>SAUG01000006.1:0-392310 GCA_011316305.1 Rusavskia elegans
TCTACTCCTATCTTCAATAGGAAGCAGGTGATACAAAGACAATCAGCTGTTTGCATCCAAATCAACAATTCGCGACTGACGCCAGCGCCATACCGGTCGCTCGAGTTTCCAGTGACCATACTTCAGCTGCGTAGACCCAGGCGACTGGAGCCAGAGTAAGAGCATATACTATGATAAGCAGATAGGAGAAGGCAATGACCACATGCGACGGGTGCCCGGTGACTTGAATAATGACGTTCTCGTTTCCCCCAACGCCTCCTGGAACGTAGCTTCCATAGCTTCCCAGAACACCTCCAACAACGAATTGGCAAATGCCCATGCCGATGGCTCCGTAGATCAGCAGAGGTCGTCGCCCAGTCTTGTCAATAAAGAAGAACACGATCGATGTAAACACAATGAACAGTGCGTACTGGACGCCGGATGATATCAGGTTGATGTTGCCGCTAAGACCAGCCATCTGGAATACGTACACGACATAGTACGTCATAACCTATTGAATGAATGAGGCACATATCTATGAGGGGTGAAGAGGGTCTTTGTCAACATACATTCGCACCAGAGAGCTGTTGCCAGGCCTGCACACTCATGCCAGCGAAGGTGCGTCTCCACATACCATTCTTGACGAATCTGCGCCAGCCACTGTATGGAGCTTCTCGCTCTGCGGCAAGAATTGTGGTTATCTCCTCCCACTCGGCAATGACGAGAGGATCATCTGTCCTTCCGCTAGCTTGAATGCGAGCAAGGACGTCGATAGCCTTGTCCACTCGCCCGACCTTGGCGAGCCAACGCGGGGAGCGAGGAAGGAAGGGGATGCCGAGCATGAGGACAACGGCGGGGACAAATTGGGTCCCCCATGCCGTGCGGAACGATGCATCCCCTGCAATGAAGGAACAGCCGTAGCCGATGAAAAACATAATCAAGATACCCCACTCAATCGCCAACTGCTGGATGACGATGATCGAACCTCGCTTTTCTTTTTTGGCAATTTCGGCCAGGTAGACGGGGACCTGGGAGGAAGTAATACCGACACAAACTCCGTTCAGTATACGACCGGCAATCAGCATGCCATAGCCGTTACAAGCAACCTGTATCGCTGTACCGGCAAGCCACCAAAGACAGGCCGAAAAGATTGCATCTCGTCGACCGATTCTGTCGGACAAGGGACCGGCGAAAAGTGCACCCACGATTGAACCAGCTGCCAGAGCGGAGCCTATGGCGCCCTGTACAACTCCGTGCGGGTCGTCGAAATAATCCACATATTGATCGGTTCCGATAATGGCTGACATCGAGGAGATGTCGAATCCGAAACTAAACTGGTGAGCACACGAGCAATCATCCAGCGGGCCTCCGAGACTCACAGCATGCCTCCGACAGTAGAGATGATGGCAAGGAAATAGGTATTGTATATCTTTGGCAGTTCCATCTTGTAGCAGATGTCGGTTAGGTTGAGCAATATCAAGGCGGTCCAAGACCTCTGGTGTCCCTCTTTCACATCCGACGACCGTAGGTACACAAGGAACAGAGCACAAAAAGCTGTGATGGAACGAAGGAGAATGAAGTATGGAAGGATGTAATTCAAGCCAATATTATCATAAGCTCGATGCCCCAGATGGTATGACTGACCACATGGTCGAGCTTTCCCCTCATTTGCAATATAACATCAAACAATCACCGTTTATCCCTAACACCGCGCCGCGTTCCTTTTCCCCGCCCTGCGCTAGGGATCATCAGCATTGTGCGTGCATATGCCGGCGGTCCCTGGGTAGAGTAGACGAATTGGGCTCCTAAGCGTTCCGAAATACGAGACAATACTCGACTCATGTCAAACAGTAGTGGCTGGTATGAAGACGAACCCCTATCGTCACATTTCGATTTGCCGAAAGAAGTCCCGACCACTGAAGTCTGATCGACGCGTTGTTATTCCGTGCTACCATTTGATAGCGGTCCCAGCTGAAGAGTCAATGCAGTTCATAGTCAAATAGTACTGAGGAACAAAGGGGAGCATCGAGGGTGGTGGATACCAGTCATCGTAACGGTAACCTAAGGTTCGATACCAGTTCTTTACCTACATGATGGTTTAAAGCCGAATGACGACATGTCTTGCCGAAAGAGGCTAAAGTGGAGTAGATCGATCTAAGATCAACACCTCACAATTTTGACATCGTCGTGCTCTCCGATCCAAAAACTATAATCAAGGCTAGCGACTGGTCTTGTTCTCACCATGTGCTAGAAAGTATCAATTAGAGGTCGCGACACCATGGCGACCCAACACCCAGAAATCGAGAACAAGAGGCGCAAACCATCCCTCGATACCAAACGCGATCCACGCCAACCTCGCGTGCCATCACGTCGATATCCTGTGTCGCAGCAAGCGCCCGTTTTCGAAACCGAAAGTCTTCTCAACACATCTAATGTTCAATCTCCCAGCCCAGCCAAATCCACCTTCCGCCCATCATCACATGCTCAACCTCGAAAGGCTTTCAGTTCCGGCAGGTCCTTAGCACCTACTTATGCCCCAACTCCTCGAAGGAATGACGAAAAGAGATCCCCTTCATCGCCTTCGTCCGCTGTCCACAATAAGCGACATTCGTCCTTGAAACCTCGACCTACTCAGACTTCCCACCCTGCTCCAACATCGGCAAAGACCACGCACGAGTCGAGCGACAAAGCGCGCTTACAGACACCAAGTCCAGCCCGGGGACGGCGGAACCCCATAGTCTCTCCTTCATCATCCGCTTCATCACCACCTCGAGGTTTGGCTGAGGCCTACCAGCGAATCGTGGACGAGGAGATCTTGGCGCATGAAGAAGCCATTGAAGACATGAACGGGTACTCCGACAGCCCTACCCCATCGGAGCACTCCTTGCATCAGGATGGCCTGGAGGAGGGCTATACAGAAGTCAATGAGTCGCCCATCTCACTAAAGGCATCGCGAAGAGCATCACCTCATCGTCCGATTGAAGGACTTGGATCCCAGAAGCCCAGCTTTCGTGACATATACGAAAGTCTTGGTGACGCCGAAAATGATACTCAATCTTCCGCTCCAGAAAGTGTACATAGCGATCCGTCGCTCCCAGTAGATTCACAGCATGCCAAAGATCTACGGAGAGTCAATGGTGCCATGAGAAGCGAACCGCAGATATTCCGCAAGGCACTTGTAGGTAACCGGGCGGGTCTCACTATAGAAAATCTAAAGCGCAACAACAACAGCAGCGAATCTTTGGATAGTCCGTTCGCACCTAGTATCAGCAGTCGTGGATCAGATCCCTCATTCAACGTACCACGGCAGTGGGGTAGGAAAGCAAGGCCTGGAAATGATTGGCTGAGCCGCATCAACAGCAAGAGCGGCAGACTGACAGGAGACGTGCCTAAAAGGAGGATCTTGGACGAACCGAGTTTGCCCCCCGTTGGTCCACAAGATACTGGTAACAAGCTCGCCGCCGCAGCAGCCGAGGTGCCTCTACCATCAGGCGATGATGCAGTTTCGCAGGCAACGTCATCCTCACGAAGTTCCACGCCTACAGCAGCAGTGCTGAGAGCAAAATCACGAGATAGGGTGCTCGAATGGGAGTCGGGGGATGATGATTTTACGGGCAGATCACTGCAGATCTCTGATAGTCCGCCAATCAAAGTAAGAAACGCTACTCTCGGTAAGATCTTGGAGCAGGAGATCAGCACGGTCGCAAAAAGAGCCGTGACGACTAATCGGCTGGGAGAGCTCCGTGAGAAGAGCTCTGCCGAGCAGTTGGGAAGGCGATCCCCAAGTCAGTCAAGGAAAGACGGTCACGATAGACCCGGCGACCGAAGGCATCGTACGGAGAGTCTGCCACAGCGATCAACAAGTCAAGAGTTGAGAACACCTTCCAAACCAATGGAACTGCTTGGGCGCGGTGAGCCCGTGCCCGATACACCTGTGATCATATATAAAAGTGATACCAGTAGTGTTCGCGCCAACGAGGACAGTCTGGACGGCGAGGAATCTCGTGGCCCGACATCGCAACGACCCAACCATCGGAGGGACGACTCTCATTCTCTTTTGCGACAGCTTGCACGAGCAACCAGTGCCAGCCCTAGTCCTTCAAGGGATAAATCCGACGAAACGCCTCATGGTGAAGTCGATACCCAGACTGGGGAACCAAAGAGCGATCCAGGGCGAGAGTTCCAAAACCAACGGTCTGAACCAAGTAAAGTCGATGGTAAAACCCACCAGCCATCGTTACAAGTCGAAGTTGTTGAACATACAACTCCTCAACATCCAAAATCTAATGCATATCTGAAGACTCCAATGGTAACGGGCGCATGGGTCGATACACCGCTGCCAACAGGTGGCCGAGGACCACCAATGCCAACCCCCAACATCGACGACAACGACACCAAGACCCTTCGTACTGATACACAGAAGCTTGCAACAGGCGACCTGATACGAAAGCTTAGTCCACATACAACGCGGCCCAAGATGCCGGATGAAGAACTGAAGAAGACGGCACCTCGACTTCCAAGATCAGCTCTGGAATCCATCATCAATGCCGCCAAGGCAAAAGCTCTGGCAGGTGATCGACCGACTTCACCCGTGGATTCCCAAGAAGATCCTACCCTTCTAATTGGCGAATCCACTATTTACTCTCTGGAAGAGCTAATGACCCACGACACAGACGTATCCGCACTTCTCGAACCATTACCTAACCTCTCTGGAAGCAATCCCGCTCCTATCCCCAAAGCGTCTGCATCAACCGAACCTCTTCTCCTTCAGGACAACGACAACGACTCCCGTCCTACCTCACCCGTCACCACATCCAAAAGCTACCTCACAGACCTCCAGCTCTCCACGTACCAGCTATCCCGACTCCGCAACCTTGTCCCCTCCCTCCGCGAAACCAAAAAAGGTCTCGCATCCCTCGAACGTGCCGTCTCCGCCCCTGGGCCCTCCAAAGCCCTCACCACTCGACACAACAATAACAACAACATCAATGACAACACCACCACCGAAAACGAATGCACCGAAGCCGGCGAATTCCACGACTTCATCTGGCCCTGCTCCCGCTGTGGCTGTCCCGCCGGTGCCAGCAACCGAACCACCCTCCAGCAACAAAACCAACACAAACCCTACGACTACGACTTCGACCTCGCTCGGATCTCGATCCCCATCCCTCGTCTCTGGCGCTGGCGCCAACCCGGTGATTGGCGCCCTCGCCTTACATGGCCCGGCGTTGTTCTCGCAACCTCGCTCTTCCTGTACATAGCCGAGCTGTGGGCGCGGGATCGGTATTGCCACAAGCTCTATGCCTCCACGATGATCGGATACGGCGTCGATATCGATGCTCCTCGGCCGCCATTCGTACTAGCCAAGGTTGTGTGGCGGAAATTGGGGATAGGTCTGTTAGTGGAGGTGGTGCGTTTCTGGGCCTCTGTACTTGGTTGGATCGTTGGGTTTGGTGGAGAAGGAGGGAGAGCGGGCCCGCTGCCGGTGAGTAGGGATCCGAAGATTCCGAGGCCTGAATGGGGGCCGGATTTGAGTATGATGGATGATGAGTATTTGTGATGAGTTGGTTGGAATTGGATACAGACCTGGGAAGTTGAGGAGTATTGGGGTCGTTTCGTTTCAGCGTAGGTGTTCTGGGAGTCCGTCGGCTAGGCAGTCGAAGCCAATGCGCTGTTTTGTTACTCCCTCATGTACCGACCGATCTTTGTCGGCCTTAGTGGCGGAGGGGAATGTGGATAGTAACGATGGTTCTCTCGGCTTTCATGTCGAGCATCAAAGTGATTGTGAAAAGCCATCGTGATACCCGGATAAATCAGACATGTTCTCTAATACTAGAACCCTTTACAGTGTTGGAAGGAGAGTCTCCTATAAATCCTAGCAAAACTAGCAACTATATCTCCCTGTCATCGAACGTTGGTCGCAGTGCATGGCTTTTGTATTCCCTTCGTCTGCTAAAATGCGTGTTCCCTTTGCCCTACCAGACTCGTCAATGTCATGGCATGTCATATCACAGACCGATCGCTACGGAGAGGCGTACAACAGCCATAAACTCGATGAAGGATACCGTTCTATCGATTGCTCGGATATGAGGTGTAGGTGTGCAAATCCAAGTGACTCTTGCGAGAGAAACCCGTTGACTGGTAGGACCAACACGCCAGCAGACGAAGGGATAGCATCAAGCTGTCAGACCTGCAGCTATAGGTAGCCAGGGGCAAGGACCAGCCGGACCTACAGGGAATGCATAGTCATAGGATATCAAATTAGTATCTTGTCGATTCTGGGCTTTTGTCCAAGCTGCGGTTGGCATACTGTTGCTGTCAACTGTCGAGCTCTTGTAGGTATTGTTAATGTAGCTCCATACAGCTCACTTTGACTTCTTCACTTCTTCCTCATATCGAACAAGCTTCAGCCGTTCCAGCGTCCGTCCAACCAGAGCAATCACTGTAAGCAATATCCATACCTGAATACTTAACGCTTTCCAGCTCCTTCGTTCCCCCCATAGAAGTCGTCGAGCTCGCTCATCGTTGGGAAGAAACTATCCTGCCCCAACCCGAATAATTGATCCCAAGCGTTCGAGTTCAGATCACTGAACATGTTCTCCCCAATCCCCTGCTCTCTAACAGTCATTGGAAAGCCCTCGTGCTGTATTTCGGATCCCGAGCCCGGTACTTCCTCTTGGCTCTGTCCCTTGGCCAGGGTGTCTCCAGATTCCAAGCTGGGGTCCTCCTTATCATCCGCAATCCTCGCACCGCTGACATCGCCGCCGAATTCCTGCGCCGCTCGGAGGAGCAGTCGGGACAGTGTAACCCAAGCACTGTAAGCCGGGCTGCTGGACAATCCCAACGCGTGCAGCCAATTGATCGCTTTGATGGCATCCGTCACGATGTCCGCCCCTGCAGCCGAGGTGCTTTCGGACTGAAACGTGATTTCTTGGATCAGCACTGTTGTCGCGCGTTTCAGATGGTGGAAGCCCATCCACCACAACGGGCCTCGATAAATAACGCCCGGCTCAGGCTGATTGGGGATCAGGGCCAAGATGGCCCGCGCCGAAGTAACGCATCGATGCGCTGCAGCCGCGTTGATCGAACCGGAAAGATCGGACTGTCCGTCAATCCGTCGATCGAGGCGGCAGAGACAGGGTCGGTTTATGAGGACACGTGTGCTGTGGAAAAACATGCCGATGGCGATGCGCGCTGAATCATGTTCGGGTCCTTGACGGCCCGGGTCCGTCTCGAAGGATAGGGACAGTTTGGTGTTCCACTTGCACGCCTTTTGATCGAGCTCTCGGATGGTTGATTGGAGTTCGGACCATTTGATATGTCGAATATGCGCGCTATACAACGCTGCAAGAACCAAATCGGCCAGGGAGCTCAATTCCACATATTGGAGGAAGGATGTTGAATCGGACGTCATAGGAGCTGGAGCGGCATGGGACGGCGAACCCTGGCAATGATGCTTGTCTGGGTCAATCAGCCCATCAGGGGGCAAGGTCGCGGTACAGTCCCGATCCCGCACCATGGATGGGCGACCGGTAACGATAGCAACTGTGCGTTCAAGGGACAGGATAGACGTCCACATGCCCAAGCGGAGGTTTCTCTGACTCTCGGTCATGTCCGGTGTGCTATTGACGAGGTGCAATCCCAGAGCCTGTGCACACCGGACCCCGAGTCCGGCCAGGTTCCAAGCTCTTGCATGAGGCATCAGCTTTCAAGTCGATAAAGGTAGATCGTCGAGTTCGATCGCCAAACGGGAACATGACAAGGATCTGCTTACTTGTTGATATCATACATGATGAACATGTACAATCCGCCTAGTCCACATAGTTGAACCTGTTCATAGGCCGAGGCTCCAAGAATGCAGGCATCGAGTATGGTGGCCTTCGCTCTTGCGAACCTCAGCAGACGAGACCTCTCATCTCTAACCCATGGAGCGTGGGTCACGTAGGCATGGACTGCCCCAATGGCGAGCACGATGTGTAGCATAGTGACAAACATCGAAGTGGACCATCTACCGTTTTCTGTCGAAGCGAAGAATGCTTCATAAAACCACAGAAAATGACTTCGACTAACGATGGGAAAGACTGGGTGAACGGTGGTAAAGTATGCGTCTACGAAGGAATCTGCGCTGGCTTTCGTCGGCAGCTCGTATGGCTCAACATGCTCTTGGAACATCGATGCCCTGATAGGAGAGGTCGGGTTCAGATCTGTAGTAGTCGTTGGGACCTGTTTGTTCCGTCTTCGAGGGCTGTCGTCGCCCGTTGGGTCGTGTCCAGTTCTGGGCTCGTCAGCGTCCGAGAGCTTAAGTTTATGCTTGATACGTTCCACCCAAGTATCCGAGGCGGTTTGGCCGAGAAACGAATGGATTCGTTCGGTTCCGTTTTCTCCTGCGAAGGTTTCTTCGTTGAGATGGTCTGTACTACCCATGGACCCCACGTTGGACGCATCGTCTTCACCGCCAGGGTCATCAGTTGAATCCTCCTTCGATTCATCCGGAGTTGTGCGGCTCGTCGAGCCACAGGAGATGCTCTGAGCTTCTTCGGCCTGAGGAGACTAGGGTGAAAATCAGTTTTGAACTGGTTATTTAAGCCCGATGCTGGTACCGTGCGGAGTAAGTGACGGATCTCACTCTGGTCATCCTCTCCCAACTTCGGCTGAATCCGTCTTAGTGTTCGCTCCCATAAATCCAATTTATCGACGGCGTTCACCAAGAGTCTATTGCTGTATGAGCGGACGAACGTTGGCAGTGCCGAGCAATGCATCGAAGACCATACATACCTCCGCTCCTTGTCACGAATCCCACCTGCATAGAAACAACCAAGATTCGACTTGCGACAGCTCTCGCATGTTGGCATTCCGCCGTCACACTTGATCTTCTTCTTCTTGCATGATTCGCATGCAGTACCGTAACGCTGTGGATTGCTGGACTGCAATGAATGAACTGAAGCATAGCTCCCATCGGAGTTAGGCATCAAGCTCCTTTGTCGTTCAGAAATCGATGCCGACGGTAATGTAGTAGCCGGTCCGGGCGATGCAAGGTCTGGGTTGGGGGCACTACGCTTGAGAGCAGCCGCCTGGTGCGGATTTGAATGTGTCTGTACCTCATCTACCTCGTGGTACAGGTCGTTCGACGTAGACTTTCGTTTCTTGGACGACTGCGAAGCGTTGAACTCGATGAGATATTCCTGGTATTGACGGTGGGGATTGGCGTCTTGATATTTCAGTTTGTCAGCTTTATATTTGTCCCAGGCTCCACTCGTTGCCTGCTTCCAGCTGTCTCTGGCAGCGTCTGACATATCTTGCCATCGCTCTCCTGCAATTTTGGATTGCTCGGCGAATGATGGCGACTGCTCCTTCAAGTCGGCTCGCACAGAATTTGAGAAAAGGACACTACCCGACAGCGGACGTTGAGGGGCGTTGGGATCTGGTTTTGGTTGATGGGTACATTGGCGTTTCGTGTCTAGTTTTGGAGATGGATGCAGGGCCTTGGGTGGCTGACTTTGATTCTTTCCCCTCAAGTTCAGCGTGTGGCCAATTTCTTGCTGCAAGCGTCGGCGATGGCCTCGCTTAACGTCGAGGTATTCCAAGTCACTTTCGGTGATATCAAGGATGGTCTCCCACGTGTCGAAGCCTGCATCGACGAGACGCTCATAGTATTGAAGCAATCCACAGGACGACAGACGAGACCTAAGCCCTGCCATGGCATCTATCCTTGGAAGAAGCGGGGGTCTGACTGGCTGAATGCACACGACAAAAGTGAAACAATCTACTCTGAACAAGCAGAGGCCCGTAGTTGGACGACGGACGGATGTTCACAAGTCTTGAATTGTCCCATGTCGACCCCAGTGCCCGTAAGGAGAACTGGGTTCAGGTCCAGGTCCAGAACGCTGTGATTGTCCAAGGTTGACACAGCTCATAAAATGCACCATTCAAGTCAAAGATAACTGGGGCTATAGTAGAGGGATGTGATATAAGATTACCTAACTTGTTACTTGCTGCAGAATCATTGGAAAATTAAAATTTCATTCAAAGATGGCTGTTGTCCGAGGCTGGGTCCGAGAGTGTGACAGGACACGATAGAACAAACCGGCCTACCCAACAGTCGAGGCTCAGAAATTTAGAGTGTGCATCGTCTTGGTATTCATTTATGAAGATTGGTGATCCCTTATAGTTGCAGTCGAGCTGAGCTGGCATTTAGTAATAATCGAAGGGGATCGACGATACTTTTCTTTCAGCATCACAAGATTGCTCTCATGAATGGAGCGTCTCGCTATTTTAAGGGTTTAGGCCAAAAAGGTGTGATCTTCGGACCCTGAGTCCCTGACTCGTCAACAATGTATCGAAAATAATAGCCGTCGGAATGATGGTACGCGTGGAAACCCTAAGATAAGGTTAAAGGTAAAAACTAGACGGCTAAGCTACAAGCGACGAGCGTTCTTCCCGAGGTCCTTAGTGGGCTTTGCAAGGTTTACAATACTGTGGATGAACGGTTTATAGACGGTTTATTACAAGATACTGTGCCAGTTTTTTCGAAGTATCTCGAAAACGCAATAATTGAACGCAATATACTGGCGAGCGTAATGAAATTCTATTAATCGACAATTTTATATAAATTGACGTCTATTCTATTTCTATATACGCGTTTAGATATTGAAAAAAAATACGTTTTTTAAAATTTATATTTTAAAATTTTTTCGAAAATTTTAGCTATTTTTAAAGTTTATAAAACGTAAAAATTTTTATAAAAATTTTTAATTTTCTATAGATAATTAGCTAATTTATAAAAAAAAAACCTAAAAAAAAAATATATTAAATAAAACTATTAAAAAACGTTTATATATACGATTAATTATTCGGATTTTGATTTTAATCTTTTACGATTTTAACGTTAGAAACGTTAAACCGATCAGATTACGTAATTATTTGGTATTCAAATATTTTATCGAGAATTTAAATTAAAAATTCCCGAAAGAACTAGATCTAAACTAAAATCTAGAGGGAAATCGTAATCTATTTAATTTTAATTAACCTAATTTTCTTTAATCGATCGGGCTAGGCCGAGACGATTTACTATCTAGTTTTTCTATATTTTAAAATTCTATAAACATCGACTAGGATCGATAGAAAAAATTTAAATATTAAATTAGCTTTCGAAGGATTCGAACCTCCGACCCGTCGGATTAATTCCGTTAACTCCGAAGAACGCTGGATCCGCCGGGCTTCCAGGTCACGTAACGTTGCTACTACGCCACCCAGGCCATTAAAAAACGTTTAAAAAATATTTTTTTATACGTTTTTTAATATAATATTCTCTTTACCGCTAATATATTACGTTAAATTATTACGTTCGCGAAATATTTTGAATTTTTCGATCGTTTAAAAATATTAGCGTTTATTGAATATTTTTTTTAACGATACTATTACTAAATATATTTATTTTTAAATTTAATTATTCAATCGCCGAATATAAAAATTGTTAAATAACGTCAATTATTAAATGTCCGTATAATTTTATTCCGTTAAACCGATATTTTATATAATAATTAACTGTTATCAATCAATTAACTATCGATAGTTTATAATATCGCGCGATTATTAAAAATTAAATCGCGCGAGAAAATTTTCTGAATCGTTCGAATCTGAAGCTTGGATTTTTACGACGTTAAAGAGATTTTTATCAATTTTCTATCGAATTTCTAATTTAATAATTCGATAGTTGAAAGAATATATATATATATAATTTTTTATTTAACTTTAACTATTTTATCGTTATTTTCGAATTACTGATAAAGTATTTTAGAGGCAAATAGCTGTTTTTAAACAAGATATTGAATTATTGATAATTAATCAATATCTGATTGGTTAAAATCTCGTCGTTCGCGAATAGACTGGCCATTTCGGTCCAAAATAGCGACTCGACTTCGCGATAAACGTAGCTAACGCGTCAAGATTACTAGTTATAATTAGTTTCCTTTCTAATACGATTAGAAACTCGGATCGGTTCCTCCGATCCGGGTTCGAAACCCGATAAAACGGCCAGACTATTCGCGAAAATTCTTCGAAAACGTTTTTTTGATAGTTTATTTAAACGAATTGAAAATTGGCTTGCTGTATTACGTAATTAGGAGTTATATATAAACCTCTAGTTCATTTAAAACTAGACTTTTTTAGTAATAGGAAATTTACTAGTAATTAATTAATCTATAGATTATTCGTTAATAACGAATTAAATTTTCAATATCGATTCAACATCTAGTTAACAGCGAGTTTTTCTATTAACTTTAATAATAAAATCGGTCGAAAAATGAGCGAGCCTATAGATTACGTAATTATCCAGTCTAATTTATCTATTTTAATACTCTAGATACTCTATAGAAGGCTGAAGGCGTAAAAATCGGATAAAAATTTCTAAAAAAGAGATTTTTTCGGAATTCGAACTTCGAATCGTTTATTAATTAAAATTAGTAATCAGAATCTTACTAGGTGAAATTCAGAGAATCACGTGATATAAAATTAATCTATACTAATACTACTGATATATTAAATAAACGAAAATAAATTAATTAAATATAATTTTTTAGAAAGTTAATTTTCGAATTTCTAGTTATTATTCGAATTTTTAGTTAATTTCAATCTCTAGTTAATTTCAACTTTTAATTCAATTCTAACTAATATCGAATAGATTTCTAGTTAATTTTTTATTTTAATCGATTAACTATTAATCTACTATTTATTAATAGTTCAATTAAATTTATTATTAGATAAAACGGCAATTTCTTATAAAATTTCTGATAAAATCTAACTATAGATTAATTTAATATCGATATATAATTATTATTAACTAGATATAGATTTTTAATAGAATATAAATTAATTTAACGTATTAAATAACTTTCTATCGACGTATTATTCAAGAACGGATACTTGCCTCTAAAATATCGTCTGTAAATCGAATATCGTAAAAAAATGCTAACATATTTCAAAACCATTAAACCATAGAAGCCCACTAAGGTTGTTCCTAATCCTCGGGTTAGGCGTCGGCAGGCGGCACCAGGCGGTTACCGTAACTTACCGCTAGCCTTACGTTTCGACACAACGGGTCAGATGGCCTCGTTATATATCGAATATCAAATGCCATAGAGAAGATTTGGTACAGCGGTCGGTACCTCGTTCTAGGCTTGGTTCTTAAGTTTGCTAATCTGTTATTGCACACGAGATAAGTGTTGATTTGACAGAACCAGGGCCGTGGTGGTACATCCGAGTGACACGATGTGTTTTATGCTGATCTATGACGGGATCCGTACTTCTGTCGTGGGCCGTTGCCTATGGTTCTGCACCTGTACTGACCAGCCTGTGGCAAAGTCTCTGTCATCGGTCTGCAACAATTTTGATCCCACATGAACTCATTTTCGTCAAGTACTCTTTCCAATGACAGAGCATCCTCCACTTCAATCCAGGCCAACGATGGTGCCAGGTCCACGACACCAAGCACAGCCCACGATGAGAGCAGCCCTTCTGAAAGCAATGCTTCGAGCCCCAGGAAACCCAGGGCTTCCATTACGCTCGATGCTTGTGTCAATTGCAAACCTATCCTTGTTCCCCATGTTGATATCTGATATTAGCTTTATTAGTGTGATGGTAGTAAACCCATCTGAGGTGTCGCTCTCGTCCCGCTGTGAACCCTTGCCAATATGTGTTGCGTATAAGTCCCTTAAAGACCAATTGATGCGTGAGAATCAACAGTTGCAAGTCGAGAAGCAGCATTTGACGCAACGGAACACAACTCGGACCGGTGAAATCAAAGTGCTGGAAGAGATCTTCCAATCCTTGAAAGATGAGGGACAGCGCCGGGAGATTGTCAAACGCTTGAAGCGTGGAGACAACTGTCGATCGATCATGAACTGGCTCAAACAAGCACCTGTCGTGGATGGCTTTCCACCGGTACCGCAGCAGCAATTTGACGAGGCGATGAGGAGTTCTCTTCAACATTGGGAGGTAAACCCGGATTGGTGGAACTGGATGAACATGGATCTAGGAGACCCTGTTAGCCAAATGGGAGCAAACATTGAATAGAACCAATTGTGGAGGCGCCAAAAGCCATGCTGAGCGGTCTCTGATGAGACAACACCGCTATCACGGTATGCTTTTTGCTTGGAGGAATATTGACCGCCGACATCGGTAATGACCCTCCCGAAATGTCAGTCGAAGGTCGATCTGAAGGATCATGAGTGTTGGAAAAGAATGGGCAGGCAGTCTTGTGTGACTTTGGCATATCGTACAGCGGATACTGATCATAACATTGCGTGGAATACCCTTCGCGTTGCGTTTGGCCATGGATTGGCGGCATGTTTACATCTCTGGATGCCTCGAATGAACGGTTACGGGAAACGGATGTGAATGAAAGCATGACGGTGCGGATCGAACTCTAAGAGAAGCACGCACTCTGTTACCCGACCGAGCCATTGTCGACTGGTGGATATGAGCAGCAAACGTACGCTGAGGACAGTATATACTCTCGACTCACTCACAAAAAACGGATCCGGTCCCAATTGCGCCTTCACCTCTCCAACCACATACCTTACGACCACTGAGACGATGGTCCAAATTACAGCCTGGGCTACGAAGCTTCGCTAACATAAATACTGCTCTTGGGACTTTTATCTCGGGCAAAAGGGATTGCGAATGTGAAGGAGCGAAATACCATGACTTAGATAGATTCGAGTCAGTAGAAGAGTTGTTGCCCAACGACGCTTGAGTAATTGAGATCCCAGAAGACCAGTGCTGTTGTAACGGTCCCAGATGACTCAGATCAGGACATACAACGATTACATCGTAACGTGAACACTGAAAGAACATGATAAGATGATATCTTTGGACAGTTACGAGGAAAGTCGGCAGTGGGTGGCAGCGATGTCATTTTCCACCATCTATTTTTAGGTCCATGATCAGTAGTGCCACTGGTATGACTTGCAATCTCAAGACAAGGGTACAATAGATCATGTCAACGTGCGTGCAGTCCCCGTGCTGGTCTAACGATGCGACATCAAGCTCCATCAAATAAAGCTAAGAAATACGAGTAAGTTCCGTATCTTTCAGTATGCTTATGATCAATCTCACCAACTATCTGTGTACAGAAAGCTTGGATCCCAGAGGAGTCCACACCCTCCAGCTACTGCGGCTCCATCCAGACCTCTGCAGGGTCGAAGACTCTTGATAGCTAGCAGCGGCCTGCTTTTCGGTTTTATCGTATATCGTCGAGTCTACAAGAAGAAGCCGGTGTCCGAAGATTTAGCTCCACAAGACTTCGACTTTTCTGCTCGATTCAATGCCACTGCAAGTCAGTTCGATGAAGACGTCGACTGTGTCGAGTGGTTATATGGAATCACCAAACTACGGAGGAAATTGGTGCAAAAAGCACAGGGAAATGTCCTGGAGGCTGCGGTTGGCACAGGGCGCAACAGCGAGTTCTACGATCTGCGACGTATCGTGAGTCTGACGTTGCAGGATCAGAGCAAGGAAATGCTGGAAGTCGCAAAAGCGAAATGGCGAGAGACACATCCAGAATACGAGCACTGCAGGTTCATCCATGGCTCCGCGCTCGAACCATTGCCTCCTCCCACGCGGAGGACGACGGACACTCCCGAGGACGAGGGCTATGACACAATCATCGCGACAATGTCCTTGTGCTCGACTCCGGGACCATCGCTCTTCCTGCGATCTCTTGCAGGTCACCTTTCCTTGCGGAACGCGGCTGTGCAAGATGATGGCGGCGACCGTAGACCGGCTCGCATCCTCCTTCTCGAGCACGGGCGCTCATACTTCTCTTGGCTGAACTACCTTCTCGACCAAACAGCATCAGCTCATGCCCAGCAACATGGCTGTTGGTGGAATCGGGATATCGGTAAGATCGCCGAAGACAGTGGACTTGACGTCATCAGCACCAAGCGGAAACACTTCGGCACTACGTGGTCTCTGGAGCTTGGGCTACCGGCGGAGGCCAAAGGCGTGAACCGGCAGCAATGGCTTGAAGATACTCGGCATAAGATCGCTGTGCAGCAGGCAGAAGTCGCACAAGCACATGTCGAATGGAAAGACCGCATGAGGAGGCAAGAGGAGGCGCGCCGGAAAGAAGAAGATCTGGAAGCGTGGAGGAGGGAGCAGCGTGAACAGATGAAGCCCAAAGAGTCTTGAAGCGCTTGCCTGAGTACTGGGACAATTCGATGTTCTGCGACGACGAGAAAGGTACCTGTTCCGGATGACGCAACACGAGCACGAGACTGCTGTACAGAACGATGTGGCAGACAGAGCGAAGCGAATCATCTGCATCGACCACAGCAATCCACGAGGCAGTAATGGTTGGTAGTCTACTCTGCTCGCTCTGTTTTTAGAGCCTCAACAATGATTGATCTGCGTGCTAAATCTGGGGCCCAGCGGATCATTTGCCGTACCACTGGCACCGTTTTCCTTCCAGAGACCCGCGTGGTTTTGGACGCGTGGGATGGCAGCCTGTGATTGGGTGTTCGGAGACTCTCCGGCTGGACCGTTCGAAGTCTATATTCTTTTCTGGCAGTGAAGAATAAATCACCAACTCTCACCGCCATCGAGGAGCTCCACGAGAACACTGGAGATGGAGAGTACTCGACCTCTTCCTTTGCAGCTTTACAGTTCTCACGTCGGCATTATCTGCGAGGACCTGAGACGACCATTTAGACAGGGAAGATGGCCAGTGGCTGCGTTATGTCACCAATTGGCATGGACCTTGTCTCCTATGGACGCAGGTAGTCAGACCCTTACCCGTCCTGGAGGAGCGCAACGCCGCCCGTCCTAATCTAAAAAGAGACAAGCGTGGCCAAGGTCCAACGCCGTTACGGAGGCAACAACATGGACCTCTCCATCTTTCTCTTTCGGCTTTAGTCGTATGCAGGTCGGGGGGGCCAATCACATAGCATGGTCGCCGCTTTGCAATCTCTATTCGGTATGGCTTCGATTGCTTCCTTGTTTAGCCACAGTAGTAATAATCTGCCGGTTCGCGCGCCTGATGCTTCCCTGCGTTCCTCCCCCCTTTCGAGCTTCAGTGTTTCGTCCTCCTACTCTCGAAACCATCTCATCTTACAGTTTGTTGTTGTGTTTCTTGTACATCTGACACTGTACTTGATCAACAAGACCTTGTTGACTACCTCCCTTCTCCGCCACTACTTCCCCGTCAGAGGTCTTGTCTTCGTCATTGGCTGTTGCCTGCCACGGATTACATCCACACCACAAACAAAGGAAGCCGTCAGCCTTCCCACCTGCACCTTACCCGACCGAGATCGACTTGTCGCCTCCTTTCCTGCAGCCCGCATTCCAACTGTACCTCCTTACCGTGCCAAATCTTCCTCCAATCACTTTCCGCGTCGGAGCCTGAGTCGCATTCTTGGCTGTTCCCTGGCAAAAACAAACCGTCTCCAGAATACACCCCCCTCTGCTGCCTCACCGCTTCTACCTTCGCATCACCACCACAAAACCACCTTCCGTCAGCTTCGATGCAACGATAAGCAGAATCTGCTGAACATGCCTTACAACACTCGTCGGAAATCGCTGTCGTTGCCCTCCCTCGGTATCCAGCTGCCCAACACCTCCCGTGCTCACCGCCCTTCCATTTCCAAAGCTGCAACGGCTGCAGATTCATCAACGCAACCACCGGCCAAGAAGGTCAAACGGTCGCATACCTCTGGAGATGCTTCACCGACCACATCATCACGACCTCGATCATCTACATCCTCTTCAACCACCAAATCCGTCTCATTTGCCGCCGAGCGACCCAAGAGCAGTGGCAGAACGGCCTACGAACACACCCCACCACCATCGCCCGGTGCTGCCGACAGTACCAAGATTGACATCAATGGAACTAACGACGACATCGTCATCGGTGTCATTGAACAACTCGAGAAAACCGGCAACCGACCCCATCTGATCAAAGAGCTTTCCACTGTCCTTTCGACCACGAACGATGCGGTCCTGAGGTCAGCGCCACTCCTTCGTGAATACACGTTTTCCTGAGTCGCATGCTGACCCTTCGTTTTTCCCTAGTTCTGCGAACCCAGCTGCGCTGCTATCATCTCGACTGGCAGCCTATCTACGGCGCGATTGCTGGACTGCTCTGTCGCCTTGCCCCCTTGCCAAGGAACTCATCCCGGTCCACCCGCGCAAAGTCTTTTACTACCTCACCACACAACCGAGACAAGGGATCCCGGTCGATTCCTCCGACATCTTCACATCACCCCTCACGACATCCATCAGTGCCACTGGCAAAGGAGGCAAGCGCATCATTTCGCCTAGCCTTAGCAACGCTAGCATCGATGAAGAGGATTCCGAAGCGGTCGAACTGCGCAAGCGGGAAGTCTTCAGTCCTAGTCCTGAGGTCGACCTATCTGTCCCAGAGTTCGATAGCTCGACACACATGGAGGAGGACTTCCATAATCCACCCACCCCCGCAGGCTCGACACCCTCCGGTCGATCGAGCCTGGCCCGAGATGGTTCCAGCGGGTCTTCAACCGAGGACATGAGCCTCGCGCACAATCATCGCGCCCGCAGTCCGCCACTCGAAGGCGACGAGAAAGAATTCACACAGACTGCCAGTAACATGCGCATACGTGGGATGAGCTTCGACGATCAAAGCATCCGACCGTCGACCGAGACTGATAACAATCTCTCCGCCACGGTTGGCGGAATGCACATCGATGAATCACAACAAGAGCTCGTGCACGATCAAGAAGATGGGGTGACGCTGTTCGGTGGGCAGCCGCAGCCGCAACAGTTTGGAGCCGGAATGATGAGCAGCCCGTTCGTGCGACCGGTCAACATGCGAATCTCCATGGAAAGAGCAATTCGAGATGGAGCCTCGGACGTGGATATGAAAGAGTCAATGGGTTTGTTGGGCCACCGAGGACTGGATTGGGAGTTGAGAGAACTCGAAAGCATCGAATTGGAAGATCTGGATGAATTACTCGGCGGATTTTAAACAAGGATAATAGACTGATGGGCATATGGCGCCGACCTAGAGGGAAAGAAGGAGTCTCCCATCGTCGCTGTTGTACATATATTGGAAGAGAGCAAAACGACCAGGTGCTTCTCGAGGAAAATGTAGGATACCAGGCTGAGGGTAAAATGTCGCGCGCAAGCGAGATAGGTGCTCTATAGGAATATAAGATCCAAAGCAACTCCTTCTCCGCGTCTTGGTCCCGATTGCGCGAGTGTTGACAGGCGAGGGTGATTGCTCAATGGTTGCTTGCATGCCATGTGTTGGTCATGAAGGTGAGGATCTCTTCCGGGCGTCTAAATCTGAGCAACGACGATTAATGAGATGATTTATTGACAGCCAAGTCAGGGGCCCGTCGGACCAAGGATAGAATGCAATGCGGGGCGCACAGCAACGAGGCACACCTGGAGCACATATTATGACACAGATCCAAATCACTCAAAGGCTGCAGCTCCATAGAAGGCAAGTAAGGTCTTCAATCAGAGTGGCCACTGTATAGTAATTTCGGAGTAATCGATAGGCTTTACTATTATATTATTATGCCCCACCGGAACAGAAGGCAAGCCTGAAACGTTACTAATCGCCCGAATCAAAGCCGCTAAAGGTTACAATAATACCTTAATGCCTCAGAAGTGGTCATCCAGGCATATCACCGTGCCAGACGAAGAAAGAGGGAGAAGACGATCGTGGCGCGAACAGTTGAGATCCAAGCTGTCCAGGTCCAGGGAGTCATCTCAGAATCCACCTCCACGCCAGCCAAGTCTTGACCCAGAGCCTTCGAGCAGGTTGGTCTTTCCAATGAACCTGCCAGCATATATCGATCTGACGGTGGAAGAAGCCGTGCTGCATCTACCATCACGCCACCTCTGTCGTCGGCGAAGGTCGATGGGTAAGTCGTCTTCAGAGCTCCTTTACCCCAATCCCGCTCGATTGGGGAGCTATCCCTGGCAAGCTAGGCATTCGAGACCTCGATTGACACGCAAATCGGATACCCTGCCCAAGCCATAGGATGCGACACACCACTATTGTCGTCTTGATTTGTGCTCCCGAGACAATCGTACTGCAGGCATGCTGACTCCAAAACCTAATGCAGCGACGATGATGTGCAAGACCATGATGGACTTGCTGTCGCGGAAGCCGACAATACCACTGCAGCCGGATCTGCCGACCTATGGAGCGCCGCATACCGTGAGGCAGTCAACAGTTTTGGGGAAGAGGTGAGGAGCGTCATCCTAAAGGGCGAGAGCATCGAAAGGCTCTTCACGAGCCTGGAAGAGACCCACGCAAAAAACGCCCGTGATTCTCTGTTTGTAAGGGGAGTGCAGAGATTGCAAGCACCGCTGAGGAATCTCAAGTTGGCCTTGGATATGGCCGGTCCTCTCACGAGCATCGAGCCTATTGCTTCAACGGCAGTTGGTGTAGTGAGTATCGTAACGGAAGTGAGTCTTCTTCCCACCGGTATCCCATGCACTCACTGGTAGCGTCTCCGATGCGGCTGGCAGTTGAGGTATCGGATGCCTACCCGCACAGTTGAAGGGATAGACGTGCCAGAATTTCAGGGATTGGAATTGACGAGCCTGTACAGGTTGCTATCGCCATCTGTGGAGCCGAAGAGGCGTTGAATGGTCAGATCGTCAGCATGCTGGAGCACGTTTCAATCATCGACGAGTGCGATATTCTCGGCCAGAAATTAATTGCTGGGAATCCAATCCACAAGGTTCATCGCGATTTCTCCATCCACCTGGACGTCACGTTCCCTGTTCTGACCAAGTTCCCAGGCGCTTGTCCTGGTGTACAAAGATCTTCTGAATTTCTACATTGCTGCACAAAAAATCATGACAAGTAAGGTCTTTGTGCTTGCCCTGGTTTGTGACCAGCTCAGACAGCATCTGCCGACAATCATTTCGGGCTTTCTCGAGCACGCTGCTCTTCTTAAGTCCAGGATTGGGAACGCTACGTTGGAACTGGTTGCAGATATCAAGAATCTACTCCAAGACAACAAGAGTAAGTCGTTCGTCGGATAGAGCTCCTATTTAGAGACTGAATGTGCCTTACAGTTCAGAAGCTACTAGGTGTTAACAAAGACGAGCAACGGAGCCAGTATCACAGTGAGCTTCGTGGACTCAAGGCCAGCGATGCTTGTGAATGGATTGTCGCTGATTCCAGGTTCCGCGGGTGGTATAATGCCCCAACTTCTGAGCGACTGGTCATATTCGGCAACATGGGCTGCGGCAAAACGATCATTACGGCGCATGTCATTGAGGATTTGATCCATCTAAGCAAATACCGGTTACCTCGCCCTTTGATATGCCACCATTACTGTGTAGACTATGAGACAGGGAAGGTACTCTACATCTACTCGAGCCTCATTCTGCAGTTGCTCAACCAGCTCGAAGGCTTGAAGGTCAAGTTCGACAAGTGGTATGAGAACACGAGGAAATCCGAACTCTTCAATGCGGCCCAGTCCTCCGTAGACCTCGGGAACTACTTCTCAACATGTGTCGAAACTCTAAATAGAGAGTTATTCATTGTCATTGACGGCCTGGACGAGTGCGACAGTGAGTCACAGAAAGAGCTCGTCAACATGCTTGACAGTCTGTCAAAAAAGACACCGAGGCTGGAAGTCTTCTTCTCATCTCGGCCTTAGGAACGAATCGAAAGTCTCCTGCAAGGAAGCACCGAGATCCGCTGGGTCCCCACGCGAGAGCGTGATGCAATCATCGTAGGACACACTGTCAAGAGGTTTCTCAGCGAGTTCCCTGCTGCGATTCGGTTGCTCGTAACCGAGAGGCTTTCCGGATTGGCACAGGGAAGCGCCATTTGGGTCAAGCTGACGGTTGAACTCATCCAGAAGCGCAAAATTCAAGCCATCGGTCCTATGAAGAGATTCTTAGCAGATATGCCGTCTCCAGCTGCACTCTCACAACTGTATGCCAAGTTGTTCGCGCACCAGGTCGGAGACGATCCCGACAATGAGCAGCTCGCCTCAAATGCACTGGAGATTCTAGCGGTTGCGCGAAGACCCCTCAGCATTCTCGAGCTGGGTTGGGCTGTATCCCTGAACGATCCTTACGCAGAAGTACGGACCGTGGAGGCGCTCAAAGACTATGTGGATGAGAAAAGAGCCTTAAGCCTGCTGCAGCCTTTCTTATCTCAGGTTGACTTCCAGGATGTCAAAAAGAATCAGGTGAAACTTGTGCACCATTCGTTGAAAGAGCTGATTCTGCGAGATGTTCCTTCTAATTGGACTCAGTCGCAGACTACCACGGACGAGCGACGCGTCCAGAAGCGACAGCCCGAATTGGAAGCAGCTATGCTACGCGTGTGCGTCAAATATCTTCTTCTCGATGATTTCAATCAGAGCGACCTGTTTGCCGAAGAAGCAGAAACAGTTCAAAAACTCCATGAGTTGCCCGGGTTTGGAATCTTCGACGACTTGGGTGATGATGATCAGCAACTAGACTCCCCCAGAGATCTTGAAAAGAAGCAAGAAGCCAAACACCTCTACTATGATCCTTCGGAACGTGGATTTGGCGAATTTTTCGTCTACTCGTCTTGCTTCTGGGTGGATCACTTCAAAGTGAGCGCATTGGAATTTCTGCCAGATACTTCGAGTATTGTGAAACTCTGTAGAGCAAAGTCCAAAAGGCTGCACAATTGGACTGCGCAGAACTGCCGCCCGGACTGTACTATCTTGCCAAAGTTCGACTTGGACAGTGACAATCTAGATCCACTCGTTGTTGTTTCACTGTTTGGGTCAGAGATCGCCCTCAAGAAGTTCCTGCAAGACTACAACGTTGACTGCAAGGAATCCTTGACTGATTCTGTCAAGGAAACCGTTCGGCAGATCCTTCGCAGCCACAATATCTCCCAACTAAGGATACTCTACCGCGACACTCAGATTGGGCCAAGGATTCGCACCTTGGACTTCTTTTGCCAAATCATGGGAGCATGGGCTCGACCAGATCGATATGGGGACTCGAAAGAGTGGGCAGGTTTATTTGATCTTTTGGTTGACATCTTCGATATACCGATCCGGGAAGAGTGGGGCAATGAGCTTTTGTGTCAGGCCGTTGGCGAAGGTTGTCTCCCAATTGTCGAAAGACTCTTTGAAGAAGCTGCTCACAACTCAGCCATGAGAAACGAACTCCTGCGAGACCCACAACGCGACTCTGGCTTCCGCCTATACAAACACCAGTCTGTTGGGGAAGCGGTCTGGAATAATCGCGTCGAGGTTCTTCCTTATCTGCTGCAACAAGACGGCATAGAGGTCCACCTTCGACACCGCGACTCTGGGGGATATAACGTCCTCCACAAAGCGGCGCGTTACTGTAACCCGCGGGTGATGTCCCTTCTGATTTCATATTTCGGGGAAGGGGTGGAGCAAACCAGCAATGCTGGCGAAACACCTTTGAGCCTTGTTGCTTTTACGTCCAGCTCGACGGTGGAGAGCAGAGAGTCAGCAAATGTGTTGATACTAGCCGGTGCAGATGTAAGAGCAGGCTACACCGATGAGCCGAGTAATTGGTCTGAACCACTATGGATGGCAGCGAGATACGGCGACGTAGCGATGTGCCGGGTTCTGGTGGAAGTTGGTGGTGCGAATCCTCGAAGCGTTCTGAGAATCAGCGACGATGGGCGGCCTTCCTTGATGGACCCAGGGGTGTCCGAGGAGTTGACTTCCGAGGTTTTGAACACCCTGTGCTCTTTGGCCGGCATGCATGTTCCAGCGTGATTTGAGCAGATGAACTACGATCTATAGCTGCGTACAGTCTCACCAGCTGTTTTTTACGCCTCGCATTCTCATTCTCCCAAAGAACCTTGGTGCCTCCCAGATCAAAAGATCCAGCACGACAACCACGATGTAGTTTTCGCACTAGAGAGATTAGCGCGATAGCCCGAGACTGAAGAAAATCAACTTCTAAGTTTCAGAAATTACAATCATTGCGATATCGACTCCTACCATTTTAGTCATGTCACTTTCAGGTGGTGACTACTGCGGATGATGACCAGATATGGCGTTCGCTGAAATGTAGTCTTCATGCCAAGCATGCGCCAAGATGTGCCAAGATTGATCTAAAACGAAGCCGCCACGCGCGCGCTTAATCGGAGCCCAATCTGCACCTAAACTAGCACTGAGGCACAGAGACAAGAGAATATTCTTCTCTCTTCCTCCCATTCGAATTGCATCACCCGCTTGCTCCAACCATCGATAGAGCAGCGACAGCGAATTCTCTCCGACTACCTAGAGACCTCGTTGTCCCCAGAAGTCTCTTCTTCACCGACTACCCAATCTCGCCTGCCAGGTCTACAAGGCGAGCTTCATCCATCTACCATGGCAGAAGTTTCCTCGACTCGCCTCTACCTAGGCAACCTCCCTCGCGATGGTAAGCAATTTGACACCAACATCTATCTAGTCTTATCGAGAAGATCCCTTCACTTCTCTACGAGTGCAACTTGAGCCTGGTTTTTCGCCCTGGCTGTTTGGCAGCACGTCGACCATCTTGGGTGGCCATAGACCGGGTGGATCAGTGCCCCGTCATTGTTGTAGAGGACATGTGCTGATCCAGCCTTTTCTACCTTACAGTCACCAAGGAGGATATCCAAACCCACTTCAAGGAAGCACCTGGTACAATATCTGAGGTGAAGCTCATGAATGGTTTCGGCTTCATTGAATATGAGGATGCCATGGATGCCCGCGATGTCGTTCCTAGTAGGTCTTCTCGATCTGCAACTTCGTCGCCCGTTTTTTGTCCTAACATTTGCAATAGCTTACCGTGAGTATCTCGCCTTAGTCTATGGCGGTAGCTACATGCTGAGGAAGTCTCAAGACGGCTCCGATCTCAATGGATCCCGCTTGACCGTCCAATTCGCGCGTGGCGCTCGTCAGCGCAACGAATTTGCCGGTCCTCCGGAGCGTCCTCATCCTCGTCCACGCCGTACGGCCCACCGCATGCAGATTACTGGCCTTCCGGGCGAGACCAGCTGGCAGGTTAGCACCTCTTGATCCCTTCCTTTGGTTCTTCGCTGTTGGACCTGGGCCTTTCTCCCTTGTGGCTCGTCTCTGAATCATTGCGTCAATATGTGGTTGCCCGTTCCGTACTTCCATTCGGCGCCATGCGATTCTCTCGTAGCCTCTACGGTCTGTGGGATGCATGGATCATGGCCACTATCTGATGTCTAGCACTGGGCTTCACACTGTGGGATGGCGACCAGATGATCCTCCCAGTTCTCTTGTTGACCCTTTTCCGTTCTGTTGATCGCACTGCGGCCCACTTCATCTCCTGTCCTTTCTTGGAGGATCCGTGTTGTGCCTGTCGAGCTGCGTTTCTGGCAAGGCTTGCACTGTAGAGGAAGAGCCGATGCAGCTTCGATGGACTGGTGTCAGACGCTCCTGGACTTGGACTTGGACTTACTTGGATCCTTAGGACCTCAAAGATTTCGCCCGCCGCTCTGGTCTTGATGTGGTTTACTCAGAGGTTGGACGCGATCGCGATGGCAAAGGGTGAGGCCGCGTCGGAGAGTTCCTTCACCTTACGTTCGCTAACTTAACCAAATCAGGTTTGTTGAGTTCGAGACTGCCGCCGATCTGAAAGTCGCAGTTGACAAGCTCGACAACAACGAATTCAAAGGCGCTACCGTCGGCTGCGTGTCTGATGTCTGTCCCAACCCTATGATGACTTGCAGTTTGTTCACGGACTTACCATGATCACAGCCTCAGGAAGAGATTCCGAGCAACCGTTACGGCCGTTCTCGCTCTCCACCACCGGGTCGTCGTCCTTACCCTCCGGAGAATGGATACTACGACCGTCGCCCTCCGCCCCGGGATTACCCGCCACGTGCCCGTGATGACTACCGTCGTCGTAGCCCGCCACCACGTCACTATGACGAATACCCCCGTCACGATCGTGGTTACCGATCTCCGCCACCCAGTCGCCCTGGCCGTGGGCCACCCATCGATGATCCGTACCCACCTGCTCGTGGAGGCTACGACCGTGATCCGTACGCCGCCCCGCCACCCCGACGTCCCTACGACGATCCTTATGCTGCCAATGGATACGGGCGACCGAGGGAGCGAAGCCCTCCTCCAAGAGGATATGGCGGATACGATGAGCGGCCTCGTTACTGGTGATTGCTCCTCCCTATCCCCTTGCTCATTTTGAGCTATTGCAAGGTGACACATCGGAAGATGGGATCTTTCCGATGACTTGAATGGGGCTTATTATCTCAGAACATCCCATGTCCACTTTCAGCAGCAAAATGACGCTTTCATCAAGGGAACTCGTGTCAAGAGGTGGGAGATTTCGGTCTGAAAACCACGGGTGTCATCGACCAAGGATTCATCGAAAGGGGAAGTGAATGTGAGTACATACAGAAGCAAAGGCAGTTGTCGGTTGAAAAGGAAATTCATAATGTAACGATCGAGTTGTCCTCGGAGATCCAGGTTTGTGGATTTCTAAAGAGATACTCCCGGAATCATACGGGTTCCAAGGGGAGCAAGTAGAGAATGCATGCCTTTGAAATTTGCTGGACTCTCCATCTGTCGAATGGTCGCAGTGCGTTCCGTCACAGGGATCATCGCTTCGGAAAATGTCGTGTTCGTGCATTAAATGATTTAACGTTTCCTTTTGGTATGATGACTCTTTGCCAGAATATTGTGATCTGAGGATGATACTCACGTGAGAAGATAGGATACGTCAATTGAGGGCCTTGCTGGCAGATAGGAGTAAAAGTGCAGTTACCGAGAGGTCATAGAGGAGAGGTCACGGACAAAGAATAGCGATAGATTTGGTGGTGCACCTAGCAATAGCACAAGCATTTCACATTCAACATGATAGGGATTGAGTCTACAGGAATCAATTTCAATTCCATGTAATACCAAAATCTCTTTTTATCTACAACATACTCAAGATAATAATCCTATAGTCTCGGAAACCCATGCTCATGTCCCAATCGCTTGTAGTCGATTACTCCCTCCCACCTAAAAAAAATGCCCAGCCTTATGGGTTCAAACCTAAGGTATCCTGCAAAACGCCAACGTCAAACGGGTCAGTGTCAATCTCGTGGAACGACAACCCTGCGAAACTTCGAGGGAAGCTTCAGAACGCTTCTCCAATACTAACATCATCCCTTGCGTTCCCAACTTCCTTTTTGAGCTCCCCGTCGTGATCGAAATAAGACGCGTCAGACAGTGTCTTTGACTTCGGCGAGTTCGTCTTTGATAGTTTCGGGGTCTCGTGGAAAGTACCCGGCATGCCCGTGCCGCCATCAACTACTTCCTTTTCAGTCCCGTTGACAGAGAATGGAGGCTGGGCATCGTGGAGCAGGGATGTGTTTGGGACAGCGCCAAACATGCTACTCGAGTCCGAGATACGGGGAGCGGTGTTGTTTGTATCAGACGGGCTGAAAGGTGGAGGGCCACTTTCATAATCATCCTGGCCATTCAGATATAATCTGTTGCTTTTTGGAGATTGGAATTCGGGCCGTCTGCCACTCGCAAAGTCACGCGATTTGACTGGTGAGTTCACCGGTGATATCTGGTCGATGGAACCGTCAACGTAGTAAGAGGCCGAGTCTCCTGACTGGGATAGAGAATGGGAGGGTTTTGCCCGGCTGGACGAGGGACTCATGGCCATATTTGCATTGGGGGTCAATGGTTGTGGGGTCGATACAGATCGAGCTGAAGCTACTCCACTATCTTTGGATTCCTGTGTCAGTAATCGGCAGCGTTCGAGAGACAGAAGGACCCACCAGTATGCCCCTCCGAGCCGTTCCCTTTCCGCTTCATGTCTGTGTATTGTTCGATCGTAGGAGCTTGATGCATCGGTGGATAGCTAGTTCCACCAGCTCTAGGTGTGGCTTCGTCTTTCGCCTTTGTACGCTTGTATTGGTCCAGCGTCATGCGTGGTCGGGAGGCTTCAGATGTTCGCTCGCTATCCGGACGACCCGAATATGACTCTTTCCGCCGGGTAATCTCGACTCCAGCTCCTTCGACAAATGAAAGGGCGCTCGGTTTCTCCACGGATACCGTAATCTCCTGGACAGGAAAGCTATCGAGAGCGGTCTTGGCAATGCGCGCCGCCAGTGCTTCGAGTGTCTCGAACGATGAGTATTCCACGACCTGCTTCTGAGTTTAGGAGAGCAATCAAGCCAATGAAGTACATATCCAAACCTACCTCACAAACTCTGTTCACCAGCGTCCTCCAGTTCTCGCTTGGGCCCTCCTTTGCCTCGAAGGTCCTGGGATCGATGGCCGGAAGCCGTAGATCGACATTGACGCTTTGCTTCACCAGCCTCTCATGCTTGTTGACGCCGATGATGCAAGCCAACTTCAACCCCTTGATTGAATATGATCTCGTATCAACATGGCGGACCTGTGGCACACCGTTCTCCTCATAGCGGTCTTTCTTGCGGATGGTATGGGTCACCTCGAGTCCACCCTCGACCCTCAACAATGCTTTAGGTGCCAATGCTTGCAATTTGGTATCCTCGCCGGGCCAGAAAGCGGCGAAGGTGGTCAGGACGGTGATGAGATGTTGGAGGTTATTGAAAGTCTTGCCGTCCAACTGAGAGGTGATTTCCTTGGACATCTGGCCATAGCTGAAGGTATCATTGATGTCATCGGAGGTGCTGGAGGTGGAGGTATCGATCTTGACCCGGATGTTGAGGATGATGGGCTGGACTTTGTCATTTCTGCCCCAGGCATCAGGACCGATGACGGCGGCGATGTTGAGATTGCGGAGGTAGATGGTGTCTAACTGAGAAGGGTAGATGGCAGCCATGGCAGTCGAGGTTTCCACAGGATACGGTACCGGGAGTCCCAATGATAAGACTCTTGTGGAAGGGGGAAAAGCGGAAGGCTGCGGCTAGCAGATTCTAAGTGACCTGATCCGAAACGGGGTGTACTACCTTCCCTGCATGGAGAAAAGATCCGTGTGGTGAAACGATGTGGAATGATGTTGCGGGGGGTTTCAGATAGGGTGCTTGTGAAGAAGTCGACAGCAAGAAGTGAGTGAGGGTGAGATGTGGATGGCGTCATGGATTATGCCTCTGGCTGCAAGCTCGCTTTTCTTTGTTCTTGCATCCCGAAGTTTCGGCCTTCGGGGTTCTTATCGTCGGGCTTTAAGGACGCTATGAAAGCAAGTGCGGCTGAAAGCGGAAGCTTATCGTCCCGATCCTAGCATTATCACCACGGTGCATCTTGTTTCATTTGCTGACAGGCAATCGTCTTCTCTACGTACCACTACCACGGGACACAGATATATCGTGCGTCAATACCCGTCAACAGTCGATTTATGCATAGTGGATTGTTATCCCTTCCGCTGCTACAGAGGATCGCTGCGGAATCATGTTCCGCTTTCTAACCCCCGAATCGGCGAAAGGGATAACCATACCGTACTTAGTCAGGTCTTTCATGAAGGACCACGCAGCCGTGGATTTAAGGCGGACATACCCCTCATGAAAAACCTGACCAAGTATTTATTGAGGCCTTCAGCTTGAAGGTTATATTAGACGACGTGTGTTTCAAGCCCAGTCAGTTGAAGGAACGATTCGGGCGAAAAGATATGAAGATATAGGGAAGCAAAAGCCTGTACCGTCGACTCAATGAACACATGTTTACATCTAATACTACAAGGTCCTTGGATCTATAAGTACGCATAGAAGGCCCAGGAATGCGCACCACAGAGACAAACCCAAAGTATTAAGGCCCAGTTTCTCCGGAGGGATACGGAGGAACAAGCGATATCTCCACCAGTGTGCGTAGATGCAGAAGAATGGGCTGTGGATGTTTGCATTTGCGGAATGTGAATACGAATCACGGCGAAGGAAGGATATACTCTCTCCGGTGTCGTAATGCATTGCGGTAGTCGAGCCAAAATATTCAGCTGGATGGCAACGATTGCTCTACTCTGACTGATTTTGCAATCTCCAGGGCCCAGATCGGTGTCTTCTCAATACTTCGATATCTTAGCATCAGTTGTACCCAACTGAAATTGCCGATGCTGGTCGAAAATCCCATGGTGCTACGAGGTTTCACCGACGCGGCTCGTTGACCACTGACACTGTGCCGAAGCCTAATGATAAAGTGACCACGTCAGCGAATGTAGGCATGACAGCAGTTGAATAGCGAACAAGGGCATGGATACGAGGTCAGACTGTTGAGCTTGAATATTTGGTTTGTGAGATCATGGTTGATCAGAAGTTATCGTTTGAAGTAGGAAGTCATCATGTAGTACGAAGGAGAACACTCAATGAAATGTTTCTCTTACCTACAGTCGAAGCTGAAGCCATATGTAGTCTGATATTCGGTAAGAAAATCTTGTGATACTGGATTTGACCGCCTGACTGAAGGCTTGGCGTACATCATCCACATATTGTTAGTCTACTCCAACGTCCCCCTCCAGACAAACAGATTGTAAACAATAACCATCATTCTCCAAGGGAACAGCTCAAGCATCACTCGTTAGAATTCAAACACCGCCATAATGACAGGTATGTGCTCCCACAGCTCACGAGCTGCGCGGATTCTTGTTGCGCCGCAGCTGGCCCCCTACTACCTTGTCTAATGGGAGTAATCCACTGACAAGAGGCGCCTAGATTATCAAGGCATCGCCCGTAAGCCGCATCCTCTATCATTGAAAACGACCGGAAGCAGCATGTATGGCATAGAAGACACAAGGAGCGCTGAACATAGCTTGCAGAACAATTCACCCAATTCTACTACAGCACCTTTGACGACAACCGATCGAATCTCGCGGCCCTATATGTACGTTATATGCCACTGAACTTTCGAGTCGCAAGCGAATGGGGGACAATTGGTCCTCATCGGAGCTGACGGGGGATACGATATATCAGCGCGACCAATCCATGCTCACGTTCGAGAGCGCATCTGTACAAGGGACTTCGGGAATAGTACAAAAACTCAAGGTATGTAACCCACCTTGGGTTCGGAAACGCCAAGTGCATCGCGCTGACGAGACGTTCTGTCCAGGATCTGCCTTTCCAAAAGGTCAAACACGCAGTGCAAACGCTTGATGCGCAGCCATCGAGCGGAGAAGGCGGCATCATCGTCATGGTCACAGGCGCGCTCATGGTACGACTTTCTCCTTCCAGCCAGATGCACAAGAAGGGATGGGCCTGATTGTTTGGAACCTCACTGACCTGCTTTAAGGTTGATGATGAAGAACGCCCTATGAACTATACCCAAGTTTTCCAGCTCCTGCCCGACGGCGCCGGCAGCTATTTCGTCTTTAACGATATGTTCAAACTGATTTACGGCTGAAGTTTCTTTGCTGGAGAGGAGAGGATGGATATGATGGACATTTGCATCGGAGTTCTTGTTGCGTGGGGTAGTGATGTACTAAAGCATGCCATAGATGAAGTGGAATGATATGAAAGAGATAGTCTTCCGGGGATTATTTTCATCTCCGGACAAGAGATGGACTGGGAATTTTCAGGTCGGCCAATCAAATCCGAAGAACCGCCAAAGTTGCCTCTCTCACATACTTGTCTTGAAATATCATCATAGGAATCCAGAGAGACTCGCCTACTTCCGCTCAGTGTGTCCGCTGAGATGACCAAAAGCCTTTCCAATCAGTAGATTGGGTGTATTTGGATATGATAGATAAGATACAACATACGCTCCTCCATCTCGAAACTTCCCAGCTCCACGTCTACGTCGCACTTCCTTCCCCACTGCCGCTGCCACTCCCACTCCCCTCTCCTTTTCCACCCGTCGCAGCCATCTGCCACGCCGGTATAGCAGCCTTTCCGCCCCTGACTAACCCACTTCCGCCCGTACTACCCTCCCGCCTTGCTGGCGCCATCTTATCTCCCATCTCTGATCCCTCGTACGAAGCTTTGCCAGCCGCAACCTTCCCACCAAGCCCAACCGCATCCACGGTGCCACTAGCTCTCCTTTCCAGAGCGTCGCGTTCGAAGTTCGGCGGGGGTGGATTCGACAAATTGCGTAGAACGTTCGGGTTAGCTCTCGATGGAGAAGTGGATGTTGAGGAGGACGATTGAGGTTGGAGGTTCTGACTATTACTGTTATTAATAGATGATGGGGTCGTCGTAGGATTGCCGACGCGTGTAGCAAGTAGTTTCTTCAAGCTCTTCACCTCCTCCCTCAGCTCCTCTAACCGACTATCACTTTGCGTCTTCCACCCTTCTAACGCCTTTGGCACTAGATCCCGTAATGAATGCACCTGATCGGCGATCATTCTGTTTTCCGTCTCCCGTTTCTTATTCCCATCTTTCAGATCCTCGACGACTTGGTTAACGGCGTCAAGAGATGTGTCAACCTTTTTCGTCCTTTCTTCTTCGCTTTTCTTGATTTCTGATGTATCGGTGGCAAGCTGATCGATCAAAGCGAAGGCGCGGGCGAAAGATGCATCGATAGAGGCTTTGTCCGATTCGAGCTGTGGGGGGGTTGGCGGCGAGATTAGGGGTACGATGTAGCGGCGGGATAGGGCATAAAGGGTGTAGCCAAGGGTGGAGGTAAGGGTTGCGACGATAAAGTAGTCACGCCAATCACGGCGGGGAGGTCTATATTATTCGGTGAGTAGCTAAGACTGTAGATGAGGAAGGATGTATTCACTCCAGAGGCTGTGACCAAGGAATGTTTGGATAGGGACCATAGCCGTAGCCATAGCCGTTTGGCTGTCTTATCATCTGCTGATTCGAATAGCCGTGATTCTGTGGAGGTGAAGGGGCGGTTGTTGTTTGCAAGGACGAGTCGCCAGCTCGTGTGAGAGCGACATCGATTTCTTCTTGAGTGAGATTCTTCGATTGAAGGAACGCTATCCGTTTGTCGAGAGAGGAGCCGATTACTGAAGGATCTTGAAGGACTGCAAGGTCAAGTCAGAAGCTTGCATCTGAAGCGGAATGATCGTGAGTGGGCGTACAAGACACGGCAGAGGAGATCAAGTCTTCCCGGACCATTGTGACGAACGTGCCACAGTTGAAGCCAAGTCGAGTAGTGAGTGATCAACTTCAAATCTGAACAAAGGCTGATCTGCGGATTACAACGAAAAGTTGTCGTCCAGAAAAGTTGCCGAGGTTCGGCAGCTCTAGACGATCAGGATGTCAGGCGTAGCGGCGATCTTCCGCTGCACGTCACTAGTCCCTTACATCCCACCTCATCCCACGTGCTGCCATGGTACTGTCATCACCTCCCGGCAAAATGAGCACAATCAAAGCCCCAGGGATATTACACAGATATGTACGATTCGTACATCCATTTCACAAAATCCACTGAGACATGATATAGACCACTCATCTCCTTGCCTTTGAGCATACTCGGGAAGGTCTCTCACCCAACAACAGTCTCCTGTTCGTCGGAGGCCTCAACCAAGGTTTCTTGACGATCCCATACGCCCAAGATCTAGCCGCTGCTCTGCCTCCTTCCTATTCATTCGTCGAAGTCCTTCTCTCGTCTGCCTATTCCGGCTGGGGTCACTCATCCATCAGCCAGGATGTATATGAATTGGGGCAATGCGTGGAATACTTCCAGTCGCTGCGGCCAGGTGGGAAGGTGGTCTTGATGGGCAATTCGACAGGGTGTCAAGATGTCTTGTGCTATCTTTCTTATGAAGGATCGAGACCGAAAGTCGACGGTGGAATACTGCAAGCGCCCGTCAGCGACCGGGAGGGGATCCAGATGATCTATCCAGCAGAGGAGTATAAGAGATATAATGAGATGGCCCAGCAATGGGTCAAAGAAGGCAAAGGGGATCATATGCTGCCAAACGAAGTTTCACTTTCTCTACTGGGTGCCAGGGTCACCGCCAACAGGTGGTTGAGTCTTGCTTCGCCAGGTCCGGAACATGCAGGTGAAGATGATCTCTTCAGTAGTGACCTGGGGGATGGAAGGTTCCGATCGACCTTCGGGATGGCAGGGAAAAGAGGTGTAGCGTTGCTGATTCTATTCAGTGGTAACGACGGGTTCGTACCAAAAGCAGTCGACAAACAAGCTTTGGTTGCTAGGATGGAGAAAGCTTTTGTGGATGCAGGGGGGCAGCTCGGCGGAGGATCTGGTGTCCTGTTGAATGCATCACATACGGTTAAGGACGTCGGCGAAGCCCGTGACGAATTGCTGAAACGTGTCAAAAACTTTGTCGATAGCATAGACAAGGGCACTTTAGGAACAAATTAGGCGATGCAAGATGGTCATCATAGCATCTAGGTTTGGGCAGCAATAAGACGCAAGCCTCCAGGTGAGGGACAAAAAGCTGTTTTCAAGATTCTCAACTATGCATAGCGATAAGCTAGCAGACTGAATGCAGCAGTGCAGTCCCACCGATGCTTCCAGCTTTAACAGGACGTGTAAAGATGCAGTAAGAGGAAAAGTCTAAGTAGAGGATGGGATAAGAATGCTCTCAGAAAGAAGCGTTTCAGCGGAAGCGGAATGAGGATCCTACTCAGTACATTACTAGAAGCCTGACGGCATGTTTGACGCCCCAGGCTGCTGGAAACCTCTGCCGAACCCAGGGAACGGGCTTCCTTGTATTGGGCTGCCGATGTCTCCTGGTACTCCCCTCATGCTGAGGGATGGATTTCGTCCGGATTCGAACTTGACAAATGTACCGGCATCTCCTTGAGTTTCCGTGACGAAAGATCCACCGCCGTTTTGATTGTTGCCTTCGGTGTCACAGATGTCCAACATCTCCTGAAGTGAGATTGTACCTTCGCTCGCCGGCTTCATCAAGTGAACCTGACGCAAGACTGCATCCACGGGGTGAAAGCCACTTCTATGACTGGATGGCTGGTTGGCCGTGAGCTTGTTACAAGCTTGACAAACGAGCAATCGAATAGTCACGGCTCGCGGGGCGTTCGACCGGTTGGAGCTGCCGATTATGCCAAAGCTGTTGTTACTTGGCCACCCAGGGCCTGGAGGTAGCTTAGTCGTGGTATCGTCTGGAAGAGCCAGGAGACTTACCTGGCGCATGCGTCCATTGGGGTGAGCCAGCCATCGGTGGAGCACCAAAAGGCATATGTGGCGTACCCCAATGTGTTCCGTTTCCCCCTTGGTTGGCCCGTGGAAAATTTTCCATCTTGGTGGCTGCTGAAATTGATTAGGAGGAAGTCTACGAGTGTTTCAACGAGGACTTACCACCGATGGGATCTGGGAACATCGGGCTTGCGCCAAAGCCTTGCCGAAAAGGTCCTCCAGGGGCTACACTGCTTCGTCTGGGGTGGTTGCTGCCGGTCGACGTTAAGGGTACATCAGTATCGTCGAGCAGCGCACTACTACCAAGATGGTTCGCAAGATCATCAATCTCGGATCTCCCAGGTCGTTCTTTGTCGTTTTGTTGTTGTGGAGTGACACTTGAAGGGCGCTGGATCGGAGCTGGACGAGCAATAGGTTGAGTCGATGCCGGAATATTAGGTGTCTCAAAGACCGATGCCTCATATGTGGTGGAGGTTTGCCTTGAATGTGTCCTCGAATGAGAAGGCATCGTGTCGCGAGAAAGCACGTACTGGGCATTGGTACCCGATTGACTCGTCAATGGCTGTCCCGGAGGACCTTGCGTCCCTGGCGGTAAATGTCTGAACCCATTAATTCCGGGAGGGAAGGGTAAACCGCCTGGAGGGGGCATGAAATGCCGCTGCTGCGGGCTAGCGAGGGGAGTTTGATGTCCAAATGGGGGATCTTGATATGGCATTCGGTGGGTGGCGCCCGGTATCATGGGACCGAAATTGGAAGGATAACTGTTTCCACTCATGGCCGGCATGGGCGGTAAACCAGGTGGTTGAGGGATGACTGTTGTAGAGCTGCTGGGTGTATGAAACTGCGGGATATGATGTGACTGCTGCGGCAGGGTTTGCGATGCCTTGCTTCCACTTGGTGTTGCGTTATTGTTCGGTCCACCAGGCGGACCTGGCGAAGTCGTCGAGCTGGAAGACGGGGCTTTGGACGTCTTCGGGGACGATACGTGGGAGTCTTGGAATGATGGCTGTCTTGGGCGAAAGGGTGTGGGAGCTTTCGGAACTGCTGGTGTTGCGATTTGCAGGTGAGGTGAAGCATGACTACTGCGTGTTTGTGCAGGCGTTCTGGTAGGCTTCGGATTCGGGATCTCTGCCAACAAGGGTGTATGGGAGATATTTGGCGGCTTCGCAGCTTGTTCTTGCTTCTTGACTTTCTCCTTGGAATCTCTTTCCGGCTTGACCCTCGCCTCTTGCCCACGTTTCTCAGCCGCCTCTCGTTCTTTCTTCTCGACGGCCGCCTTCTCCTTGGCTTCTCTCTCCTCACGCTCCTTCTTCCTGGCTTCCTCCTTCTTCTTTTTCTCCCGTTCCTTCTGCTCCCGTTGCTTACGCTCCTGCTCAGCTTGCTGCTCCCTCGCTTCTTGCAGGCGCTTCTGCTTTTCAGCCTCCTTGCGCTGTCGTTCTTCCTCTTGGGCCTTTTTCTCGGCTTCCTTCTTCTTCCGTTGATCTTCCTTTTTCTGCCGCTGCTCCTCCAGCTTTTTCTCCTCGATTGCACGGGCCGCTGCTTCGTCAGCAGCCTTCTTAGCTTCACGTTGTGCTTTCTCTTCGTCTTGCTTCATTTTCAATTGGCGCTTCTTGTCCTTTTTCTTCTGAGCTTCCTTGGCTTTCTTAGCTTCACGTTGAGTATCTTGGCGTGATTCTTCTTCAAGCTCTTCAATGAGCTTCTGCTGCCGCTCAGCAGCAACCTTTTCGCGGTAAGCGGTGAGGACCCGTTGTTCAAACATGCGTGCTGCGAAGATCTGAAACATCCTTCGCCCTTCTTCCATGCGTTGTTCTTCTGTCATGGTTTCCTGGCATTCGTTAGCCACAAGTATCATTTACTTGAAGATGATTTACCATTTCGTCATCCTCGTAGTCCTCTTCGTCTCCACTTTCATAGCTGTCCTCATCATCTTCCTCATCATACGCGTCATCCTCTAAAGGCGGACCATGTGAATGCGGTTGTATGGCTGGATGTGATAGACCTGCTGCAGCCGCGTATTGTGCGTCTTCTTCTCGTTGCATACGGCGTTCCGCAAGTTGTTCCATCATCTCGATGAACTTCTTTCCGTCGTTTTTGAGCAGATCATCTGCAACAGTTAGAATGCCACCTGAAACATATCAGCGCCTTAGGTCAAGGACTGTAGCTGGATCGGAGATGGCGCACCTTGGACAGTTAGACTGTTGCCGAAATTGAAGAAATCGGTAGTTTTTGGCTCAATGGGCTCCTCCTCTGGTTCATCATCGCTGAACTCCTCGTCTTCATCTTCTTCACTGTATTCCTCGTCATCCATTTCTTCCTCGTCATGGGAGACTTCTTGAATGCGGCCTCTGGACGCTCTTTGTTGAAGAGGTGGAGGCACATTTCTATTAGGAGAAAAACGTGACATAGGATGGTGCAGTCCTGCGGTAGGCATAATAGGCGTCCCATCAACAAGGCTGATTTGCTGGTGGTTGGCATACTGCTCGAGCTCTTCGTAGTAGGCATCGTATAGTACCTCAAGCTCTTCTTCTATGGCTGTACGTTTCCGACCGCAGACGGTACAACTGCAGGAGTGTTTCTGTTGCTCCTTCATCTTTTTGAGTACAGCCTCTTTTTCCACCTTGACAAGCGACCGTCGATCCTCTTCTCCAAGGGACAACCAGAACTCCTTGATTCTCTCCCTCTCCTCGGCGGTGGAAGTATTCCATATGCGATCTTTCGAAATGTGAGGTGCAGATCCAGCGCCTGACGTTTGAGGGGGCGGTGGAGGAGGTGGAGGTGGGTGATAATGGTAGCCTTCTCGATTAACAAACGCTTGACTCGCCATTTCATTTTTCCCTTTGGTTTTCTTCTTGGACTTCCGGCCTGCAGACTGCTGCGGTACTGGAGGATGCGGCAGGAACCCATTCGGAGTGGCACCGAACGATCTTTCGTACAAATGACCGTCATCGTCCGTGTAGTAGAGATCCTCACCTTCGGCGGGTTCGTACTGGTCTGCATCGTCGTATTCCGATCCTCCGTAGTCAAAGCCATTGAGTGCCGCTGGGGGCTCAGCAAGACCATAAGCAAATTGTTGATATGCACCATTTGCTGCTGGTTGCGTCGCTCGGGGTGCAGCAGACGACTTCTCTTCTGCCGCAATCCGAGCAGCCTGTTTTTCCCGTCTCTTTTGCTTCTTACGGTTGACGCTCCGTGCTACAATTGATGGGGGACTTCCGGAGCCACCGTTGACGATCTGCTTTCCAACATTGGTCACTTGGGAAGTAGAGGAAGAGGATCTGTTGTGATTGGACTGATCTAGCTGAGCGTAAGGATTGTTTGATGGTTGCGTGCTGGGATCGGGTCCCTGGTTCAGTCCATTATTGCTCGTGGAGTTGATAGGTGTCGATTTTGCAGTATTCTTTGACCCTCCAGGCCGAGGACGTGCGTTCGACGGCATTGTTGTTGAGTGGGATCGAGAGATCGAGAAATTATCTTGAAAATCTCAAGGTCTTGCTTTCAAGGGTCCCCACTTTGTGGTATACCATGCCCAATGCTCCTCCCACTTGTCTTCGGATGTGTTGTTACTTCGTTTATACGATAGCTCAACCTTGCTACTGGCAGGCTCTCTGGGCTGAGACTGTAAGAGTGTGATGTTTTGCTGTGTCGCGGTGATGCTATTTTCTTAAAGATATTGAGGTTCTAATGCTGTTGAATAACCCGCGGTACTCGTAGGGCTGACGGCTGCTTTTAACCTGCGCTGCCACCAACATCACCTATTCAACCCGCTAACTTGTACAGAACGTCGGTTTCTGTTACCCGTCGAAGCCTCCAAAGCTATCCTCGGGCAGATTCGCACCATCAGAATATCCTCTACCGTAAGAGTGAGAATCACGGACCAATCAGCGGCTGCCTCAATCCCGGTAATGACTCCGAGCTCGGTCAGAAGCTGTCGAATAGTTTGACACAACCTATCACTCGACAGAGCCGGAAGGTTCTTTGCTATCTCTATTCCCTCAACATCTCTTCAACCTGCCCGTCGAAACACCGTAGCCTTCGCACGCAGTGAATCCGTTAACGGAATTCATACCCCTCAGACATCAAGCAGAATGTCACAACAACAAGGACAGAACGTCATGCGAAGGTACGTTCGGAGTCGTCCAGGAAGGACAAAATTGGGCTATTGGCTTCGTGTGGACGGAAATTCGGAGGCAAGACATTATGGTACTCTTTCAAGCACAGCTCGTAGAGTTTCTTTGCTAAGAGGAACTCTGGAGAACTTTGGAGATGGAATGCCGTCTACGAGAAATCGCAATTGATCACCTACCCTATCAAGGTGAAAGCCAAACCATGGGGCTAACATCAATCTGGTCGTAGGAAACTCGTCATCATTGGCGACGGGGCTTGCGGTAAAACAAGTCTCTTGAGTGTGTTTACCCTGGGCTACTTTCCTACAGTAAGATTTTCAAAGATTGTGGCGGATGCGCAGTGACTGACCGTATCTAGCATTATGTACGCCTCTCCGGTCCACGGCTAGCGGCTTTCAGCGACCCAAAAACTGACATCATAGCAATCCGTGTAGGTACCTACCGTATTCGAGAACTACGTGACCGACTGCAGAGTCGATGGCAAGTCTGTGCAACTAGCGTTGTGGGATACGGCGGGTCAAGAAGACTACGAACGATTACGACCTCTTGCATATTCAAAAGCACATGTTATATTGATTGGCTTCTCCGTTGATACGCCGGACTCACTAGACAATGTTAAGCACAAGGTAAGATCAAAGCAAGCATGACTTGCTACGAGCCCGCCCACTCTACTGATTCCTTGACAGTGGGTGGAAGAAGCGAACGAACGTTGCCCTGGTGTACCCATCCTCCTTGTCGGACTCAAGAAAGACCTCCGAGAAGACCCGCTCGCCCAGGACGAGATGAGAAAGAAATCGATGCACTTCACAACAGACAACGAAGGGAGCACCGCGGCGCGCGAGATTGGAGCACGGAAATATCTGGAATGTTCCTCCTTGACGGGCGAAGGCGTGGACGACGTGTTCGAAGCAGCTACCAGGGCGGCCTTGTTGACGTTCGAGAAAGGCGAACGGGGCGGTTGCTGTGTCATTCTGTAATATCACGAAAGGGTATCACAAGCCATGGGCTGTTTATGAATAAGGGTCTCCGGGTGATTTGGATGCTGGTCGCTTTGCATTGCCGGTGTTCTTTGCGGTGCGGCGTTGGGTTCTTTGATGTGTATGATCATGGAGGAGCTTGTACAAAAAGCGATAGACCTGCTAATAGTCGATTGTCCACGACAACCCGAAGCTATATCAGAGTCCGAGAAGCCGATGTATCGATTTCAGATGGTCAATTCGCGCGATTGAGCATTAGATGTGGTGAATTCGTCGTGCCGAATGCTGTAAATCGCTTGGTGTATCATCGTCGTGTTTTCCGATCGAACCAGTCTGCCGTTCTTCACTCAAATTTTCGCACGCTCTTCGGCCTTTCTCTGACAATGCATCCACCCTCAACCCCAGCAACTACCTCGTCCACCCATGATCCCAACCTCCTCTTGGCGGTCCATCCACCTGAGCCTTCGCATACTCAATCGGTACACCCCCGTTCCCCACAATATCTCCTTCCATCTTCAGTCCCCCAAACAAGCCCTTCCTTGTTGTAGCCTGCCGATACAGTCTCCCACCATCATCTAGCCCCACCCTCAGTTCCTCGCATGCGGCCCGCATGGCATTGTATTGTCGTTCCAATTCCAATTGCTGGAGGCGACGTTGCGTGTGGAGGTGGAGTTGGGCGGCGCGGTGGATGGTCCAGTGGCGGAGGGCGCGGAGGCGGGAGAAGCGGAGAGGACGAGGGGTGGCCGGGTGGTTAAGGTGGTAGCGGATGAGGGCTAGAAGGATAGGGTCAGAGTATTTGATAAATGGAAGGCGTGAGTAATGCAGTACTTATTCGTTTGTCGACTTTGTTTCGCAGGTCTTTGCGGGCGAGGAAGGTAGAGGAAGTGCTGAAGGGGGCTTTGCTGGGAAAGGACTTTGAAAGATGTGAAGCGGCGGGAAGGATTGGGTGAGCTCGTAATGGTATTTGGAAGACTGACGCCAGGGAGATGAGGGCAGGGGAGAGCTTCATGGTGATGTTTGTTGTGGTCGTGGATACCTTACTATAGAGAAAACTCCTGCAGAGGTACTACAGGCGATCCCTCCGACGATTTGTTCAGACGACCCTGCGCTAGCGTTTTTAGTAAGCCCGCTCTCCGGCACTCAGAATTTGTAAGGCAGTGCCCACATCCTTTGCCTAGAATGCGGAATGGCATTTATCAGACTCTAAGCAAATCTTCAGAAACGGACCCCTCCATCTGGCCTCTGATTGCAGCTTTGTCGTGGCGTCTACTGTGCTAGTAGGCATGCGGAACACCGATCGGTGTGTCCTGCCTGAGGTATGGTACTCCATCCAACCCGCAACATGCATTTGCAGACTCCGTCGCTTTATCTCTGCAAGCATGATCCAATTGACTTTCAGCCTTCCAAAGCGGCCAAAAACTATGACATGCATATGAATGCATATGTCCTGTCCAAGCTTCGAGACTTGATGAGTCGCCTGAAACTTTCGACTGGGCCACGCGGATGTTCCTCCCCTAGGAACGATCATAGCAATATTCTCCCCGGATGAGTTGCTCTTGGAATATTGAAGGATGAAGTCACACGAGACGAACGGGACACTTTGTCCTGGCCACATGAAGATCCAACCACCAACGCTAGCAGTTCCGAGTCGCATCTCGAACTCCATCCGTTTGATTGGTTGTCTACATGGCGAGACACTTAGATGAATGCGGGGAATGACGAACATCCCTGCAAAGGCACCTCTGCTACCTCGATGACGTTCAGCAAGCTGCGACTCTAACGGCCCGTTTGCTCACGATGATCGGTCCTTACAGAATGCATATAGCCTGCCGCGCCGGCGGTCGCTCAAGGGAGCACATCCGCCGTCAGTCGCCAATTCAGCTGGTCACTGGTATACCTCACCATCTCAACAATGGCGCCTTACTTCGGGTTGACAGGAGGCTGGCTCACTTTCTGGGTTGGTGATGGACCACTCGTTGACTAACAACACGCCTAATGAGTATGGTCAATAGGTATCTGTCGCTTGTTCGACCGACATGATGTTGTTTGGTTATGATCAAGGCGTTTTCGGTAAGCTTTTAAAACACTCGCTGTCGTAAATGTGAATGAAAGAGGACCGACGTTGACCAATTGACTAGGTGGTGTTGTCGTTACCGAGGACTACCTGATTACATTGGACCTGCAAGGCCCCTCGCGTACCAAGTTGCTCGGCACAGTCACCGCCATTTACGACGTTGGCTGCTTCTTCGGTGCTATTGCTGCTTTCTCCCTGGGTGAGATGCTCGGCAGGAAAAAAACTATTCTGCTAGGCACCAGCATCATGTCTATTGGTGCTATTCTTCAAATCACCGCTTTCGGTGTTCCCCAGATGATCGTCGGCCGAATCGTCGCGGGCATTGGAAACGGTCTCAATACGGCTACAGCACCAGTCTGGCAGGCTGAAACTTCGAAAGCCGCATGGAGAGGGAAGTTGGTCGTGATCGAAATGATCCTCAACATTGCCGGCTTCAGCTTGAGTAATTGGGTCACCTATGGCTTCTCTTTCGTCGGTGGTCCTGTCAGCTGGAGAATGCCTCTGGTCCTTCAATTCATTTTCATCTTCGTCCTGTTCGCAACTACACCCTGGCTGCCAGAAAGCCCCCGGTAGGTTGCCCTTGGTAATTTTATAGAGTACAAACAACTGATCGAACCAGATGGCTCATCGCCCATGGCCGGATTGAGGAGGCAGAGAAAATCATCGCAGACCTGGAAGCTACGACCATTGATGATCCTTGGGTCGTGACAGAAAGCAAAGGTATATCATCCGCTCTCTACAGGCTCAATCGTCTCCTTATGAGCACATTATACTAATGTGAGAAAAGAGATTCAATGGGCTGCTGACTTCGAACGCGAGAATGGGATGAGTTGGACGGATCTTCTCAAAGGAAAAACCGGGGCCGGCAACACCTGTACCATAAGACGATTACTCCTAGGTGCTGGAACACAAGCAATGCAGCAGTTGGCCGGTATGAATTACCCGGCGTCAATATAATACCAAGACTGCTAACAGATGGCATAGGCATCAACGTGACTAGTTATTACCTACCGACTGTACTCGTGGAAAGCGTCAAGCTCGAAAATAGCTTGGCTCGTCTTCTAGCCGCCTGCAACAGTGTATCGTACCTCCTGTTTTCCCTCATCGGTATCCCCAACGTCGAACGATGGGGCCGTCGGAAAATGATGATGTACGCAGCAGGTACGTTGAACTCACCTTCCCCCCCCCCCGGAAAATCCCAGCCCGCTTTTTCTGTTTCCCTCTCATTTCTAGGACTAATTCTGAGAATCAAGCCGGCCAATGTTTCTGCTACCTCATGATCACGATCCTCATCCGCTACAGCGAAATCCTCGAGGAAAACGCTGCCACAAAAGTCGCCTCGGCGTCAATCGCCTTCTTCTTCCTCTACTACGTCTTCTTCGGCATCGGCTGGCAAGGCGTCCCCTGGCTCTATCCCACCGAAATCAACTCCCTCGCCTACCGCACCAAAGGGGCGGCCCTCGGCACCGCCACGAACTGGGCCTTCAACTTCATGGTCGTCGAAATCACACCCATAGGCATCCAATCCCTGCAATGGAAATTCTACATCATCTGGACCATCTTCAACGCTTCGTTCGTACCCATCGTCTATCTTTTCTACCCAGAAACGGCCGACCGCACGCTCGAGGATATCGATCGACTGTTTCGGGATGATGCGCGCATCTTTGTGTTCAGGGATAAGGATGCCATCAGTGAGAAGAGGCCGTTGAAGTATGTGGAACATTATGAGAATGAGGTGAGGAGGAATAGTAGCGTTATCAGTGCCAATCCCGAGGCAATGAAGAAGAGGTTGGCGAGTGTAGCCAAGGCGAATGAGGAGGAGGGATGGGGGCATGAAGAGAAAGTTTGACGACGAAGACGAAAGCATTGCATGGATGTCATATGCAGTGAGAGTATGTGGTTGGTTTCCGGACGCCATCCGAGTACGTTATTATCATGATCCCGAGGTATCCAATACACACGACTTGAGTTTCGAGGTCACACGTTGTCGGTCACAACAACATACTAGCATGAAATCACCAACTTCATATAATCGACATCTTTCTCACCCCCAGTAATGGGAATAGTAGTCTCGAAGCTTTCTCAGCAACATGAATCACTCACTCCATATCGGTTCTTTCATCGACGCAATTCAGTCGATCTTCGCTGTCCGCTCCCGTCGACGAATACCATCTCAAACCAATCCCACCATCCCATTTTTCCAACCCACCCCATCCCTCCCATCCCATCACCCTCTCTCTCTCACACACAAAAAAAACATTAACACCATCTCAAAATTCGAATCCACACATCGACAGCATGATCAGAAACATTAGCACGATAAGCCGAGTAAAGGGCATGAAGCCGTTATTTATATCTGTATTTTGAGGAGTGAAATAGGGATATTGATTGGGAGCAGGGCAAATGGTTGTAGTGTCAGGAATGGGCTTTATTGGATGCTGCTATGCGAGAGAGGTTTGCAAGTTGCGATGAAACAAGCAATATCGTAGCCTGATGATATAAATATTATGTATCGCGTGTCCAAGATCTGACACGAAGAGTAATAATACTCAGTCCCCTAACCACCTTCTTCCCCCTTCATCAGCCGCCTTCCCCGCTCCCCTTCAACACTCAATACCCCCGGATCCACCTCACACAAAACCTTCGGACTCATGAAATTCTCTATATTCGCCGCCTTGATGAACTCCCTCGTCGTCTGCAGATCGCCCGTGCAAACCGGCCCGCACCAATTAGGTCTTGCATCATGGTCATGACCCTGCAAAATATACTGCTCACGTTCCATATCCGAAGACGTGGCCCATCCGACATCGCAGACGGGGAGGGTGAAGACGCCTTCCCAGGAGGCACCCTTGGAGCCCGGGTTAGCCCAGCCGTTGGTGAGGGCGTCTTGGGCGCGGGAAGAAGCGGTGGCGGCGTTGTAGGAGAAGCGGGCGACGTTGTAGGAGTCTAGGGAGGAGCTGATGATGTCCTATTTTTGTTAGAATGAGAAGGAAGGGGGGTAAAAGATCGATAGGGGGTTGGGTATACCTGCACAGTGACGCCAGCGTACAAAGCTGTTCGGACCCCGGTGGTGCGGCTGTCCATCCCCATTGATGGGCTGTGGTGGAAACAACATCGTTCTCTTGCCAATAGTAAAGATACCAAGCTTTGCCGTCCATGCAGACGCTTTGGTCTTGAGGTCCGTTGCCGATAATACCCTCTGCGTCGCCGCAAGCGCCACCACCCAGGACGCAAATCTTTTGAGTCCGGTAGAGCTGATTGACTGCTTGGCCGATCAAGAAAGCGTTCATGGTGTCGATGAGTTTGACCTTGTCGACACCGCCGAAGTCGAAGAACAGGCCGCCTTTGAGATAGGTGCGGATGTCTCCGGTATCTTGGAAGGAGTCGCCATGCATGAGGATGTTATTGGCTGATGTGAACCCTTCATCGCTCCTGAAACAATCGTTCCTAAATTTCCGCCGAGATCGGCGGATTTCTGGAATGTATTATCTTGGCCATATGTTTGTTGGTTAGTGTAAGTCAATTAGGCCGATGTTCCCGATTTGCTAGACGTGGAGGGTGTATCATGGATATGTGAGGTGGCAAGGACCCACTGTTGACCGATATAAGGGGTCGCCACTCCTGCAGCGCCTGTAAACAACGCAGCAAGACTACCACTTGCTGCTGCGACGTCAGCTCCTCCTAAGCCACCAAATGCAGCCCCAATACCAATGACACTGGTGAGAGCATTCAGAACCTCCCTGAGTTCCGTGACGCTTTTGACATCCTTGTACCGGTAGAAGGTCGTCGCCCATGAGTCTTTACTCAGAGCTGCGCCAATCGAGGTTACCTGGAAGGATTGGCCCAGACCTGTGAAGAATGAATGTAGCCTGTTAACGGATTCGATGGTGTAGTAGGCTTGTCGTGTATCATTCCCCTTGTCGTTCAGAACTCGATCCTCACACGGGTTGACGTCACAAGCGCTGCTCGATCCATCATCGCGGCAAGACCAGTCTGGGTTACCCATGGCCCAATCGCCGAAAGCTCCGGCAAAGCCTTTGCTGTTGGCGGACATGGAGGCTGTATGATTGCTCACCCATCTTTTGAGCCAGCCATCCATATCATTGGCATCTCAGTCGGAAGCCTTTTGGCCATAGAAGGGCTGAGACTGACCCGCATCTTTTCTGGCCACTGCGAGCCGGACGAGGAGGTTTTCTCCTTGCTTGTAATTCGAGGGACAGTGGAGAAGCAAGACACATCGAAAAATTAAGGCGACAACAGCAAGAGAGAGATTGATTCGCATTTTGCGTATCCTCCACCGGGACAAAAAGCTTGACAGTAGTTACGGAAGAAAGATGACAAGATCCCAGCTATATTGATCTTACGGACTCCCTTGAGCTGTGAAGGTATTGTTCCAGGGTGTTACACGGCTTTCCTGAACACAGTCTTAGTACCTGTCGTCTTACCTTCGCTGTGCCTTGCGGCTATGGTCGAATGAGACTGGTATCTTCCACGGACGAGTGCCAACGGCACGAAGTCTTTCGCGGTACACCAGATCGGCCATGATAGACGGGCTGAAGTATTGCCCATGACCAAGCTAGGGCCTTAAGTAGGTTGATATGTTCCTGGGTATTGCATCAAGATTGATAGAGTTGTTAATGATTACCTGTGTATTTCCTCGAAATGCAGATTCGAAGCAGAGCTTGTATGCACTAATGCTATTGTCTTTTTTGCGAGCCTCCGAGACGCTCATCATACCTCGCTAGGACTTTTCGAAGGCCAGCAGCAGCCCGTTCGTTGCTGGTAGAAAAATGTGTGGGCCCCATTCGAAGGGGAAGCACCCACCCCATCGTAGCTCTGATTCTACCGATGAGCACAGTACAGCCGTACCGTGTCACAACACTAAAGGCTGGACGTTGGTGGGAGAAGACTAACGCGGGGGTGGTTGCGGCATGGAGTGAGGAGCATCAGAAAAGGTCCGTTGAGGTGATACTTCTGCACCAGTCCTCAGAAGCCTGGCCAACAGAACTTCCCGAAACAGTAAGGTCCCGGAATAACTTCGGGTCGACGTGATTACCCCTGAATATTCGTACCCTTCGTTCCATCGTACGACTCTTGTGGCTATCTGCTCTCTTACTCTCCTACTTTGATTCTTACGGGCAGAAAGTTTACAGTACGTACGTCATCCGATGTCATTGTTGACTCGGAGTCAATGTATTCAAGATTTTGATTGGTTGTAATGATCCCGACTTCCCTCAAGTCGGTGACTATTGATGATAACTCAAAGTAGAGGTGGAAGAGTAACGTGTCAGACGACGTATATCTTAACTTCTGCTAATGGGGCGAGCCATCCTTCGTTGATAATACGTGATAACGGTTTACTACTGGACTTTGCCGAACCGTTTGCTCCTGATTTGGAGCCCCGCGTTTGGATAGACTGGTGGTGCAGCTTGCAGCTTGCGCTTTGTATGTTTGGCTGGAGTTGATGACTGGTCCATATGGCTTGCGTACTCATATTTCGTTGAATGGCTGGTGGCGAGATCCAGGGCTTATGCTGGGCGCTGTGAATGGAGTTTGTGCCTCGTATCTAGGACCTACACCTTCAACCAGAGACTCAAAACGCCCTGAGCTCATGTTAGTATCTGTCTCCACTAGCCGGCAACGCCATCAAGTTTCGCCATGACATACCTTCAGATACTCCACGATCTCCTCTCCACCCAATTTACTTTCTCCGTAGACTTCCACATCGTCAGCACCCTTTTCCCAACTGAGAAAGAAAGTGACACATACCTCGATCCACGAAACTAATCGGACATTCCTCAACCTTATATCCCATCCCCACTGCTCTCGTCATCAACTCCATCTGAAACGTATACCCTTTACTCTCCGTCTTCCCCATCACCTTCTCCAGCACACTCTTCTTATAGAGCCTAAAACTCCCCGTCAAATCGCTCACGCCAGGTCTCAGCATCGTATCCGCGACCAAATTCGCCCCCCTCGATACCAACTTCCGTTTCAGATCCCATCCATACACCCCTCCATCCCCAGCATACCGCGTCCCGGTCACGATATCGCATCCAGTCCGTTTCTGGGTCGCGATCATCGACGGGAGGAATTTGGGGTGGTGCGAGAAATCGGCGTCCATGATGATGACGAAGTTGCCGGTCGCAGATTTGAGGCCGTGAACATAAGCGGTACCGAGCCCGAGCTTGCCGGGGCGGGGGCGGAGGAGGATGTGTTTCGGGTTGTAGAGCTTTTGGAGTTGCTGGGCGACTTCGAGGGTGCCGTCGGGGGAGGCATCGTCGACGATGATGATTTCGTAGTCGATGTCGTTTTCGGTGAATGTGCGGTTGAGAAGCCAGATTATTATCGGGAGGTTACGGCGCTCGTTGTACTGGATGCTCTGGTGAGTGGTTGTGGGATTAAGTTGTGAAGGGGTGGGTGCTCACGGTGGGTAGGATCACGGTGTACTTGTCCTTTGGCGCCATATTCTTGGTCAGTTGAAAGGAATGTTACGGTGACAGAAGGGTCGGGAAATGAATGACAAATGGTCAGAGCTGGATTTGTTGAAATCAACGGACCATCGAAGTCGCAGTACCGACATAGGGACTCGAAATCCAATTCAAGCTAGACCCCTTTAGGTACTCAACGATTCGAATAGTCCATGGCAGCACTTCTCTACATGATCTAAAAGGAGTCGTTCATGCCTAACTGCTGAACGTATTCCGTCGTACGTGTTTCAAAATCCGAATGGTTGTTTCTCATTGCCTAAGGCTGCTTCGTGGAATCCTTTCCTGTTCTCCTTTCAAAGAACTGTACAACCATGCCAAACACAATTCACCATGGCTAACTCATCATTATTTTCTTGTGAACCAAGTGCTTTCTCCAACTCATCTATAATCATCATTTTCAATCACCAATCTCTATCATCTAATTAAGTCCACATGCTGTACGTCCATTACATCACCCCTTTTTCCACCAAGCCAAATCCCCATGATAATTAAAAGTAACAATCGCTTCCATTCGACCAATCCGTAACAAGACCGACCATCGCCTACCGCTATGCTTCGAGGTATAGCACACCACTCTCAACCCTCCGGAATTTAGCTGCAGTGGAAGGGGCAGTGAGACGCTCTGTGAGGCAGTAACGGTGGGAGCGCGTGACGGGGCGGGACTACTCGTAGTAGAGCTGCTAGAGATGTTAGAAAGCCTCCGGTGTCTTGGTGATGTGTTAGAAGCGGAAGAGAGGGTTGGCACTGGGAAGTGGAAGTGTCCAAAGCAGGACTGACAACAGGGGTAATTGAAGGTGCTGGAAACAGAACTTACCAGGGCAGGGGCGGCCGTCGCTGTGTCCGTCGCCGTCGCTGTATCCGTCGCCGTTGTGTCAGCTGCAGTCGTGGTGTCGGTTGCAGTCGTGGTCTCTGATGCGGTCGTTGTTTCCGCCGTAGTCGTTTCCGCCGTAGTCGTTGTCGGTTCGGTAGTCGTTGTGTCCGAGGTGATAGTTGATGGCGTCACTACTTCTGAAGTGGAAGTCTCAACCGCGGTGGTAGAAACCTCGGTATCAGCTGTTGGGAGAGGATTGATAGAAGACATCGAAGATTCGGAGGAGATGGAACTCTCGGTCGAAGAAAGGGCGCTGGTGATGGAGCTCTCAACCGAGGACATGGAGCTGGTTTCAGAAGAGAGAGTGCTGGTTGGGCTTGGAAGAGGGTTGGTGGTGCTGGTGACGTCTGTGTTGGGGGTTGGGTTGGCCAGAGCACGAGTGCAAGGGTTGCCCTCTGGACCAGGCTCGCCTTCTACAGGGTAGCAGGCTGGGTTTTGGGCGGGCCAAGCAGCGACGGGGCCCTCGGAGTCGGTGGTAACGTAAGATTGGACTGTGTTACCTTCGTATCTCTGAGTCTCTTGTGGCCTTGGCACGGCTGCGATCAGGATGGGGCTGGCGGCCAATGCCACGGCGACCAGAGTGCGGAAAGACATGTTGAGTGAAAGATCGGGTAATGTTCGAAGCGAGTGACTGGAATTAGGTAGAACAAGATTGGGAATTGGGGACGAAGAAAGAAAGAAAGAGGATACGACGAGACATCTTCATATACCCTTCCAGCCTGTCTATCGGCAATCGATGATGATAACTATCCATAATAATCACATATAGGAGGCTTGTCAACTGGCGTATGTCAAGACTGGTAACGCCAGTGACATGTGGTGGAACCATGGACACCTCCTTTGGCTTGGAGATCTTCCAACGGGTCCACTGGAGATTTGATGGAATTCCCTCAATGGCGCCCGTGGATCAACCACAGCCGATTCTCATATCAGTTGATGCTGTCCGAACGGATGTCAACCTCAACGAATCGTGACTGTATACCAAATTTCCCAGACACCCACCAGCCACCAGTCCAAATGGCTTGTTTGTGTCGCAATGACTGATCTGAGTGGAGACTCTTATTCAATCCATATGCTATGCCGACCATAGTCCACCTTTGAATATGACGAGAGGAAAGTGTGGTCATGACCATTTTCGGGTACAAGAACTTGGGACGACGGGACCATTGGAGCCTCTGTTGGCGCCATTGGGGATTCTTTGAGAAATGTGCGACGAAAGTGCTGATGTCAGGAAGAGTCACTCACTTTGTTGTAATTGTTGAGGACGATCGGTGTACACAGATGCAAAAGGGATAATCGAGCCGGGACATAATCCCATCGAGACACGGCCATGTCTGGTAGACCATGGATTCCGGCAGTGCTTGTGGTATACGTAAACTGGTCCTCCCTTTCCATGATGCTCATTTGAGGCTGGCACAAGCTCAGTTTGCAGTCTTGTTCGTCTGTCCCGAGCTTGTAGAGAAACGAAAATCCAGATCAAAAAACGTTTTGGTTGATGTAGAAGCGACGATGTAACATCTCTCGTAGAATAGCATATTGGGAGTAACGGGTCGTTGGCAAAGATGTTAAACGAGAACCTCCCCACCGCACCATTTCTCTCGCTGCTGTCCCACACTAAGATCTCTCTTTCTCGACACTTCCTTTCCGGATTGTAACGTTGTCGTTGCCACTTACAACAACCAAATCGAAGGCAATGTCTAGTAGTTCTCGAGTGGGGAGATATGGTGGATTACAACCAATCAGATACATATGGACAGCGGTTCATTGTTTCACACCCAAGCTCACTCGACTGTGGGATATTTAAGCCGAATCCCGCATGTATGAATCCCTGGTTAAAGTCAGGCACTTCTCAATGCGAATACGTAGCAGAGTATCTGTGCGACACTCTGCCTGCTCGCATGTACTAGACATGTTGTCTGTCAATGAAAGAGCTATGGTTAGAAGGATTAGAAAGTAAGCTCGGCAGCATGATGCTGTGGAACGGCGCCAGTCCTTGCACATATCGGGAAGCCCAAGTTCCGACCGGAGACCGTTGATAGGTTGGGGAACAGTAGTCTCACAGTCATCCCACAGAAATAGCGATGCTGACTGCAGGATCTTGCATTGGGGACCCGAGTGATGATTGGCCACATACGACTTGACGTTGACGGCGTCTAGGAAACAGAAGCCAACACATGTAACATGCTGTGGAGAGGAAACAGGAAGAATTGAAGGCGCATGACGACCCACCGTGACGAACCTACCATTTCGGAACGATGATGATTCTGCAGGCGCTCTCTGACGGCTGATTCAGCCAGTCAGCCATTCGGGGTAGACTCAGCCTCGATTCAATGTGGAGGACGCATGTACGACGCAGTCTTGTGCCCCGGTGCAGATCCTCAAACTAAAGGGGCGCAATCGATGCAGGCTTTTGAAGTGGACATGTAAGAGCGACCCGTATACTTCACACCAGGGTCTATTGAATGCAAGAATGCTCCCACCAAGTGCTACATGCGAGCGCTTGTCGGGGAGGTCTATTGGTAGCGGGTCCAAATGGTGGTATTCGAGGTTCTGGCTGCGATGGGAGGCAGATAAGATGATGGCACGCATCAGGTCAAAGTACTAGTGGATAGGCTGGAGGAATGCGGCCAGCAATGAGGCCTGGCGAAGTGATTTATTACTTGGTCGGATGGATGGGTACATGCATCTTGTTGTACAAGTGCTGACGAAGCAACGGTCGTAGAGGAGTAGTACTAGTAGATCGGTTTGTTGAATCAAGAGTGCTGATGCCGAGTGTACGGTAGAGTGAGAGCCTTATCGGTAGGTTGAGGAGACCGACTTACTCCCTAAGGACTTTGTCAGCTTCATAGTCATCTCGTACTGGATTCGGGTCAGAAAAGGTGCCTACAGTCCTCCCCCACGCCAACACTCGGATGTTGGTAACACGACGCTTTCAGAGCCGTTGAGCCGGGAAACGCATCTCAGACTCCATATTATGCGAGTATTGTTGTCTCAGGGTCTCTGAGCATGCGGCAGCCGCATTGGACTGTCTCCAAATGGAAGTTGAACACTCGCGGGAGAAGACCGAATTGGGTGCTGGAGACTGCCAAGCCATGTCGATCCTGCCGAATACGCCAAGAATGACGCCCACAAGGCTTCCAATCACCACCTCCATGGGTATGGCTATGCGCTCCAAGGAATTCATGGACAAGGATGTTTGCCATCTAGGTGGATACTTGATACCAATGAAGCCTGGACACAACCTGCGGCATAGACATGCCTTTCGGAGCTCCAGATTGGGAAGAATGGGAAGAGAGGATCAACAAGGCGATTTACAGGCACACGTGAGATACAACCCGGAGAGTGTGGCAGTTGTTGTACACTCGGTACTAAGTCCAATATATTTACATTATTCATGGTGCCAAGCCAGGTCCATGGGACTCGTGTCTATTTACAAGATCGAGCTGCAGCCGGAGCGGAGCTCACGTATTTGGTGTATCGTATCATCCCCTCCTGTGGACGCCCAATGTAATGCTTTCCAAACATGTTCAACGCCAAGTCAGGTCGGTCCCTCGAGCCAGTAATCCCACTCGGTAGAAGAAATCGGCATATCCTTGATCATCACGCTCGTAATGCATAAAGCGGCCAAGCCAGTAAACCATACCAAATGACAGGGCAAGAAAAGAAAAGTCTCGGTGTATTTGATGAGAATCCGGCTGACCATCTTGGCGGCCGTGTTTGGGGAATGAGCTGGTGACAGATAGTTGCCATAGAAAATGATGTCCCGGTGCTCGTTCGATTGCAGATACAGAACCACCCAGATAGTCTATTCTCTTCTTTCAATAATAAATTACAAGAAGCAAAATCTTCAGTCGTGATCGGTCGTCATTCGAGCCCGGGTCCGAGCAGGTTCTAACATACCTGGACGGCCTCGGAGTTGGTTGGAGGTGTCATCGCTTTGGGTAATGGATCCAGAGGAATGAAGTTGCCGTAGTAGTTGATGGGCGGCGCCGGTACGTATGGCGATATTTGGGTTTGGCATACCTCATACAGTGCCGGTTCATTGGACGCGTCCGAGAACACGGAGCCTTCGTCCGAAGAGGCAGACCGATTCGAAGAGATCGCGAACCCTGGCTCCTGCGCCACACTTGGACGGTGGCGTGGAGAAGACGCCGGTGTGTAAGGTGCCGTTGGGTACTGCTGGAATGGGTTGGCCGCTTCCGGGATGGCTTCGAACAGAATGTCCGAGACGCAGTCGCTCTCGGGCGGGGGGGTGAGAGGCATGGCGGTTGGACGATTGGTAAACCGGGGGCATTTGATGATCAAGTCCCGAAGCTCAGGTATACTTATCCTCCTCCTCGGATCACATTCAAAGATGCGCCTCAGGATTGAGTCAAGCTCCGGAGAAAGGGGCAAAATCGAACTCAAGAAACGGGGGTTCTTCAGATAAGCCCGGAATGTCGAATCATCAATGGCAGCACGTTTCCACGGATTCCGCCCGCAAGTGAGGTTCACTAATATGATGCCCAAGCTCCACACATCATTGGGTCCGGAGGCGTAGTATGGAGAACTGGATGAAGACTGCTGACATTCTGTACAGCCTTGGTTAGCATGCTCGAAATTAGACCACAGGGGCTGCAACCGTACCTGGTGACATGTAGAAGGTTGAGCCACACCCAAAATCCGATGTGATGTGATCCCTGGTAGCGAGGCCAAAGTCTGCAAGCTTGACGGTCAAGCCTCCGTCGGTGACCAAGATGTTTTCCGGCTTCAAGTCCCGATGGTAAATCCCAATGGAATGGCAGAAAAGGACGGCGTCCAGAATCTGCAGAAACGCACGTTTGGCCATGAAATCATTACCCAAATAATGGCCGCTTTCGGTGATATTGGAGAACAGGTCACCTTCGGGGCAGAATTCGAGGACTACAAAGGTGCAGTCGTAGGAGTCCATAATCTTGACCAGGGACACGACGTTTGGGTGATGGCTAGCCTCATGATGTAGCTGGATCTCTCGTTGCTGGAATTTGCGTTGCCTCTCGTCCAGGCCGACCTTGTTCAATGCTTTGACTGCGTAAGGGATATTGGTGTGTATGTCGACAGCGGTGTACACCACACCATAAGCTCCCACACCGAGAATACCAGTCAATTCCAGCCGGTTGGCCAAGACAAGTCCCAAGCGATCTTCCGGAGTGCAGATTCCAAACAGTGGTGGTGATGGTGGAGGTGTCAACAACATATCACGTTTGGGGCCTCGGGAAGAGTCAACAGAAAGAAAGAAAGCTTCTTGAACTCCTGCGGCTTTGGACCAGTTGTCTTGAGTGACTCTTGCGCACGTTAATTAGAAGTGACAGCTCAGTTCAAGGCCGGCTGCATAGAAACACCGAGGGATTAAAAGGCCGCTCTATAGACAGGTGCCCGGATGTGGTGAAGGAGTGATTGAATGAGAAGGAAGAGAATGGAAGGGGCACGGGTTGGTGATGACGAGTGAAGCGGAATGTAGAGCAAGGTGAAGGAGCGAGCCTTGCGTGTTGTACGATTATTATTATTATTATTATGGTCACGACAAAGAGTGAGGACGGTGGTTGGAGGCGGATGGGTAGGATTGGTGATGTACGCATAGCCTGGTAGGTACGCGGACTCTGATACGACGATTGAGCCATAGCAGGGCTAAGGGGGATTAGGGTGTGACATGTAGAAGCGAGAGAGGCAGGGCGAGGTCAGGGATGGCGCCCTAATGCAGAACGGGACGCAGATTGGAGCAACGACCAGGTGGGACGACAAGAAGAAGGCTGCGGCTAAAAGGGTGACGAGGATCTGGAAGCGGAGCAGCAGGCAGGGGGCGTGGAAGGGACAGATTTCACGACGGTTGGTCGTGCACGGCTGCTTTCGGAAGGGGGAGCAAGAGTAGCCTGTCCCTGCTGGGAGATGCAGAGAGTCGCTTCGTACCGCCGTGGACAGATGGATCATGGATGTGATAAACAGAGGTTGGCTAGTGGCTGCTACTGCTGGAGCCTGCGGACCCTGTCTCTTGCAGCCAGGGAAGAGGTTGGTGGGTCAGCAAAGCCAGCCAGTGGCGAGGGTCCGCCATGAAAAGCCATGGCGAATGAGTAATTGGTGTCGGAGGATGGCATGCGGCGTCCCTACGTCGTACGTTTCCAACACCGCGGCCGTTGGTAACCGTGCCCGTGTCCCTCGTGACGCTGCTAAGAATTGCTACGGCGGCAGAAGCCGGCATGAATGAGTCGTCGATCAGCAGAAAGTAACGCCGACGCTGCATGTATCACTTGATGATTTTGCCTTTCGTGATCCCTTCCCTTCCGTGTCTGACATACTTTTGGTCCACATATGGATGACGCAGCGAGCACCAGCAACAAGGTAGCCTTGACAGCAGTGGAGTTTTGGCCAAGGAAGAATCCGATCCTTTCCCGAGCTTATAGGAGAGCCAGGAATCCAGGCGCTCAAAGTCCAGGCTGACTGACTCGACGGCAAATTAGCTCGGCGTCATCCAGAACGGACAATTCGAAGACCCATAGGCAATTTTAGCTGCCACGGTGGCGTTTCTTTCGTTGCAGCCTGAGGTGCGCTACCGTTCAACAAGAAGGACGTTGGTTGGTATGTTGGAGTTGTGGTAGTGTTCGAGTCGGATGCGTGTCACCTGACACATCCATCAGCATGATGATCATCTTCCATGACTGCTTTCCGGTACCAGAGGATCACGATGCTTGTCTCCTCCCAACGGAAAGTCGGAGACGTATCTTGCGGCTTGTTTTCCGGAAGCGCCTTGACAGTCTCATGAAGACGGCCAAGTGCGTTCAATTTCCCTTCCGACGCTATCCGATCCTTCTCCAGCCTCGTTTGCCTGGACTCCAGGAAATGAGGCGGAGAAGACACATGGATTATACGATTGGTCAAACCTGCAAATCACGTTACCCTTTCGTAGGGGGCTCATAGTCGTTAGTTACCGAGAGGCGAACGACACAGTTCAGTGTGACCAATCAGACGATCGAATTAATACATAACAGCTCTAATTCTAGCGGTGGGCGCCATTGGCACCCAAAAATACCGGATCTCCCCAAAAAGGGAAGGCTGCGTATTAAAAGACCCCTGGCGGCTGAGGTACCTTCGTCATTGGCGCATCGCAGTTGATCACGATTCCATACCAGAGGTACCGATAATTTGTTACACTAGAGTGGAATATTTTCAGGCAGTGGGTAAGGTAAGGTACAACGGTACCAATTCATCCCAGCACGGCAATGTGCCTTCCTACTAGCAGCCGTTGAGAAAGTAAATCACTGTGATTGCAGATTCTCCTTGGAGATGGGAGCGCATCGGGAGATGACATATGTACAGATACGATGATCGGAGCAGTTGTTGGCATCCCATCTGTCTGGAAGCGGCTCTGGTGATCACCACATTTCGCTATTCTCGTGCTATCCGCACTACAACCCACCGTTGTCACCCGCGCCAAATCTCCGAGCCTGCGACGAGAAGGTCAATCATTCGTAGATGGCCTGGAGGACTTGCACACCGCCAGTTCGCCCGACCAGATCTGTCGTGTCACGACATCGTCCTTGATGCGCCAATCACCCCACCATCTCATCTCATGCACGCCATGACCCTACGAAAAACGACGCTATTAGAGAACCAATCGCCCCATATCCCACCTGCGCCGAGTCCGACGTCGCTGTCGTGAGACGTGAGGCAATGGTGGGCCTACGGATCACGCCTCGGGTGGGTTTGACGTCGTTTACGACAAACTTCCTTGGGTCACCACCCACCACACCCATATCCGAATCTCCAGTCGCTCGATCCGTCCCTGCACTTTCGTCCGAGCATGGGACCGACGATCAGCCGCGGGTCCTCCAACAAGTCCTCCAGCTGACGACAGCATACTGTGTTGTACCACACTGTTCGCGCTGTAACGCCCTGGCGCTCGAACTTTCGTTGCTTCAGCCTTTACCTGTCACACCATGGTGCTGTACACCGCTTGCACGTAGATCATGCATCCTCTGGCTTATTATTATTCCCGAGCCGTTCGTCATGTACCAACAACCTAATAAGGGCAGGCCTTCAGCCGCTGTCACACCTCTTGCGTCTCTGTTACGACGATTGGCTCGCAGGACATCATGCCTTGTGCATCTGCTTTTATGCTGTCGTTCCGGGCAAAGAAGCAAAGAAGACATAATCTCGCAGAGTTGCCCTTGACCTTTTCCTGCCTTCACGCTCCATGGTCGTACATGTCATTCTCGTTCTCTCAGACGGGCCATATCTCCCACATATTAGGAGCATACGGCCATTTCCAGATTCTTTCAAAGTTCGGAACAAATGGCTAAAGCTTATCATCTAAGGCGAAGCTTTCACCCTTCGAAAGACGATTAAGAAGTCAGCGCACATCGGTTCTCCCAGTTGTTCGGGACCAGACCCTCGGACCGATTCAACAAATGCCTCGAGACTGGAGAGTTCCTCGGCGGAACCGCCTTGCCAAAAGCCGGGTGCATTCAGGCAATAAGATACCCACGTCACCGCTTGCCTATTACTTCGTTCAGGACATTATCATCTTGACGCCTTCAGCCTGAACCCTTTAGCAATCTCCTTTTCCTGGAAATCGCAGATGGTAGCAAGAAGCAAGTCGAATCTTTTTTTTATGTTGATGAATCTACTTTTTCTTCTTCAAATTATTACCACGTTTTCGAACGCAGCTCTGTTCACTCAAGCCCATCATCCTGGTGTCCCAAGAAATCATATTTTCTCAGTCCGAGTCGATGCGGAGATGGGAAATGCTGAGTTGAAACAGCACATCCGAAAAGCCATTGTCGAAATCCTTGACGCTGGGTCTGGAAGCAGCCAGATCCCTTTCTCTGCCTTTACTTCCCGTCGTACCCTAGGTTAACTTCAATCGATTTAAAAGGCTTAGGTCATTCTCTTGATGTTTTCGAACAAGACTCCTTACGCTGTGAATCGACGATGTCGTGAAGGGCTCTGAAACCTCACTCATTTGGTCCCCGCCGGCGGAGATGTGGTATTTGCCGTAGCTCTACCTGTTGTCGCGCGACAACCTTGCTCGTCGTGCGTAATATGAATCGCAATTTGGGCTATACAGCAATCACCAAAGAAGTCCCAAAGAGCCAATGAAAACACACAGTGGCTGTACGGTGAGAGCTTAGCAATCGTCTGATCGAAATGCTATATCGAGGTACCGACTACTGTACGCCTTCCATTGCGGTTGATTATCGATAGACTCCGTAACGAGCCTCGGATGGTTCTCCGCATCAGCACAAGCCATGTAAATGACTTTGCTTTAATCTCCTCTCAGATCGGGAACGGACAATCCGAGTCGTTATTGACCTTTATTCCATTATACTACGCCCCGATCCCCCATAATTGCATCAATACCCTTCAGCTCAAAGCTCACATGTTACGCCCCCCGGTGCACTGAAGTAGGAACCATGTCAGCATTCCGATCCACACAGATGAACGCAGCGAAACTCACCATAATCGTCTGCCCGTTGACATAACTAAACAATGGACTCGCCACCGCCAAGATCGCACTCGCGGCCTCCGTCGCCGTCCCCGGTCTTTTCAACGGTATATCAGCATACGCCCCCCGTCCCGCCGCTTCCTTCTGCGCCCTCGGTATCCCCAAAGCCACCTTCCCCCCATCCAGCGTCGTCACAAACGCGCCTTCCTCCTTCGCCACCGTCAAACTCGTCAATATATGCCCAAACGCCACCGTATTCGCCCTCACCCCGAACTGCGGGCCCCATTCCTTCGCAATCGTTTTCGTCAACCCCGTAACACCCGCCTTGGCGAGCCCGTAATTGGCTTGGCCCGCATTACCGTGGATATCAGACGTACTGCTGATATTGACGATACAGCGTGGCGCGCCATCCTTGACACGAAAATACGGCGCCGCGGCCCCGACGAGCTTGAAAGGAGCGGTATTGTGCAGCGCAAGAATAGTATCCCATTGTTTATCCGTCATCTTATGAATGACCCCATCCCACGTAAAGCCCGCATTGTTGACAATAACATGGATTTTGCCTCCGCCGAACTCGGCTGCTTTTTTGACGAGCGCGTCGATGTGGGTGCCGTCGAGCATGTCGCCCGGTACGGCGAGGGCTTTTCCGCCGGTGGAATTGATCGAGTGGGCGACGGAGTGGGCTTTTGTGCTGTCTATATCTTGGATGATGACGACACGCCTTCGCGAGCGAAGAGATGCGCGGTTTCGGCGCCGATGCCTTGGCCTGAGCCGGTTATTATGGCGACTTGGTTGTTGAGCATGCCTTGGGGGTAGAGGTGATTGGAGATTTGGGCGGCGCGTTGGGATGCCATTGTGTGGGATGTGTGGGGGGTAGGTGCGGGCTTCCTACGAGATAGTCAATCGGGTGAGTCTACACAAGAGTAGAGGTTTATTCTGTTGTGGTTGAAGGCATTGCAGAAAGAGCTCTGGAGACCAATCTCGACGACACGGAGAAATTCATACCGAGGTATGACATCACCCAGAATTTGTCACATGTGTCCTATCGCTACCCCTTTTGGAGCTCCCGACTTCATGTTGATGCCTTGATGTTGATACTGTAAGCAAATAGCTTTTATAGCTTTGTTGTTGATTCACAGGTGCAGCAGCCAGCTGGGCTGCTCGATGTCTTCGAAGTGCCGATATTGAATCGTTCTCCCAATGACATGTCCACTCGAAGGCTACCGAATATACGCAATCCATACATTCATCCCAAAACACTCATAGTTTCTTCGTTTGCTTTATCATAACAGTCTGTCCCTCACATGTCCACAAGAGAGTTCTCGACTCCTTTAGGCTTTCCCACTTCATACCTGTACATTGTTCCACGTACGCCTTGCTGACGCTCAGGTAGGTCTTTCCCAGGCATTGCACAGCACGATCCGTCATCCTCCCACCTGCCCACTCCATCAGGCGTTTCTCATGAATGTTTCCTGCGCCTTTTACCTTTTCGAATAGCACCCAATTACCATGCACCAAAGCCATCAGAACCATATCAATCCTCCCACTTCTGTGATCGTACATATTTCGTACATGAAAAGCATTCGCCAGATCATGCTGTCGGCATGCTAGATCCAAGATATAGTATCCAATGAATTCGGTTTCTTCCTTTTTGCTCAGGGATCCAGTGGAGTGTATCCGATGCAATAGATATAACATGGCTGGGTGATAGGACTCTGGGTGTCCAAGAAGGATGGTGGTGCGAATAATGAAGATATAAACGGTTTTGGCGAAGTCGTCGACGCGGGATGAAGCAACGATTGCTTCACGCAGCTTGCGCATTGCCATTATGATTGGAGGCATTCCAGGGGTCGATGCGCTGATCTGAGCTACCATGGGCGCGCTGGTTGCCAAGGGCGTGTTCTGATTGAGTGATAGAGAAGCAAATCTGGTAGTGAAACCATCCTCATCTTGGGCTTGACCTTCTGAAAGGCCAACCAGAGCGTGGTACCGAGTGATGATGGTGTTGAAATAATCCTCTTGCGCCTTGTGGTTGAGGAGACTATGTGTACTGTCTTAGCCATAATACGGTAGTTGCGGTAGACGATGCCTTGGTACCTTTTGTCGCCTTTTGATACCAACCCAACCCTGTCCAGAGGATCGATACATGGTGGTTTCAACCTGCTGGGTCTTTCCTTCTGCTGTCGGTACGCCATCGCACGGCAAGGCGTCTCCAGACGCTAGCGATTTGTTCACCTTCTCTCATCGCAAGAGATATGCAAGTGCCGCAAGTCGAAAAGGTTGAGGAGGTAAAAGTCCCAAGGTCGAAGGAGGTTGGGGGTCAAGATGTTCGTTGTTGGCTATGGCCACATCTCGCTAGCATCCTTTCTACACGACCTTCTTGGTACTTGCCATGTGACTAATGACTTTCGTCTTCTGCCATTCTCGTGTCCTGTTCCGAGACTTTCACTTTGTTATGATCACTTGACGTGGACGGAACGTCTATGCGACTTTGAAAACCTTTCAACTACCAGAATCTTAGTAAGTAGCTCAAAGCTTGAGCACAGTAGTGACAAGGTGGCACTCACCATTTATTTATATCATAACAGACGGGCGATGAATAGCATGACAGACAATTCCGTATACCATAGGGGGTAAGGAACGATAAGTCAATCCTTAAGACCTTCTGAAGCTCGACTGGCCATTGCTTCGGCTGCTAGTGGTTCCGATTCAGGAGTAAAATTGTTAGGCGGAACCCTTTATTAGCAGCCGAAGGGATATAGAGGAGTTTCCCGAGGTCATCTACGACGTCTCCTGTACTATTCTACCTGGGCAATACCTCGACTTCTCTTCCTCCATCTTCTTGCAGTTATTCCGTCATCTGATCGTATTGTCCAAGCTCTCCAGCTTTGAGGATTCGGTCTAGGATAGAGACTGTTTTCGCAAGACCGCAGATCTGCTGCTCATCCTAAATCACGTCGTGTTCAGGTAGCTACAGGTAAGCCAAATTGCAGGGCTCAACGATGATGGTCGATATGGGGCTGTCTTCGACTGGAGCACCGACAAATTCGACGCTCTACAAGCCGAATGTGAAGAGAATTTCGCAGCACCCTTCCTTGGTGTTCGCCGAACACCGACGACATGTTACGAGGCATAACCTGGACATGTTATGGTTCTCATGTTCTTTCGTTTTCCTTGAGTTCGAATTATGGGGAATGGTGCCAAAATGCTATTCTCAGACTCTTCCGTCTTTATTCGTCGGGAAACTTTTCTTCCTGTAAATTTGTCTTGCGCCTTTCGTCCTCAGACTATCGTTATTCTCCTGCCAGATTCATCCCTGTGATTAAGAGTGCTGGGCTTGCAATAGAAGGCCCATGACGGATAACTTGCGGATTCCTCCACTCTCTCCGGCGCTGCTGTTTTGGTAGCATAAGTATTTTTGGATCTCCTTAGTCTTCGAAGTCACTTCGAAGATGTGCGGCGTCGCCGCTTCTTAGGGTCATGAGTCGTCGGTCGAGCTCACGAATTGGCGCCTTAGGTTACAACATCAAGGGAGGAATATGCACATACCTGGACAGATGGGGGAGCAGATCTGCAAAGCGGAGCTTCTGGTGATTGCTGCAACTATACCCATGGAGTTCCGAGCACGTAAAGGTAACGTATGGAGTCTGTCTATCGGGGCGAGTAGAGTACATAGTGATGATTTCAAGCTCCGACCGAAAGGTGACGGGGGAAAGCAGCATTATGATTCCTCTACTTTCCCCTCCACCGCAATCGAGTTTCGATCATCAAGCAATGAAGTCTTGTACCTGAACCCTTGGTCGAGGGTGCCGGTATGCCATCAAACTTCTACGTTCCCGCGTTATTATCATCAACCTTTCATATAGCCAGCAGTCAGAAATTCCATGACTTTCCCATAAACTGGATATATGCAGGTCGACTATCGATGTCATCATATAAAAGTAACAATTTCTAGGTTGGTTTTGGTGCGGTGCCTGGTGAACCTGTGCTTCCACATCTCTCCATTACATAACCACGAACCTATTCTTCCCCCACCCCACTAACAACATCTCATACCAAGTCCCTCTGATAGCTTCATGCTCCAACCCTCCTGCTAGGGCCAGCGAATGTGATTGATCCGAATAAAAAATGGTATCAGCACAGGTATTAGGCTTCGACGGAAAGACTTCATTCGATATCCATACAATCTTATCTCCAAGTCCAACGAACTTTTAGAACCCATCCATTGCCATCGCTACCCAGTCCATATAGAACCCTGCGCCCAGATTGTGAATCAAACCCCGGATCTAGACCCCCTCCAGCCGTCCCATGGTATCATCGCTCCATGAATTTTACCTCGATAGACTCCGAGTCGTATAGACGTCCAACACATTTATATCTTGTACATGTGGTCCATCATAGGGAATAAGGAACGCCAGAAATGATACCAGAAACAGAGGAGTATGACGAAACATTATACCGAAGCATCATAACAAGTCCAGGACCAACACTATACAAAAAAGAAAACACACATTCATAACTCTTCATACCTTCTCCCATCCAACTTTACCTTCACAGTCCCTTCTGCAATATCCCTTTGCAGCCTGTCCAACCGACTTCCCCTACTCACACCGCGCCAAGCGGGTCTGCCACTCTCAAACACCTCCTCCATTTCCTCTAATGTCTTGCCCTTGGTCTCCCGAACTGTCAACCAGCATTGTACAAACGCACACATGTTGAATACGGCAAAAACAACATACATCTTCCAGTTGATCTTCTGAAACAGCGTGGGCACCGCAAACGCCAGGGCGCAGTTCCACGCCCAATTGCTTGCCGTAGCGAGGGAGACTGCTTTCGCCCGGATGCCCGTTGGGAAAATTTCCGAAGCATAGGTCCATGACGTAGGCCCCCAGGTGACGGCAAAGGTGGAGACAAAGAGGTAGGAGCAAGCGACGATAGCGCGGGATACGGGCGGATTGTCGATGATGAGCCAGGAGATGTGGTTGAGAGACGGATCAGTGCGGGGGTTGGCGACGCCGTAGATGGCTTCAAGAGCTGCGACCACGAAGAGGAGAACCATCATTGACAACGCGCCGTAAAGGAGGGATGGTCGACGTCCCCAGGTATCAATGTAGAGGACGGCCGGGAGGGTAAGGGCGACGTTGAGGATGTATTGAATTGAGGCTGTAAGCAAAAGATTATGAACGCCCGCCGCTTGCATCATATAGACGATGTAGTACATCATGACATTCATACCGCAGAGCTGCGACCACATCTGAATAGAGACTGTAAGGATGACTCTGTTGATCATCCGTCGCTGTGTCAAGGCTTTGAAGGCAGAGTCGCCAGCTTCGCGCTCAAAGGTCATAGCCTCTTCGATTTCGCGGTACTGAGCTAAGACTTTTGGATGGCCAATGTCACCATTCCCGTGAAGGTTGGCTAAGACGCGGATGGCCTCTTCCCAGCGATCTTGACCAGCTAGCCATCGTGGCGAATAGGGCACAAAGAACATGCCAACTGCGAGCAGCGTAGCTGGGAAGATCTGGATGCCCCAGGGAATGCGGAAGGCCATAGTGGACTGATTTGGATTCCTCGGCCCTCCATCGACGAAGGATGAACCGTACTGGATGAAGTACTGGACGAGTATACCGACGGTGATGGCGAACTGTTGTAGCGACACAACTCTGCCACGGATCTCCTTGGGCGCGATTTCCGCTTGATAGACAGGAACCATGGCAGACGCGATACCAGCACCGATACCAGCGACTACCCTTCCAAATACCAACAAGGCAATCCCATTGGCAGCCGTTTGGAAGCTGGAAGACGTTCAGTCAGTGTATTACAAGACGCTTGATAGGCGTACATTGAGCCAACAATCCAAACGACCGCCGCGATTTGAATGGCTGTTTTTCTGGACATTTTATCGGCGATGAAGGACGATGCTAGGGTGCCGAAGAACGAGCCGCCGGCCATGGAGCCGGTGATGGCTCCTTGAAGATAACCGCCGTTGACATGGAAATAATTGGTGTATGCGCTGGTGGCCAGAACTCCGCTCATGGACGAGATATCGAACCCGAACAACCCACCGCCTGCACAGCGGATATCAGCTTGGCTCGTCAAGGCGCAATAGCTCGCCTATCGACAAGGGCATTCGGGTCAACGTACCCATGGAGGCGAAGGTACAGATGGCATAGACGCTGTAGATCTGATACATGGTGAACCTTCTTGCGCAGCAACGCGATTCCTCCTGGCAGTGTAGGACCAGTTGGAAGATCAACAAGGCCAGGAACAGGGAGCGAGAGACAGGAAAATTAAGTTTCCCCAGGTCAACGGCCCTGGAGTTGAGAGCTTGACGGAAGGATGGGGGCCTACAGGCTCAGATGGCACAGCCCAAGTGTGCCGTGACCATATGGAGGGAAAATGCTTCCGAGGCCGTCAGCGTTCGCCTGATTGATGATAGATAGAACCAAGAATACGACATTGTTCACGCAGTACAGGCATGAACATGGGGTACAAGAAGCTTAACGAACGAATGAATTGACAGATATTCTCCGAGTGAAGGGAAAGGGCTGCATGCTGGGCTGTCAATAACATGCTGACACCCGCATCGAGCCTTGGTGCAAGAATTGGACGACGATTGGAGCCAGGCAAAGTGTAAAGAAAGCCTTTCCGAGTCCGTGGCCAGTCGCAAGCCAATGGATTGTCAGGCTACAACTGGGAGCGGTGGAAAGGAGCAGACAGAGTAGTGAGGAAAAGTCTCGACCCACGAGGAGGTGTGGTTACACAACAGAACAGCGGTAGAGTAGTGCCTGAGATACACAACGATCGTCGATACAGCCATAGAGCTGTCGAAAAACGGAAGACTTGGACCTTGGTAGCTGCAGCTTATTGAGGAGACGATCCAACCCTCCTGCAGATCCAGCGCCTCAAGCCTCAAGAGCAGCGCAAACAGCGACTGAGACGATGACTGGATGGAAGCTTCAATGGGAGCAGCAGGCTTCGTGCAGGGGGGAGAGAGCGAATCCATTGGGACCATACCAGATGACGGCTGATGTCCGAGAGTTCGTCCCGAGGCAGAGGAGTCGAGAGAAGCTAAGGTACAACATATTGATTTTCGCTTAAAGAAGTCACGTGATGGTTGATTAGGGCATCGCCCGACATCCGCCAATGAAACCGTCTCAGCGTCTTTCAGCCTCGAGCCATCGACTTGGGCAATGACTGCATCGAGGTAACGGTTTCTGACATCTCAAACGAGCAACTCAAGATCCATGTGGAAGTACAGATGTCTGAGATCCGCTCCATATATATCTCATATGCAGCCGCCATGTGCTCCGTCCATCAAGGCAATCCTCGGGGGATGGAATTGAGGTCACAGTGGCTTCGTAAGGCGCTTCTGGAAGACGACGCTTGATGCAAGGCAATAATAATAGACGACGACTAGGCGATGGCCACTTGTCAGTCATAGGCTGAGCGACTTGGAAGGTCTCTGGGAACCAAGATCGGATGCTTCCTGTCTCGTGCTGCTTCCATGTATGGTATCGCTGGCGAAAGAAGGCAGCATCAGTGGATCCCTCTTATGGTAAGTGTAGATTGTATCATATTTGCTTATCTAGCCCAACTCTTCAATGAATGTACTCCGTGGACTTGAATGAGAAGCAACGGGTACATTCTAGCTTAGCCATGACTTCTGCTGCCTTGTCGAAGCCCATACCTGGCTAGCATAAAAAACTCCCCCTGTCTCACGCAGCCCTACCTCCTCCTCCCTCCCTTCTACCTTCGCCTCTATCTCGTCGTCCTCCTTCTTCAGGAGCCCCACCATGTCGGCGACTGGTCTCTCCTCTCCTACCCGTCTCCTCCCTACCACCCCTCTCCATCCTCTCATTGTGTCTTCGTCCACCCTCTTCAGGAGCCCCGCCGACTGCTTGTGGCTCACCCTGCCGGCCACTCGCATCTCCTCTCGTGCCCATCTCATCCCGGACAGCCCTTTCTCTTCCCTCATGATATCGTCGCCTATCCTCTCTCCCCCTCTCCCTCTCCCTCTCCCTCTCCATTCTCCTCCTCTCCTCCCTTCTCCTCTCCTGTCTCTCTGCTTCCCGATCTTCCTGCTCATACCTCTTCCGTCTTCTTTCAATCTCCGCTTCAGTCTTAGCGGCTCTCTCGTCGGCGCGTACTGTCATAGCTCGGAGGACCGTGACAAGGGAGTCCTGCCAGTCAGGCTCGGGCTCGGGCTCCGGCTTGCGGCGGAAGGGAAGACCGCACGGCATCTCGATTTGGCTTAGTCCAAGGTGTTGCCTCTGGTTGGAGACCGTTCTGGTTGTTGAAGGAAAGATCTGATTGACTGGGGGATTGAGATATGGAAAGGACAAAGAAACGGAGAAGAAAAATTGAGGGTGGCTTATATATCTTCTTAATGTTGTAGATGTGAGTCAACGCTCTTCATTATTGATTCGTTTTGGCTCCTGGAGCTGATGATCATTCGTTGACATCAGAAACTCTAGCTACTGAGATGGGGAGTCATAGAACATCATGGACTTTTCAGGCAAAGAGAAAGATCTTCTTGAGACTTACGCTGCCGGTGATGGACTGGGTCTATATCAGAGAACTTGCTCATATATTTATCATATTAACATGAGGTAAAACGAAGTCTTATCCCAGAATCCATACGCCGCCCGCTCAGTGATTGTATATATGACACAAAAGGAAGACATACCGAGGTAAGACATTACCGTCGTAGTACTCAGTCGCATGTCAGGAATCCAAGATTTGCCTGACTCGAGGAAAAGGAGAGCTTCCTGCAATAGCCGTAACTCAAGCTCAAATGGCCATCTGCGCAAAACCAGGACCATATTCAGTGCTCTTCTATCATCAATCATTATTCGCACCCTTCAATATTCTTTCGGCCCTTTCCTCTTCCTCGGTCTTTTCTGCCTTCTTCTCTCCCTTTTCCCTTTCCATCTCCTTCGCTAGGCTCCCAGAAGCAGCGTAGCCCATGGGTCCGTCCCCCTCATGGACTTGCATCCCTGCTCTCACCTCATCGATATCCGCGCCTTCTGGTGCTGTTGTCGTCGTTTGTCGGGGCGTCGTGTCATCGGCAGCGAGTTTCTCATCCAGTTCGGCCATCTCCTTTTCGGTCAGGGCTCGTTCCTTCTCGAGTCGGACTTCTTTGCCGCGTTTGTGACAATACCAAAAGACGAAGAGGAGGACTATGAATCAGCGTGTCAGCCTTCAACCACGGAGCATCGAAGGGGTCGAAACCACAATAACCAGAACTGCAGCGGGGAGACATACCAAAGAGACCCAATGAGTAAAGTACGTTCATGCCCAAGAACGCTGGAAACCTTAACTTCAGGAAGTTCATGATCGTCTTCAGTAATCCAGCCACGGCCCCTGGCTTCGTGACTAAGTCCTTCAAGCTTGGAACCCGGACCTTCATGCCCATCTTCTCGGCAGCATGCGCGCCTTGATTCATATATTTTGAGTTAATTCCTTGCTTTTCCGCCGCTGCAGCTAGCATCTCTGGGCCTATCGATTGCGTCATCTTCGAAGGGAGCTTCTTGATGAGGTCTTGGAGGAAGGCAGGAAGATGCTTGTAGGAGCGTTCGAGCTGGTTTTCCGAGTTGGTCAGGAGAGATTCGAGGTCGTCGTAGGCGGTGGGAACGCCGTTCATGAGGTCTTTCAGGACGAGGGTAAATCTGCGATCACTGTCAGCGAATTTCCTTGATCACAGGACTTAAAAGAGTCTAGATATACTTGTGCAGCAGCTCTTTCGATTCGGTCGATATCGAAAAGACCCGGTTGTCAACGGCAGCGAGGTTCAAGTCGTCCATAATCGCCGTCATCTCGGCCTCTTCTTTCTTTGCTTCCGGGTTTGAAACAACATGGTCTTCATTTGGTTGGGCATCAGCGGACTTCAGTCCCTCGGCTACTCCCATTAAACCCGTGGCGGCTTCTGCTTGGGCTTTGCGTTTGCTGTCGCGGCTGTCTCTCCTGAGGAAGCTCCATCTGAAAGGTTTTTTCCCTTCTTTTTGCTTCCCTTTAGATTTGTCGGACACGTCACTCTCGATGGCGGAAGCGACTTCTTCGGCAGGTGTATCTGGTGCGCTGGGTAATGGCACGTCCTGTGCGCCTTCGAAAACAACGAGCTGGGCATCGTTGCCTTCTGCTTCACCAGTAACAGGTAGGTCTTGAGGGTGTGGGCGCTCGGGTAAGGGAGGTGGTGTGCCTTCGGTGGCTATGCGATGGAGGAAAGCCTCGTCTTCTTCTGACAGTACTGGTCCTTCAACATCGTCGGGCTTGTCTTCCACTTTCTCGGCAACTCCTTTACCCTTTTTGGAAGCGAAATAAGACATCATCTTGGCGAAATATACGGGGGAGTGATTATTGCGAATATAGTGTTGGGGGAGGATTATTAGGAGTCGAATGCATTGTGCAAATTCCATTGTAAAACATGGTCGAGGGGCGACGTCGACCCCTCGGTGACGCGTGTGACGTCATTGTACACCTCGCTGATGATGATTTGGATGCCACGGTCTCTATCGAAACAATCAATCCCTCCAGGGGTTTCCTACCAGCTCGCATACCACCGGGTTTGTACGTCTGGACTTCAAGGTGAAGACACAGTCTCAATCGCTGAGGTAGGAAAGGTGGGCAAGCACGACTGGTTGCGTGTTATCACAGAATTACAACGAGGAATCTTTCGACTATCCATTCTGCTTGCATTTCAACATGGGATGCATATGCCACGTCCGAGCAGGAATCCTTTCATTTTATATTTTCTCCAATTTCCTCGTAGAAAAAGACATTAGTTTTCAATAGATTCTAGTTACCTATTACGTTCCCTTTACAGTATTCGCCGTGCAGACAAGACCAGTTCTGCCATAGCGTTCCATTGGCCGCCGTATACAGAAAGTTAAACCCTTTCGGAGGTTTCTTTTGATCCAAGGTGGTCAGTTGGTGCCGTAGCAAGCACAGTAATCCGGACTGAATATTGTTTGCATCATTTCCAGTCCACAACGGCGCACCCCAGCAGGCATCGTCCATCACGTTTGCGATTGCTGAATTCAAAGCATGAAACGTCGGGTCGCCCGACCAAGGTGCTTCTGTATCCAAGAGTTTGACCAACTCGAGGGTCGGGTTGTTTGGGTCATAGCCATCACGAGGGAGATGTGTCTGGAATAAATTCTGTATACGGCTGACATATTCGTGGAAAAAACAAATCGTGTAAGCCCCGTACCAGACTTTCGCCCTGTCAGGTCCCTGCATCATGAGGCTTCGATTGCTGATTGTCGATGGATAGGAGCAAGTCCCGGTGCCGGTGCAAAGCAGGGGTATCATTGAGCCTCAGGCGCATGAAGCAGTTCGCCCACGCTTCATCCGTATGGCAGTTCTCTGCCGCGTTTTTGTAATACACCGCGCTGTTGTACCAATCCAACATCCAGATGTTCATGTCGAGTGCGTACCAGCACCTCGGATCAGGTCCTTGGATGTTGGAAATGATTTGGCATTCTGCTCTGCGGTCTGCTTTGGTGGGAACTGCAGATGCACGATTTACTGAGAAAAGGAGCAAGCGGAAGATTACTCACTTATTCCCCGAAAGTCAGCAACAGTTCGGAACGTGAGGGTTAAAATGCTATCACCAATGTTTTAAAAAAAAGGAAAGATCGTCATGTTGGACGCGGGAATTGGATGGCGGTGGGTATGTAAAAGAAATTTGGTCTTATTTCTTGTTATGATGTGAAGGGTTAAAGTTAAAGCCTCGCTCCTGGAGTACCTGCTTCAAGGCGTATACATACTTGCTGTGCTCTTGTTGTCCGACAGTCGGTGTTATGTGTCCCCTTTTTTTTGGTAGCGGGATGACATTACTACTGGCGTTATGCTCGAGGCACAAAGTCTCAAGCATTGAGGGGGGTATACATGGATTGAGTCGAGGACGAACGTGTTGGTCGTTATTGACTTTTGACCTGTAAGATGTTTGATTGGAAGTAGATGCTAGAAATCTAGTATTACACTCCTGCCGATAAAGGCAATGTCCTTTCGTATCCAACATTTATATACACCACCCCTTGCCCTTATCCTACCTTCCAGCCCCGGTATATCCATCCAGAAAGTTCAAAATCTGCGCCCCCTCTCTCCATGTAAATGTGGGCATCAATTATATTCGTTAAGGAAAGTCGTGAATTATATTGTCAATCTCAATGCATCACAGCATGAGATGGAGAAATCGAGGCTTCTAGTACATCAGGAAAAGCATACCAACAACACCAGCAAGGATACCAAAGCCCGTGGCTTTGATGTTGCTTGCACCGCCCGTGAAAGGGGTGATCGGTCCTTGTGGGAAAGTGCTGCCAATTGCACTCGCACTACCAACCACAGTACCGAATGTAGTTGAAGGGCTACCGCCGGCAACCGGTCCTGCAGTTGTAACGGCCGGATTCGGAGCCGGCGATCCAGCCACTAAGTCAACACTTGGATTGGTAACTCCGGGCGCCGCTGGGGCGGTCTGGAAGCCGACTTGGGGAACGATGGCTTGGGTGACGAGCATAGAAGTACAGCTCGAAGCTGGAGCTTGAGGTTGGCCGTCCGGTAGCTGAGATGCTGGGCAGGCGTACGGAACAAGTTGCGATAGGCTGAGTGTTGTGACTGGGTTCGCTGCAGGAGGGGGAATAGTGCCACCGACAGGAGAATTGGCGACTGTGCTGGGCACTGATGTAACCACTATAGGAGGACTGCCAGCGTTACTCGGAACGGAAGTTATTGATGGCAACGAGGCTGGGGGGACGATCGGCGCATTGGAAGGTCCGCCGGGGGGTTGAGAAGCAGGTGTAGGGACCAACGTAATGGTCTTGGGTACGTTGGTGATGATGCCAGGGTTGTTCGAAACATGGTCCGCACAGATACCCGCAAGATTGGACAAAGCACCCTGAACATCGTTGTTGTTGGCTGCCCAGGCAGAGACACACTCCTGAACGGTCTTCGTGAATGCAGCATCTAAGCAATAGCAGCTGGAATCCGTGGTGTCCTTGCAAGTGGTAATTGTGATCCAAGTCTTCATGCAGTTGGGAAGAACGCTTGGGTAATGGGCCGGTGGCGCCTGAGCCGGAGAGGAAGGTTGGACCACAGGCGCGGACGACTCGCCAACAGGAGAGTTACCGGTGCTTGAAGAAAATGGAGTGGCGACTGCCGGAGGGAAGATTGGGCCAGTGGTTGCAGGAGAAGGTGCAAAGGTGTTTGCAGGAGGAGATGCAAAGGTGTCTGCCCGCGGAGCACATTGGGTGCAAATAGTCGAAGTGGAGGTGCTGGTAATTGTGGAGATAGTGGTGATTGTCTGCACCAAAGTCGTATCTCCTGAGGTGATTGTGTTTGTGACGGGGCAAGTGGTAAGGGAAGTGAAGATACTATGCGAGTTAGTTCAATGTTTCCCCGATATAAGCAGGACTGCCTTACACGTCCGTGGTAACAATTGCCTGAGTCGCAGTCGGCACTGGAGCAGGGATTGAGCTGCTAGAGATAGGGACCGACAAGCTTGAGGTTTCTGGGGAGTTTCCGGTAGCACTCGAAATAGGGGTAGTTTCCTGTACAGTCGAGGTCTCGGGTGGCACAATCGAGGATCCGATTGGTACAGTCGTGGTCTCGACCGTAGATGCTGGCGGAGCGACGCAGTATGTGCACACGGTAGAGGTGCTTGTGATGAAGACTGTGGATATCGTGGAAGTGATTTCCACAGAAGTGCTGCTTCCACTAGTGATGGTGTTGGTAACCGGACATGTTGTCAAAGTTGTCACGATCCTAATACAAGGTCAGTCACGCCGAAATCGAGAGGATTGAACAACACATACACTTCAGTCGTAACCAGAGGAACAGTTGTGCCAGGGGCAGTAGTTGTAGGACCGGTTTCCAGGGGTTTTGTTGACGAAACTGAGGTGATTGTAGGAATAGTCTCTACGGGGCTCGTCGAAGAAATCGAGATGACTGTAGGGATAGTCTCCACAGGGCCAGTCGAGTAAACCGAGGTGTTTGAATATACTGGCGTGGTTGAAGAATCAAGGGTTGTCGACGGAATTGGCAAATCATCACTGGAAGTCGAGGGAATCGAGGTGCTCTCCGGGAAAGTGCTCGGTGCGGTTGAACCAATTAGAATAGTAGTATTGGCAGTGGGGTATGGGTATGGCTTCGTCTCTTGAGAAGTCGAGAGAAGTGGTGTCGATTCCACAGGTTGTGATTCCACGGGCGTAGAGCTCGGAACTGGTGGTTTGGACGAAGCAGGTCCGCAGTTGAAGCCAACGCTGTGAATACCAACCTCACAATTATCCTTCGTGTCTGTGTCTGGGAGTTTGACTGTCACAGTCTTTGCGTCACCGCATTGGTTGTTCTTGATAATTTTCCCAGCGGGTGAGCATGTGGCGGTCTGCTTGCACACGACACCGTTGCCGTAGCCATAGTGCAATTCAACTTCAGTCTTCTCAGAGGTAGAGACATGGATATGGTCGATGGACATCCCCTTCTGCTCAGGGCCACACGAGAATTTAGGGCTGGTATCGACATCTTTGCTGGCGACACCGGAGGCACATCTGCCACCTGCGAAACCATTGGGGGCTTCGTCGTGCGAGTCTTCTTCATGGGGACCGAAAGTTCTCTTTTGAAGCCCGTCCGTGCATTTCAGGTTGTCCCAGTTCAAGGCACCATAATTCCCTAGATCGCCATTGGAGTGATCGTCAAAGCCAAGACCTTTCGACTGGTCTCCAATACACTGGTTATTGGTGTTCGATGGGTTGCTGTAGGTCTGGGCATCTGTCCAACCAGTAGCTGCAGTCTGCTGAACCGCCAAAGCGAGAGCGAGCAGGGCGGGAACTGAGATGGTCCGCATAGTGGCTATTTTTGAGCCTGAAAGAAAAGGGGGAATCTATAGCAGGACGAAAACGAATGAAGATGTTCCCAAACGAGAGTTGAAACGGATAAACGAAAGACGTCAGAGGCGAGGAATGAGTGACCCGGCTCTTTTATCGGCGAGAGTGTCTGCTCCAGACAACAGGACTGGAAGACGACTGAAGGGAAAAGAAGGTGATTTTTGACGAGCAGGACGAGTTGGGTTGAGGCACAGATGTGATATATCATGCTACGGAAAAACGGCGTTCCCCTGACTGGACTCCTGATTTTGAAGCTGGCAAGAACAGGACCATGGTCAGCTTGAGCCATCGGGTCGACGCATGTGCGTGGTGTGTCCAATCAGCCATGTGTAAAGGAGGGCCAATGGCCGGATTGAATGAACCCAGCGTCTCCACGCGGCCAACTCAGGCAATGGCGAGAATAGGACGATGGGTGTAAGCGGCTTAATATGAAACGTTGACGTTGGGAAAAGAGGAGATGGTGGGCATTCGATGTGTGTGTGGACCCTTGTGGCCCGGCGCTAGACACGCAGGAACGAGGGAGATCTTCATGCGACTGGCCAGTCTGGCCATCTTTAGAAGAGCCCCTGAAAGTTTCAGCTGCAGGGAGGGCCATGGAGGGGGGCCCATTGTGTGCAGAATGGGTGCCGAGTTGGAGGTGTGGCGATCCAGAAAAGGATAACAACCTCGTGAATCAGTCAAACTGCAATTTCCCTGTACCCACCAGCTTCACATGCTCTGAAGTCCATCATGCGCGTGTCTTGATGTTATTATTGGCAGCAGCTAGTAGGGATGACAGACATCCTCTACCCGACCGGGCGGAAGCAAGCTGCACAACATGCTGCTTCCTCCGCTCAGTACTTTGTACTATTAGCCTCGGACACTTTGTCCTTTCTCGCCCGCTGTGTTGTGAGGAGAATTGGACAATTCCTTCAGGCCGAGTGCCAGCTTATAGTCGGCCATTGGGCTGGGGGATGAAACGACCACGTTGTGCCTGAGGTCTGTCCAAGTGAACGTTTGCATCTATACTTTGAAACAGTCACTCCCGAGGTCTTACTGTACTCCTCAAAACTATTACTACCCCTCGAACGGCAAAATATGCTGTTCTTACCTGATCTCGCTTCTTCCGAACTACGCCGCCATCTTCATACATTAGAGTCAACAGACCAGTCCTGCAGTCTCCTCTGTAGTCAAAGGTGAGGTGAAACTAGACGACCAACGAGATCAGCCTTCCAGTCCTTATCCTATTCTCCTCGCTTAGGGAACGCACCTCAGGCAGTGACAGGTATGTAAAGGTCACTTTACTTGCCTTTTCCCCGTCTTATTGTTTGGCTCTCGGCAAGTTCAAGGCCAGATGAGCACAAGATCACGTCGCTGAAGGGGCAGATTCAGGAGGAACAAGAACTTGATAGATCGATCCGAGGGCTTCGTACTCGCACCGTGCCTACTAAACCGGACTATACTAAACGAGTTTCGTCCGGGTGCGAATAGTTCTTCTCCAGTCCCTGATTGGATCTCGACCGGAGACGTTGGGATTATGTAATTCATGCCAAGACTCGAGTGAGATCGAGTAGTCAAAAACAACCTCGCAGGTAGTACCCTCACGCTCTGCAGCGGTCTGTTTGATTGCATTAAACAGCGATGTCACAATTCGGCCGCCGACGCTCTTATAGCCCGTCTGCTAATCCACAATCTTCATCTCGGCACCATTTCCGTCGCCGGTCGCCATCATCTCCTATCACCAGGGCGCGAGATGTTCGCGCAAACCCAGCCACCCCCGTCAACTTACCGTTCCAAGCACAGCTGCTCAGGAAAGGAGATCTTGACGAGTACAAGCCAATGCTCGGGCTGTATCTAGATATTCAGAAACAGCTGGTGCTGGATGAACTAGATGAAAAAGAATTGAAGGGAAGATGGAAAAGATTCGTTGGCAGATGGTAGGTTCATCTATGCTTCTCATAGTCGAGACGGCATCAGATCGCTTGTGTTTTTCGATGAAAACATCGTCAGAGATTCACCGCAGAAGGACTTGTGGCTAACACTTGGAGGAATCGAGGAGAATTAGCTGAAGGCTGGTATCACCCCCAGACCTTAAGAAAGGCACAGTCTGCTGCGAACGATCCAATTACCCCGTCACGAACATCTATCCCAGAAAAATCTTCACAAGACGACGTGATTGAGGATGACGACGATGATGATGATGATGGATACGGACCGGCGCTTCCGTCTAAGTCGGATCAGCCCATAGAACGAGCGAGAACCCTGAAGCAATCGGGTCCCTCAATACCAAACATCCAAGACCTTGAGCTTCAAAGAGGTACCTCTATCGCTATACCTCAGCCATGTATATGATGCTAACTTCCAGCGTCTTAGAACTCAATGCCGAACGGTCCCTCCACGACCTCGAAATCCTCCGCGAGGCGCGCAAGGCCGATCGCAACAGCCAAAAAGAAAGACTTGAGGAGATTGTACCGCGGGCTGCAGCGGGGACCAAAGACCGCCAGCTTGAACGTAAAGCCGACCTGCGCCTCGCCAACAATGCTTTCGCAGCCTCTAAGACCGATCCTCTCGCCGAAGTGCCTGAAACTGACCTAATGGGTGATGAGGAAGGTGGATTGGCAGGCTATAAGAAGAGAAAAGGGGAAGAGGAAAGGAAGAGGAACGAGAGGGAGATTAGGAGGGATGAAATATTGAGGGCGCGGAGGGCTGAGAGGGAAGAGAGGGTGCAAGCGTACAAGGAGAAGGAGGAACGGACGATGGAGGGACTAGTCGCTTTGGCGAAAGCGAGGTTCGGATAGGATATCTCAAAGCTATCACGAAACCAACGAGGAATCTACTGAATAACTCACGGCAACCAACACAAAAGAGTCCATTACTCCTCCTACAAGACCACTGTCCTGTGCATTTCGAAGGCGTCGAAGTGAGTGAGGACTGCACTTCGAGACGTGCAAGTACTTGGCAATCTATGTCTGAGACATCAATGGTTCACGATGCTCATTTTGCCATCACAATATCTCTCGTAGCACTCATCAGGTCTTTTGCGTTCGTCAATAACTCTGCAGCAGGGCCCAGCTCTCGTTGCGAACATGATAAGTCCCAGCGGTTGCTTGTGAAAAATATTGATTTCTTGATGAGATAAAATATAGTTGGCGTACGGTACCTCGAAACATCGGACTTTGAGCGCTCAAGGCGGCGGCGACTACACCATTCTTCCGCATGACCCCCTATGCAGATTCGTTCCAAAATATCTGTAATAATGTCCTGTAACAACCGAGGGGCTCGAGATACTACTCTAGGACTAGCTCAAACTGGTGGGGCAGCGAGAGCCCCACCGTCTGACAGACTGAAAAGGATGATTGATATTATCGTTGCGTTGTACAGGACATTATTGATCAGTACATGACTCACCTGGGTGTCCTTTCAACAAGACGATGCTTTGGGTCATATGGAATACACGCGGCCAAAGTGTATATTTGTCGATTCGTCCCATGGTTCGTGGACTGCCGAGTTTGGCTCAGACAAGCCTGGAGCCTTCTGCCCGGGCAAGCCGGGCTACCTGGCGGTTCCAGGCGGACAGATTGGGCTAATGGGCACAAGATACAATCAGAAAACAATGATGATAATTGAAGAACGAAGAGACGAACTGTGCTACGCCGAGCAGAACGAACGAATCCGTCACCTCGCGTGCGTCTTGCACCCTTTGAGAGCCTGTATGCAGCCATAGAGCAGAACCGTCCGAATGGGAGTCGGTAATTGGCGTCGAGTGACACATATTCAACCTTCTCACCGCTCCATCTGAAAGGGCCAATCAGCGTGGCCCATTTCACTAGCGCCCTTGTTTTCGTGGGATGGAGTCAAACTTCTGCTCCTCCACCTTTTCTCTTTTCCTTTCCTCAGACCACTCAACAGACAACGAAGTCGCACTACAGATCCAAATCCAAAGCATACAAGTCTTCTTTCCCCCTTCAATATCGTCGATCAACATGCCGCAGGCAATCGCTGAGCTGTAAATCCCAACTGGGGGGCATGTGCTTCCCTCGCATGCCCTCCAGTTCTGGCCCAGCCCAACGAGTTTCAATCGATTATCGACGATATCAAAGACTTCGACTGCTGAAAAGCATCCTTCGCTCCACTGTTCGAGGTCTTCTTCACCAGCACAACAGGTCGCGCGCTCCTCGGTCCTCGAGACTGCAGAGGATTTGTGTGGTCTGCTCACTCCAGCTCCATCCGGCTCTCGTTCCTCAACCTCAGAAGTACCATCAAAACCAAGGTCCCCGACTCTCTCCACGTTTTCCACCGCGCATTGAGTCTTTATCCACCCTGAGACATCTCGTGCCAATTCGCAACGAACTCGTCGATTGCTCGTTGGTTCAACGCAAACACCTGCACAAAGCTGCCCGACTCGATTGACCGTATCTCCCACATATACCGACCCCAACCTATTTCAAGACGTTTCACCAAATGCAACAAGTCGCAAGATTGACGCCTATGACGGGTGGCAGAATCTCATCCGTTGACTTCGCTTCGACTGGCGATTATTCGCAACACTACAGACTCGGTAGCTCTCAAGGTCACCACAGGCGTGCAGACATGTTTGCATCCAACGCAGTTTCAGGTCTTGACGCCACGGCGCCTGGCGTTGGCCCGGCTGATGGCACTGAGAAAAATCCATCTGATGGCGCAGAGTCGGATGAAAAAGGCGCCAGTGTCGAAGACCCAGATGTCCTTGCCCCGTCTGACACCACCTACAACCCAACTCAAAGTCAGGCGGGGCCCCATACAACAACTACCCAAAAATCAGAAATGGAAAGCATCGCTGCTAGAGAAGCATCTTGCAGTGGCGCTAAACTCGTCTCCTATGCTGAAGTCGCTACCATCTCTGATGAAGACGATTACACTGGAGTGGATCTCATCAGCGAGTCTGGCGACGATGAGCCAATCATTGATTCCCTGGAGGAAAAGGCTGCCATTGGTTCCGAAGGAGATGACGCTGACGGTGCGCATCCTCGATCTCCACCTAATTCACCATATGACGCTTTCTCCTTCACCTCAGGCCAGATAGATTTCGATCTCGATCCGTTCCTTACGGATGATATATTCTTCAAAGAACAAATCAACATCCTCGATCATCATGAAGGCGCAATCGATACAGATTTCTTTGCATCTCCCAATAATTTCAGAGTTGCATCACCCTTGGCAGAGACGCCACGCCGCCGTGTGCGCTTTGCCGACCCTCTAATGCTGCCATCGGAGGCTAGTAAGCTACTCTCGACTGACCTCGACAGTGGGCGCACCCCCTCGGCGCAACTCGGCGACGATACGTCGAAGCAGAATAATGAGCACGCTGATACCGAACACAAGTCTTGTGACGGCCATGTCGGGACAGTTGACGGAGCTATGCGCTCCACAGGGAGAGTTGGTGATATTAATACCTTTGATGTATTCGAACCAATGAACAGCGACGATGACCAGGAAGACAACGACGAGGATACCGACAGCTCAGTAGGGAGCTCCAGCGGATATGCGAGTAGGTCTTGAGAAGCAATCGGCATCTCAATCCCTATAACTGACCGTACTGCTGCTAGCCGATCAAGGAGAAACCACTGAAGAGGAAGATGTTCCGGCATCCGCAACCGCACGTCCATCAGCTGTGTTGCGCGACTCCTCAAGCGTGGCGCTTGACAATAGCTTCACTGGCCAGCCTCTGTCCCAAGCCCCAACCACAAACTTTCGATCTGGCCGCCGATGGGGCCCTACCTTGGGTTCGTTCGTCACGGATCCGACAAAGCCAATTGCCGTCGTTGCTAGAGACGGGAAGCAGCTTATCATCTATCCTGCTCAGCGTCCTGCCAGTCGAGGAGGCAAAGTGTTCCCTTCAATCGTAAGTAGCGGTCAGAGCAGCGTACAAGCAAGCCCACGGACTGCGGTAGCAAGAATGACGGCACCTTCTCGCCCCACGGCGACTGACGACAGCGAATTGGAGCGGAGTGAGATGTCAAGCCAGGACATGGCGACGCCAATGCTCAGCGCCAGCCCAAATTTGATGATGGCAGGCCTCGGTCTCGGTATTGGTAACATGTTCAGTGGCCATGCGATGGGTCCGCCAGAAGCTTTCTTCCCTTTCCAGAGTATCGGAGCTGACGGCACGATGATCATTGACGGGCTCGACGTGGGTTATGACGACGTCTCGTCGGAAGAGGAGGGCGAAGATCTTCTGAACATTGAAGACTTCATTAACCTTAGGGGGGATACAGAAGACAGCGATGGGGATGCCGAGAGTATGGTCGAGAGCGGATTATCACCCGCAACATCTTCTCCAACGCAAAGCGCCGCGAAGGCCGCATCTATGGCACCATCACCCACCCAACCATCATTTCTGGACCATCTGGACAAGGGCATGGTGACTGCGTTCCGTCGCAATCAATATGATTACGAATCTAATGAATCTAATGCCTTCGGACAACCAAGCAAATCACCCTTTCGTATCGCTAATGCCATCAAGGCAAATGCATTCATGGCGTCAAACACACCACTTGGATCGTCTGGGAAGAGAAAGCTGAGTGATCAACATGGTGGCTCGCCTAGCTACGACCCTGCCTTCACCAAAAGGCGCATACCAAATCAATGTTGAGATTGACCACCGCAACGAAAACCAAACGATAGTTACTGAGTAGAGAACTACAAGAAGACTCCGAAGCGAATGGTGAGTGAGCGAAAGAGTTCACAGAGGACACGCATATGGAAGAGGTTGCAGAGAAGGAGCTGCGCCTAAACCGACGACAATCATCGCTTTATGAGCCATGAGCTATGACGATACGGTCGTTCCATTGATCAAGAGGGCTAGGTCTGGCGTTGGCTGTGTATGATGGTCATTGAGAAAAAACACGCATGAAGACGGAGTTGTGGGGATAGGTGCGGGAGTAATGTATAGGGGTTCCGGGTTGTTTCCTTCATGTCTTCGAGGTGTCTGCTCGCCTCCATTCTGCTGCAAAAGCTCGGTTTATTTTCGAAGATACCACAAAAGCTGTTTGTTCCCTTTTCCCCCCTTTTACCTTTTCGAATGTTACCTAAGTAGCACCTCATGTAGTGTTCTGTGACGCACTCTAGAGTATCTACTAGATATAGATGGTCCCGAATTCATTCCGTCTCACTCTCTCTGTTCATACAATGAGTCCGCAATCCCTTGAACTGGGAAAGTTTGCATTCAAGTCGCGGAACATAAAATCGGCATATGTCTCGAGATAACAAGCTTCTGGAGGCTCTTTCAAGATCATGCATGTATCAGAAACATTCGATTTTTGTCGCATGAATATTATCACGCTTCATACATCTCGCCTCTCGCCCAGCCATCCGCCTTGCGCAACGTCAATCGATCGATATCAATCCCCTCAATCATTCTCACCTACACAAAACCGTCAGCAACGCGCCTTATCAACCAACCAATACTCAAAAACCGCACCCAAAAGCCAGCAACAGGAACAACATCAACCCACACTCTCTCCTCCCTCTGTCCTCCCTCTCCCCTCCCCGCAAAACCCGTAAAGTAAAAGAAAAAAAAAAAAGTCAAATCACAAAAAAAAATCCCACATACATTAATCCCAACCATCGGTTCCCTCCCCTCCTGACTCTTCTTGAAATAATTAAACAACGCCACACTGCTGCCGCACCCAGGGCAAAACATATGCGTGCGCTCGCACGGTCCGTATTCGTAACCCTGCAGGGCGTCTTTGCCGCTCAGCCAGACGATGTCGTGCGTGTGGGAGGCAGGGTAGATGTTTAGGTAGCCGTTTTTGGTGCAGATGGAGCAGTTGCAGTTATAGGGGGTGGAATATGTGGAGGTTGAGGAGGATGATGATGTTGTGGTGGTGGTTGTTGTTGTTGTAGAGGACGATGAGTCAGGGTTGGGTGAAGGAGGTTCTCCGGAAGGAGCAGCAGCAGGGTATAGGGGCGCGATGCGTAGACGCAGGCGGACGAGGCGGCAGTGGCAGTTAGCTGAGTACCAGGTTTTGGGTTGCTGGTCGTTTGGCGAGGATGACATTGTGGGTTTTGTTTTGTTGTAAGATTTAGGGCGGCGGATGAGTTGTCGAAATGGTTGTAGATGACTGTGCGAGTGTGCGTACTTCATACGGCGAAAGGCTATACGTAAGGCTTGGCGCGTAAGCATGGGCTGGCTCTTGCTCCTGGGCGTTGTGAACGTTGAGGGGTATGATGTATCCGTCTCAAAGTGTGCCGAGGTCATATTCTCTGCTGCTGCAAGTAGACGTTGTTAGGATCCCTGAAGTGAATTATTAGTATTGTAGCGGTAATACATGATCTCCTATCATCGTTGATCCCTCATATGTAACTCTCTCTCTACTGGAGATCAGTTCCACATGGTATTTATCACACCCTACATGACTCATCGCAGTCCATCTTTCATCTTCGTAAACTTGCTCTCCATCGTTGAATCCGCCGGGTTGAGGTAGGCTCCCAGATACGCTTCGCTGCCCCTGATGTATTCCTCCATACAGTAGCTTGTTAAAGATCATCTCTCGAAAAAAGGGGAGCCGAATCCTGCTTTGGACTCAGTATGTGCAACGGCTGTTGAATGCTGGAAAAAGTCAGCATTCGCTACGACTGAGTCCATATAGCTCAAGTAAAGAAGAACTTACCTGATATAGTTTTTGTAGGGAAACTTAAGTGAAGAATCAACGGACCCTCATGGATTTTGCAGCCGTTTCATTGTACGCAAGCCAAGCTGGAACATGAGTTGAGGAACGCTGTGGTGGGAATGTGTTTCCGATAGCTTCAGCGTTTCATTGAACGTATGGCCAGGACGACATAGCCCCAAAGATAGAATCCTTGGGAGCCATATGTGCCTTCAATGCGTCTAGCACACCAGCGCCGTCTTAGAATGCTCGTAAGCCCTAAGCAACCCCATAAGATGCGACATAGCAGCGAACAAGATAAGCACATGGAATATCTGATGCGAGCTTCCCCATACATCAAACCTCCCGGGTTCAAACCGTTCAGGGACGCGCGCCTGCTCCGTCAAAACCAATTCAGAAAGCTGAACACCTCGATGAATGCGCTGCCGGTGGGATCAAATGACTTGCTGCGTAGATAGCGGCACCGAGCACGTATAGAAAGCCTTGGAGGATGAGCCATGAAAGGCCTATTCTGTCGTTCATCTGCTGCAGGCCGTAGAGCTTCACGCCGTGCAGCACAGGGATGACGGCCGATAGTCCCATGGCGACGAACATGCTTGCTCGAAACGGTCGCCATTTCGGTGTGCGGAATTTAGGGGAGACGGAGACGATGATGCAGTCGATACCGAGTATCGAGATCTTTACTTTCGGCATTGTCATGTCAGCAAAATATATATATGTATTACCCTACCAATACCCCCCCCCTCAACCCCCTGGCGTCCCCACCGGTCATAAAGAAAATTGTGATTAAAAGACATAGAGAAAAAGAAATCAATTGAACATACCATCGACCAATACGTCCATCTCAACCCCTTCTCATCCTCACACCCAAAACCATGCCACAAACTCGGTACAAAGCTCCCCCAGATCAACGCCACGATCCCCACATAATCCCCCCTATTCGCTCTCACCGCCCATCGTTCCGAATGGCAGCTCACGGTATGATACGCCGCACTCACACCCAAACACCCTATCACGGCCGCAAAAAAGATGCCGAAAACAATGACGTCTGCTGTTTCAACCCCAGGATCGCGGCCTTCGAAGAGGTAAAGAAAGATGCCGATGAAGAGAAAGAGGAAGCTACCCAGGAGGTGGGAATGAATGTTGATGGTTTCGTTATGCAGGTAGAGGAGCGATTGGAGGCATTTGGCCAGGGAGTAAGTGGGGGCCGGACGGTAAGATGTGAGGATGTAGGCGTTATCTTGGTGCCAGGCTGGGAGGGAGTGGTAGTTGAGAAGGAAGGGGCCGGAAGGAGGGGTGGTGGCGAGGAGTTTGCGGGTTAGGTCGCTGGAAGAGACGGGGGCGGAGACTGTGCGGTGCGGAAGATAACGGCGGCGGACGGGGGAGGTCATTTGGTTTGATATTTTATGGGTCACATTGTCAGTCGACGGATCTATGGTGGAGGCGTGTGGACCTTGCTGGGAAATTGGTGAGAAGCAGTGGATTTGGCTGGGGACTTGGCCTTGAGGGCCAAAAGATGAGATGAGGTTGGGGTGCAAAAAGATGATTGGAGTCTTGGCGAGCCCCTTTTCATGAATCTCCTACACGGACTTGTGATACCAAGCAGTGAAAGCAATGTGCTCAAACTTTTGTTTTCTCTATGGTTTGGGTGCTCGAAGACCATGCGGTGAGCTTGTTTTGTAATGGTATCATCTAGTTGCTGAGTGCTGTACTAAGCTTTCTATCTCTAACCATACTCTTTCGTTCGGTGGACTGGGCATTCGACCCTCGAGTCGGCACCCAAACTGAAGGCCCGCCAGGGATTCCACCTCTGCGCAACCACTGTACTAGCGCCTCCAAACATCATGATCGCCTAAGCTCAGGAGCTCCAGCTATAGCCCCTTCCATGCTATGCTTGTTTTTCAGGAAAAGTCCTTGCAACGCAGCCGTACTCGTCATATTGACTGATTCCGGAGGCTCCTGACCTTCCGCTTGAACAAATCCAAGCTCTTCCAATGCCTGCAGGAACCGTGTCTGATTAACACCATCCTCGTCTATGTCGCCGTAAAACCTTTTCCAGAGCTGCGCGGCCTGGTAGCGAGTAGCCTCACCCAACCGTATCGTCATGTCGACTCGACCGGGTCGGACTAGGGCGGCATCAAGTCTTGCCACGTGATTGGTCGTGAGGAACAGGATCCTTTCTTCCCCACTGGTAATTCCGTCGATGGCGTTTAATAGACCTGCAAATGTGACATTGGCCCCACGGTAACCGGACTCATCGGACATAGTGCGCCCACTGAACGCTGCGTCGACGTCCTCGAGTACAACGAACGTCCGTTTCGGAAGAATGGTAATCAGGTAGTTCAATCGATCATCGGTCAAACCACGTTCGCTCAGGTTGACCATGGCGATGTTGTAGTCGAGGTGCCCAGCTAATGCTTGGATGAATGAGCTCTTGCCGCTACCGGGTACGCCATGGAGAAGATAGCCTCGTCGGTATGGTATACAACGGTCATAATACCATTGCTCACTACGGAGAAAATCCTTGACGTCGGCGACGATGTGCTCTTTTACCCCCTCGTCGAGGATGACAGACTCTAGCGTCCGTTTGCGGCGAGGTTCCCCGAATTTCTCCCACGAGGCAGTGCGAGGGGTAAATACAATTGTCTTCCCCTCAACGCTTTTTTGTGCCAGCTCATGCGCTTCGAGGAAGAGGGTCTCGAAGATGTGGCGTTGTGAGTATAGTGTTGTCAACGTGATGGTTTCCCAGGGATTGCCGTTGTTGAGGCCTATGGACTTGGTTTCGCGCACGCGGTTGGCGAGGATGAAGGCATTCTTGTAACGCAAGATGTGCCGGCCAGGGCCCGGGATGAGGGCAAATTGGGTCTGTACGGCACCGTTGGGAAGCTGGGTCTTGGACGTTGCAATGGAAAGGTGATGCATGCGTGTCGGGAAGCGGCGAAGGAGAGATTCGATGATGCCAACCTTTTCCGAAGGGTTTGATTGGACTGCAGTGCTGAACTGGCGACGATGGTGTATTGTCATCCAGTAGAGAAACCATTGATAGGTGTCGTCTTTGACGTTGATGTCGACATCTACGAGAAGGCGGCGCTTGAGAAGGCTGGCACCTTGACGAAGACCCTTCTGAGCACCCGCTAGTATCGCAGCAAATCCAGCCAGGCCAAGTCCCTATGTGTTATATATGAGCGTAAGCCTGGCGCAATATGAGGATCTGGCCTACACCGGTGAAGAAAGGGTTCCCTGCGAATTGAGCAAAGAACCCATCTGGAGCGGAAGATGTTGAGACAGTGGCCCCTTTCTCTGGGGAGCTGGATTGAATAACATGCTGTATGTCAGATGGGGATGCTGACATTGGAATGCCATGGGCAACTGTTACAGCATGAAGCGCAGCAAAGCTTCAAACGGGGATGGACCGAGGTTGAACTTTGACGCGTTTGACGCGCATTCAAGATGACCCGGGAATTAATGCCATCATGCGACTTTGTCTCACCGAACAACGTTGTATAGCTGATCTAATTGTAGGGGATATCACAGCAGACAGCAACCATCAAGCTATCGATTACTCGGTACTCGGGACGTCGATAGTCCTGGTGTTGCATCCCTCGTGTCGAGTTCTCCTAAATCCGACTAAATCCGACCAATACTGCGAATTCGATGACGCTGTCTCATTACATGGCCCAGATGATGCTATCAAAAGGATAATCTTCATAGTGCATTCTTCAGGTGACACTTCGTCTGAGGGCTGAACCGGAGTAATCATTCCGCCGGCCCCCGAAGCCTTCTCTTGGCGCGCATCTCACTTGATATTGACCGAATTTCCTCCTGTAACAACAATTGTGGTCCCGGTATGCCCTCTTTCCGTACCGTCTTCTTCAGATTCTGCCAGAGGTCCAGCAGTCAACCCAAGAGACCAATATCCACTTCGCCCAGGATGTCGAGCTCCGGTATAGCTGCCGCACTCTATGCAGCAACTGTATCCCCAGCATCCATCACCGGTGCAGTGCCCGAAGAAGCCAAAGACAAGAAACATTATCTCAAAAATGGCAAAGGCTTCGACAATCCATGGGATAGCTGGCGGGACTTCAGTGGTCCCGCCATCGGTTGGGCTATGGTGAAGTAAGCACTGGTCATCAACATCTCGTAAACACCATCTGATATCACTATCTAGGCGGAGGCTCACGAGAAATGCGAATGTCCCCGATACCACCCCTCCGACCGTGCCCGTTCGAAAACCAGCTTTCCTAGAAACAAGAGAGACTCAGACCCTACGAGCTACCTGGCTTGGGCATGCTTGCTACTACGTCGAATTCCCCGGAGGTCTTCGCGTGCTTTTCGACCCAGTGTTCGAAGCTCGTTGCAGCCCCTTTTCCTGGCTAGGACCAAAACGATACACAGAAGTCCCGTGTGAAATCGAGGATATTCCTATCGTCGACGCCGTCGTCATCTCCCACTCACACTACGACCACCTAAGCGGTCCTACAGTCAAACGCATCCAATCCCGTCACCCCAATGCCCATTTCTTCGTCCCCTTACGCCTCAAAGAGTTCTTTACATCCTCCGGCATCAATAACGTCACCGAACTTGATTGGTGGGAAGAACGAGACATGCTACTATCACCCCAGAGCTCCAAACCACGAGTCTCAGCCGACACCTCCTCCGCCGTCACCGAAAAATCAGAGAACCAAATGGTCGCGCGGTTCGGCTGTCTCCCATGTCAACACACCAGCGCCAGATCTGGATTCGACAAAGGCTGCACCCTGTGGGCGAGCTGGAGTGTGGAAAGCGGAGGCAAGAAAGTCTGGTTCGGCGGCGATACCGGATATCGCGCTGTCCCCGAACTACCAAAAGATGTCGACGATTATGGTCCGGAACACGACTACCCGCATTGCCCTGCCTTCAAGCAAATCGGCGATCTAAGGGGTCCGTTCGATCTGGGGATGATTCCCATCGGTGCATATGATCCGCGGTGGATCATGAGTCCCATGCACGCCAATCCCTTCGACAGCGTTAATATCTTCAAGGACACGCGGTGCAAGAGGGCCATGGGTATCCATTGGGGTACATGGGTTCTGACTGAAGAAGACGTGCTCGAGCCCCCGAAGCTGCTTAAGAAGGCTTTGGGAAGAAGCGGCATCGCCGAGGAAGGTGTCTTTGACGTCTGCGATATTGGAGAAAGTCGGGAATTCTGAAGGGGACGGAGCTCATGAATGGGATTCTGGAATCAATACAAAGTAACGTACGAAGCATAGTAACACGGATTCTCACGCCATAGAGGCCGTGGCTCAGTGCAGCCCCACACGACCAAGATATGGAACGCAGTACCAGAAACCCACAGAACACCACCTTCATAGCTCGACCTCACCATATGCCATGATTTGGCAATCGAGGAAACGATGACCTCCGATCAATACTAGGAGATCCAAAACGCCACCACGACCTTCCGGAGTGGTAGAGTGGCGATCGAGGAAACGGTGACCTCCAATCGATACCACGAGATCCACCACGCCATCACCGCACTTCCCAGCGGTTGAAGAGCAAGTGCTTCCATCTAAGGCTGCATCCTCCTCTTCTACCTCAACAACACAACGAACTTCTCTGCAGCGCCAGCTACAGGAAAACCCCGCGACCAGCGACGAATTCCACGTCTATGACACCCAAAAGGCTGTTTGATGAATTTCATTGACGGCGATGAGTAACTTTGTAAGATCGGAGGTAGAGATACTCGTCATCATGGTGCTGCGGAAATGGAGGTGTGGAACATGGACGACAACACCCCAGTACGGCTCTGGAGGATCTTTGCCTGTTCTCTAGAGCAAAGAATCGTCAGAGGCCTGACGGTCACACTGTAGGAATCGATCTTATCTGGCTCGCCCGGGAATCGTCTGAGGAAACCGTATACACTTAGCTGCGGCCTATTCAGCGCCTTGCATCAACGGATTCGCCCCAAATAGGGGTATCACAAACATATTGACAAGCTGGCGAGAACGGAAAGGATATGAGATAGAAACCCCATTGCACAAGTAGACCAAGGAACAGAAACAGCATTATCAGATTAAATATGTCCCTTACACCTGGGACAGTAGCACAAACTACATATATAGCGACAGTGGGTATCTACCACCCATTCCAAATGACAAATAAAAGGAAAAGACTTCCCAGATATCGTACACCCCACCCATCGCGCTTGAACAGACTGCATAATAGAAATTAGAATAAAAGCTTAAGCCATGAATATGTATAGCGCAAGAAGCAAATAGCAAAAAAAGCAAATACTACTACCTTCCCGAATCTTTCAAGCCCAAAGCTTTCCTCAACATCGGAAACCTCCTCTTCTTTGTCTCTTTGCCACCAACAGCAGCGCCAACAGCACCATTCGTCCCCATAGTTTGACCCTCGGCGGTGAATCGCCTATTCCCCGTTTCCGGTCTCATCGTCCCCATGGCGAGTGGTTTTCCTACGCCCGCCCCGTCAGAGGTGCTGGGTCTCAATTTTTCGTTGTTGGCCATTGTAGCAGCAGGTGGCATGGTATTGTTTTCCGGCAACGGCCACGAGTCAGATGCGAACCGCTTGGGTGTATTCCGCCGTTGCAATTTCGGGCTTTTGGGAGAAGCCTGAGAGGGATTAGGACTCGTGGCGACATCGTTGCCTAGGAGTCTTGCGGCTTTCGGTGTCTGGGGGGAAGAAGCTGGTTGGGGCGAGGAATAATTCGCTGCCGGCGGACGAGATGTGCTTGCTGGCGGAAGGGTGGTGTCGATTGGAGGAGGTTGGGACTGCTTCTTGCTGCCTCCAAATCCGCCAAAGAACGATCGTTTCTTCTTTTCTTTCTCGGTGGGTTTGTCGGCTTGGCCGGCGCGCAGAGAGCCTGTAACAAGAGCGGATCCTTCAGCGGGTTTGGTAGCGGGGACTTTAGACTTGTTGTCTCTGGTCTGGATCGCTGGTGAGGGCGAAGCAGAACTATCTTCCAGGTCGGTGGAGTCCCCTTCGTCAATCCGGCGCGGAATACCTCGGACAGGCGTTAGGCCTACGTTATCTTCCTCGTCACTCGAGTCTACCATACGGCTTCGACGCTTGATCGGCGCTTCATCCTCATCACTGGAGTCGCCGAAGCGGCTCGTAAACCGTGAGTCTGTCTTCTTAGGTACTGCCTTAGGCTCGCTTTTACGACCAAAGCCAAAGCTTCGGGATGGTGACTTAGTGCGACTGCCGAGGCCTGAGTCCACGGAGTCTCTCATGGACGTCCGCATTCCAGAGCCGGCTGTGCTGAATGGTCTTCGAGAAGTTGGCGAGCTTGATTGAGCACTTTGTGGAGGCGGCTTGCTAGCATACGCTGATTGTGGTCTGCCATCTGTCGAAGCACCACGCATGGTTCGCTTCATGCTGTACTTACCGCCGTCAGAGGTGCTAGGCCTAGATTTCTTGAAGCTGCTCGAGGAATTGCTATCGTCAGAAGCAGCACGTCGAAGTGCAGGTTTGGTTATCTTTTTGGGCTGAGGCGCTGCTGCCATAGCTGTCTTCGGTGTGACGCCTACAGATGCGGCTCGTCCATGGCTAATCGCAGGTTTTCCACTTCCTTTTTCGTAATCACCCATGGCTACGGCGGATACAGGGCGACTCTTCTTGGTCGAACCTCCTCGTGCCGCTGGCTGCGTCTCTGGTATGTTCACTGAGTTGCGTATGGACGACTTTAGGGGAACACCGTTCCTCATCGATGATCGCATTTGTGCCTGTGATCCCTCTGGATTCGAGGGCCGCATCGACTGCTTCATTCCGCCACCGGTTGGAGAGACGGGTCTAGACGCTTCTTTGCGGAATTCTCTGTCTGGCCACGGTGGTAGTGGTGGATCGGTGGACTGATTTGTTTTTTTCACCATCTTCTTTTTGGGCCTCTCGTCGGTATTGGGTCTAGCAGCAGGCGCAGGCTTGGGTACAGGTGCAACTTCATTTTCTACCGAAGAATCCTTGGTATCGTCACGTTGAGCTGCACGTTCAAGCTGCTCCTTACGACTCTGGCTTAGACCAGACCAATACGCTTGTGCTTGATCCCAGCCTTCTTCTGATGCAGGCTCCGAGAGCTCACTCTCTTTTCGACTGACATCTTTTGGGCGAACTGTCTTCGAGCTTGGACTCGGTGTCTGGGCGACCGGACTTTCTGGCCTAAGACTGGCCAAGAAAGGTGTCCTAGGGGCCACAGGACTTTCCATGATAGCATTGATAGAGCCGAAACCATCCCCCTCGAGGTCAGATATATCCTCTGCCGCATCACTGTAGATACTGTTGCCGGTATCGTCAGACTCCTCGTCGTTGCTGACCTCCGTCTGATGATGTATGCCCTCTGCGACGTGTCCGACTATTGGTGATCCTGCAATAGAGGTAGTCGTGGACTCTGGCTCAGGCTCGGCAATTCCAAGTCTCGCTGGAGAGGGATCTGTCGCATGGTGTACTGCAGTCGCTGCGGAGGAGATAGGAACTTCAGTTGGTTCTGACGAAGGAATCGATTGCTGCCGCTGATCAGGATCGGAAGCGCTGAAGCCACCTGGCATGTTGAACCAGCCCTCCTCCTCGTTTTCATTGCTTCCGATACCGGGCGTCGCCGGTAAGATTGCAATGGACGGTACAAACCCATTTTGCGTGAGGGCTTGCTGATCATCACCACGGCTTTCAGTCTCAGGGACGCTAGATTTTGGCACCGCGGACTCTGCTTCCAAGGTTGGCTGTTGAACTGCAGGCAAGACACTCATGCCTTCTTCTGAATCTCTTGTGTCCCCGCGTTCGCTGGGTGTGCTCTCTTCATCTTCTGAATGATACCCAGAGCCTTCAACGGACGTAACTTCAGGAGGGAGGGGATCATTTGACGCTTGCTGAGATGGCACAGCTTCCACTGGTGCACTCTTCCTAGATGCGAAGTCCTGTGACAGGACGTGCCCAACGATTTGATCGCTTGATATTTGAGTCTCGGGCAATGGCCTCTGAGTGATCCCTTGTTCGTTCCCTTCCCTGGGCACAGACTCAGCCTCATTCCTGTCTCTATCTCGGACACTACCAAATGATGGCAGAGTTGGAGTCGGTTTAATCCTGTCGTCTTGATCCAAGTCCTTCGCGGACGCTCCAGCTTCCCCACGGCGACCGAAACCCAAGAAGCCTTTCTTAGCACTGTCCTTATGTTGGGGACTCAGTAACGTAGGAGAGTCTGTTGCTGGCGGTATCGACGCATGACCAACAGTTACCGGATCCTCGTCGAAACTCACGCGGGCACTCTTCTTCCTCGCAGGCTGTAATCTACTACCATCATCGGACACCACTGAGCCGTTGTCAGATGCTTCGCTTCCTGCAGCCCCAGGCAAGCGGCTGTAACCGCTTCCCATAAATCCCACAGGGGATGCTCCACGCGACGATGGGGAGTGTTTGAGAGCAGATTTTGCGGGTGAAACTGATCGCGCGGGCGGTTGATGCTTAATCCCATCAGGAGTTTCGTACGTAGGTTGGGGCAAGAAGTGCGCTGCTCGTCCAGGACTTAGTGACTGAGGTCTTGGCTGCTTTGCGCCGAGGCCATTGGCCGTCGACGTCGTATACGTGTCCCCAGGAGCACCTGGCATATCCACCTGTTTACTATTGTCAAACGCGGTCGACACGCTCAGAGGCTGACTGACGGATTTTTTATGGTTTTTTGCCGTTGCGGAGGCTCCTGAGGCCGGCGTGAGGGGATCATCGCTTGGGCCACAGGTCTTGAAATATTTCTGCTTCACTGGCTTGTCGTAATCCTCTTGCTCCTCGGCTTCCCGATCCTCACGGACGATTGACGGCTGCTTGGCCAAAAGACCGGCAGCACGTGTGTTAAAAGATCTTGGTCGATCTGTGGAGCGGCTACGATCCGACATGGCCGAGTCCGAGTCGGAGGCATAGGAATCTTGAGAGCTTTCTGACGAAACAACCCGCTTCTTTTTCTTTTTAGGGCCAGGCTGTGGCGCTCCCGTCGGCTCTTTTGTGGCAAGCATGGTGTGAGATGGCGAGGGTGTAGAAGATGTCGAGACGGGGGCTTTCTTGGGTGTCTCCAGAGCGGCACCAGTAGGCTTTGCCTCGCCGCGTCCCGCGAAGTGACTTCCTTCTACCATTTCCTTGGCCGCCGCCTTCTTCTTTTTCTTGACGGGCTTTGTAGCAGAATCTTGTATGGCATACTGGATACTGTCTGCCTCCCCGTCACGAAGCACACCCATGTTTGCCGTCGGCGTTTGTGTCTGCGGCTGACTGATTCCGGGGAAGGCTTTCTGTTCTCGGAGTGGAGAAGTAGGCGGGGAGTTCTGGGGGCTCATTGGCCGTGAGAAATTGATGGACTCTCTATTCTGGGTTCGTTCGACTTCGCCAACGGTACCAAGATTTGGGCGCTTTTGTTTCTTGGGTTGCTTGGCTTTGACCATGCCAGGTGCTCTGTCCAGACTGACACCTCGCGCCCCAGCTCTTGGTACAGGAGAGGCGACTCTTTCCAGAGGCTCGACACTTGCGGGTCGTTGTAGCGACTTTGCAGGAACCGGGGGAGGCGATACATATCCTTTGGGCAGAGCGGGTACAGGAGGGGGCTCATCCTGATAGTAACGTTCTGAGTTGACTCGGCTTGGTGAAGGGTCACGGAAGGTCCGCTCGGCCATGGAGCCCGCGCTGTTCTGGCGCTGCACGTTCGGCCTTGAACTGCCATTTGAAGAGACTGAACCGGACCGTTGAGCTCGACGTTTTGTTGGGAGGTCTCCGACGGGTGTAGGGGTAGTTGGGCGTGAGCGGAGAGCAGCGGCGGCGGCAGCACTTGAAAGGTTGGCATTGGAAGTACGACTCGCAAGAAAGGCCTGGACGGCTGCTGTTGAAGCGGCAGCAGTAGGAGGGGCTTTGGCTGGCTAGGATATCAAGATGGTCAGTCATGTACGAAGAAAGTGTCGCTGAGCAGGATGGCTTCTAAGCTTCACTTACCGGGTTTGACGATGCTCGCCTCCGGTGAAACATGCTCCTGGCCGAGCAGCTCTAAGCTTCGAGCAGAGAATGCCAAGTACGGCTCATAGAGACGGTGCTATGCTTCGGTCCGGGCTGTTCTGGTCGAGGAGGGTTACCGGCGTGATGGTTGTGATATTAAATGGCGAATAAATTATCCTAGAGGGCGGATGCGCGCGAAGGAGACGACAGGTATGCGGTTCCGCTCAGCTGGGATGGACGATTTTCCTGGATCAAGACCGAAGAGGATTGTAGCCGACCAGTCGAGGTGGTCAGTCGAAGGTGAGCAGGAGCAGTGACGTGGTGGTGATGATCTCAATTGGCGTGGGCGTGGCTTCCGTTTTTCCACTGGAGAAGAATAAATGTTGGTCGAACGCCAAGCCACAACTGCTCTTCCTCTTAGACGTCCTTTCTGCCACCACTCAGACGTCACCATAAACTATCCTACAAGCGACGACCGTGGCACCTCTGTGGTACGGGGTAGCTCGCAACAACTCAACCCGGTCCACGGTAGACACCCATATCCTGTATGAACAGCAGCCTGCAAAATCATCTACCTATTCCTTCGCGGAGAAGGCGTCTCAGAACCAGTAGCTATGTCCAAACAGCCCTACTACTACTACCCCCAAGCTTTCAGACATCATCTCGGAGATCATGCCCGATCTTCTCCCTTATTCATGCTAGAAATCTAGAAGACTTCTTCCCTGTATATTTAAATATATCAATGTGGGCTGCCTTGGTAAAGCATAGCGAGCATACATTAGGGCTTGGATTCCTCTATAGCTTCTCTTCCATTGTCTCTGTCCGGGTCAATACAAAAGACATCTTAGCAGCAGCATGTTTGATCTCTCATACCCCATCAACAAAGCAGGTAACAACCGCCATTCCCTAAAGCTGGCCTACTCATGGCGCAAGATCATGTCTCCCTTGACCAAAAAAGACTACTATGTGATAGCATTCTATCATCTGAACTCTGGAAAACAAACACCCTGGGACATTCGCCCGTTGCACGACATCGGTTTTGCCAGTGATAACTCACTATGTGCCCGGAGCAGTGGCTACACGGAATCGCTTTGATATGCTGTTTCCATACGATATTTGCAAAAGCTTGGAGACGGAAATTCTGCTCATATTATTCGCCGTGCCTGGGACGCATAACACATCCAGCATCATAGCTGTAAATTACATTCGTACACATACTCATTCCAGCTTCGTCTCTTCCATGGAAAATGCAATGAATAAACTTGACTGCTTTTCCCCAGCGCGCGCAATGCACATCATACGATCCACCCTTGAACGCCCCAGACAATCAACGACACCACATGCTCTTATCAAGAGTCAATCGTCTTCCCACCACAATCAGGGATCTTGACCCCTGGCTTCAAGTTCCTTGCCAAATCCATCAACCCCCATTTATCTTCCCATTCCTTGCCTGGCTCATTGAACTGCTCCTTCCAGGGTTCGTCGAAAGCTTCGAACCTATTGAATCTTATAAGTCTCTGAGAGTTTGTACGTCGAGATGATAGATAGATCCAGAATAAAACTCACCAAAAGAAGTCGGTCCCATTCGCCAAGCTCTGGCAAACAAAATTATCCATAAATGTATTCATCTGCTTGATCCCCGCCACAGCTCCCTTCTCCCCAGCCGTGCAATTCAGACCTCCGCACTTCATTCCCCCCTCACTCGGCCACCCAACCTCACTGATGACATTCTTTTTCTCCGTGCTGGCTGTGAGTACCACATCGTGGGTTTGCCAGAAATCCCACGTCCAACCCGCAGCGATATCAGGCGTCTTGCCCGCGAAGAAAGGGTGGATGTTGCTCATGACGACGTCGACTTCGCTCGCCAGATCCGCGGTCCAATCGTCACCTAGATCGGACGTTGCGAGCGGGAGGTCGATGTTCAAGGCCGTCATGTTCTTGCGGACATTGCTGAGGACTTTGCCAAGTTCGGTCTCGTCCAAGTCCTCACGGTATAGGACCTCGTTGCCGACGATGACACCGCGGAAGGGATCTGCGCCGTATGTCTTGAGTAGATTATTCATGGTAGCAAGGCCTCGAGCGTTTGTAGTTTGGTTCTTGTCGAGCCAGACGCCAAGCCAGACTTTGACGTCTGTCAGGCCGAGCTTGTCGATAGCGTGGAGGACCATTTCGGTTTGGTTGCAATCGGTGCCGTACATACGGATGGAGTTGGTGAGTTGGCTGAGGACAGCTACGTCCCGAGTAACGTTATTTTGGGATGGAGGCCACTTCAGGCAATTCGGGTACTGAGAAGCGTATGGGGTATAGTCGACTCCAGGGAACACTTTGTGCAAGTTTGGATTGTTCATGAGCTTTTTGATCTCAGCAGAGTTCTTGTCAAGGTCGCCCTTGCCGTCATCTTCGGCGGCAGTTTGGGGTGTCGAGCTCGCTGCATTCGCCTTGCGGTTCTTTGATGCATTAATCCCACCGATCACTCCCCCAACAACGGCAGCAACCAGAATCAGTCCAATGAGAAGTCCAACGACCCATCGCAATCTTTTGCGCCCCGAATTCTGCCTCGACAGCCATTCACTCTTCTCCACATGGTTATCTTCGTGGCCCCCTTGACCCACCGGCCCGTACTGTCCACTGGCATCTCTTGACCCAGAGGGAACCGCATTGTTCCGACCAACAAGACCACCTAGGGTACCTAAGACTCCGCTAGCCGCAGCACCCCCGGTGGCTGCTCCGGCGGCTGCTCCGGCGGCATGGCCGTGATTTGGTTGTGAACGAAGACCAAGGACGGACCTCCTTTTAGGAAGCGGTTGCATCATTGCATCGTCTCCATCATCGTCGATCGTATTCGGGTCTATATCGGCCCTGCTCACTCGGGGATCCCATGCTGTCGACACACGGTTATACGGATTGTCGGAATATGGAGTTCGAGGATTCTGAGAGGGATACTGGCTCAGAGGTATGCTGTGTCTCGATTGAGATGGCGTCAGGTGCTCTGGTGATGGGGCTTGCCTGTGGTCTTCAAAAGGATTTTGGGTTGAAGGCGCAGGAGAAGCAAACGGGTCCTGTGAAAGGCCTCGTTGGTGCCTCGGTGGCTCTGGGACGTATGGATTTTCGGAGCCAATACCATACCCTCGCTCTGGTGGTTGACCTCTGCTATTCTGTTGAAGACTGTCTAATGATCTGAGAGCCTCGACGCCGCTTTCTCTTTCATTCGTATTCGCGACGCCAAAGGCGATTCCCGCGATACCACCTCCGACTGCCGATGCTGCCATATTATCGACGCCTGGAGTTGTTGCTGATGCTGGTCGATTTGATGTAGAGTAGGCCAGATTGCCGTCCCGATAGCCGTCGGTCTGCCGTTGTCCGCCCCTGGGGTAACTTGGTGGGGGGCCTTCTGTGCCTGCAAAGTCGCCTGGTCGAGAGTTCCTGTACGGTGATCGGTGGGCAGGTGGGTTTGGTGGGCTGGTGTCTCTTCGTCTTTGCGGAGAAGTCGTGTAGGGGGCTGGATGATTGTCTGCAGACGCAGGATAACCGTTACGACCGTTGAGCGAGGTTTCGTCGTTATTTTCAAAGGAATAAATTCTACCAAGGGAGCGTGACATTATGAAGGATGTACTCTCTCCTGGAGCAGAACGAGTCACTTAGGAACGAGTGTAATGATAAAAGAAGGTTCTGTAGGCAAGAAGGCAAGGAGGGCGATAAGTGAGACGAGTTTGGTGAGGCCCCGGCGCCTGTGTTTCTAACTGAACGTCGAGTTGGCTTGCTGGCTTACAGATATCGGTATCTAGAGATTCGACATGTATCAGCAATGAACGTTGACTGAATGGTAGGTAGGCTCACGAAAATATCCCCAGACTTTGCGGCTCTCAACGGTCGACCAATCTGTAGGCGAATCTAAATATAGATACGAGTACGAACTGTTTGTCTGACGTCGGCAGAGCAACACCCAAGCACTGTTCAATCTCGCCACTATGCGAGTAATCGCTCGTCAGGATATATGAAGTTAGCAACTGTGCAGCGACATCTAAGCAGCCGTTAGAATCGAGGTACCGACTGCTGTAAGCTCCTCGTTGCGATTAAATGTTCAATGGGCATCCCTTATTACTGTTCTATCGACAGCCGTTGCAGCTCGAACACGACTCAATGTTCTCGGCAGTTCATACTTCTACTGCCAAAGTGCAATCATAGTCACATTGGTCTGACAAGAAAAAGCTAATTCAAAAGATCGTTACCAACCACATCCTGCGGCAGAGACACCTTAATAGAGACCGAATGCTCTATGTCAGGGATCTGTGACTTCATGATTCAATCCAGGTTGGCCCAAGCTGAGAACATTGCATTCGATTAGACCCCGGGTACTTATCGAAGTCTTAGTAACTCGTATGTCCCTTTCGATGGGGTAAATAAAATTCTTATTGTATGCTACATATCGTATACCGTTCCACGCAGAAGACCTCCATCAACTGCAGAGGAATGCGAATAATGGATGTTCGTTACTACCGTCCTCACACCACTAGTCTCACTTTCAATCCGTCCTCCTTGACAATCTCCTTCTTCATAGCCATGAGCTGTGGCATGTCTAGAGGGAGTTCGCGAGTTAGCATCTCCTGACCACAAATTCATGAGATTGCCATGGACCGCAAAGCCCTTTCCTGCCTAGATCGCCCCCACGCAGCTGAAGAGTAGGGTGGTCTGAGGGAGGATTACTCACCCCAGCTGCAATTGATATATCTTCCACTCAACCAGGTCCGCTTCCTTTTCGTCAAGTATACCACGGTATCTGCAAAGAGTTCTGGCCATTCTGTCACGAGTTTGTGGGTATCAGTAGGTATCTCTCTTGCTCCTTACTTTAATCATCGACGGAGGACGGAACATACTGTTTTCGTGCTCTGCAGAAACACCGTCTGCCCACGCGCCCGTTGCGAGGTCGCCAAGGTGAATACAAAACGGCAGAACCCCTTCGTCGCCATACTCGGCCGCGAGGAATGCTGCGAAGCGTAGCTGGGCAAGCATTGAGGTCCCATAAGCGCTCATTTCGTATGTGTGGACGCAATGAGCAGCAGCGCTCGCAACAAAAACAATGGTCTTGTCACCTCCCTTGAGCATCATTGGTAGGAATGCACGAGCGACAAGGTAAGGGCCTCGAAGGTTCGTCGTCCATGAATCCCACCATTTGTCCATGTTGCTCTCTACAGTCGATTTCGCTTTTTCAAGAGCACCGGAATCCAGGACTATGATGTCGATGCCTTCGAAGCTTGCTTGAATGAGAGCTGCAGTGTTGTCGATACTCGTCATAGAGTTCATGTCAAGACTTATACTCAAAACCCTGGGCGGCTTCCGTTCTGCGTCCTGGGCTGCTTTCTTGACAGCTGCTGTAACCGGTGTCAAGTCGCAATGAGCGCCGACGGCAATATGAGAGGCACCAGCCCTGGCATAGGATATAGCCATCGCTTGACCGATCGCTCCTGAACCAACCACGAAGACTCGCTTGCCCACCAGGCTCGCTTTGAGAGGATCAATGGCGGGATAGGTCCTGATGTGAATTGGATCCGTGAGATACTCCCCTTGGATGAAAATTAGTCAAGATCGAGTTGGGTCCTGGGATTCGCAAACCTGGTCCAGCAAGCGATTGTGGCATGCCTTTCAGAAGAGGCATGTTGACGGCTATGTGTGATGTAGGACGACCATATTAGTAAGATGAAGATGAAGATGAAACCAGGTCGTATGTCATTAGGCTGGTCATACCCCGTAAGTCGTCTTGCCTTGTGTTGGTTCGCTCCGTCAGTCATTCACTTGTTGGCGCCGCAATGAAAGCGGCTGAAACAGCGAGGCCATTTTTGTGAAAGAGATCATATCGTGCTCAGCATCAACTCGAATGAAACGACTGCTGCAAAAAGCCGATCCTCCTCATTACATTTCAATGGAAGTTGTAGCCAAAATATCACACTTGCCACAACTATACGGATCCTCATCATGTCAGTATGACGATAGACCCTCTTTCACAGACCATTTGCTATTCATATCACAGATCTAGCTCCTCCACTCAAACGCTTTGCTCAACAGTCCGCTATTAAGGTCTATAATTAGACGCTGAGCTCGAAGTCCCGTCTGAATTACTTCCAAACCTTACAAACCGAAACACGTCTTCAGGAGGGCTTCTTTCAGTTCACAGTGCACCGAGGTTGGCTTCGGCAATTCAATGAAGTTTCAATGAACTACCGTAATCACACAAGCGACCAGTGCCATCACTTGCAGGTTGCTTGTAGAAAAAGCGGCCAGGCAGGCTATGGAACCCACCGGCAGATGATTGCGGATTTGACAGGAAGCTCACAGAATGCTTTTAAAAGGTCCTTGACTGATAGGTCAGAAAGTAAGGCAGTTGTATGCATGCTGCGCTTTTTCGATACAGATTGCAAACAACTCGGCTGTCTCCCACCATCTCTTGACTGGCCCATTTTTCACAGTATCCAGTGAGACCACTGTGATGCTCCTACTTCGTCTGAAGGAAGAGAGAGTGGGTATGGGATTGCAGTAGCCTCGCCTACCGTCATCCGGGGAAAAACATGTACCTGCCCTGATGGATGCTTCCGCCGTCTCGGTAAAGTATTTTTACGTTTGGGTCGGGTCTGATTGAATGCCCACCGAGCTCGCTTCGGTGATCCTGAGCCCTCTTGCAGCAGATCAATCGCCGACCGCCATCATATCAGAGTCATACAACCCCATGCTCCGGGTTTCCTTGTACAATCCATTTTGACACTTCGATATGCAGGAGAGTATGGTATGGGAGGACGTCACGATGACGTGAAGTAAGCTGCAATCCGCACACCTTGGCGTGGGCTATACTTCAACGATTTGAATGTCCGCAAACTACTTACCCCCGCGGAGATTGGGACAGCAGTCTCACCAAGATTCCATCCCGAGGTTCGAGCAGGTTCAGTGTCGTTGACCGAGATACTCGTACATTATTGATGGTGTGACAGTAGTATATTAATGAGCGCAAGCGCGAACTGAGGCCAGCTAACTATAGCAGTCGACGTCAAATTATACTCCAGCCGGAGATGCGATGAAAGCTGAAGATTAGAACGAGAGTCACAGTCCGCCTGGATAAGAGATTTCCCGTCCTATCTCGCCGAGTTATAGATTATCTAGCCTCTACTTAAGGAGACTGGACAATGAACTCGTTATCTAGTGGTTCGAACGTCTAAGTTTAAAATATATCGCTGGATAACGATAGTTTACAGTCTTCATCGCGCTAAAATCTAATAGATTGACTTTTAAAGCGGTTTCTAAATTCTAACTCGTCCTATTTTTATAATTGTGTGCCAGCTCCTTGTTGAAATCGGATCATCCAAAGTCCCTGTCGCCTTGCCGGCCCGCAGTTCCCGGGCAAGGCTTACCATTGGCAGGCCCTGCGTCCTTCAGGGTGGGGCATACGCCGTACGGATTATCCTTGTAGAATACTTACTTTATTGCGTATATCTTATTTGGACGCCTGACATCGACCGAACCTCGCCTGCTTCAGCGCAACTGTGCAGACGAGTTTTGGAATAAGGCTGGGATAGTGACTTTGAGTATTATACTGCTGTGAGAATCATAATCAAATGCACAGGCGTGGTTCGATAAGGTACCTTATTCTTCATTCATCCGCCAGGACGGAATGCGCCGCGGAATAAACAGTGATTATTAGTAAGTCGCTGAGCCTGTCACTCAGAATTGTCTATGGCCGCCTCAGAACTTCATCGCAATCATGTCACCTATGGTAGCAGTAGCATGACAACTTGAAGACTCTTCGACGGCATTTGGGTCATTTGGAATTTTTGATACACGATTCTACGTGGTTAAAGGTGGTGTGTCCAGATCAATCCTCTGTTCAGGGCAACATTCGGCGCCGGTAAAATACTTAGGGTACAATCGGTACATGCCGGCAGAATTTGTTGAATGTTGATTAGAACGATGTGATACAGGTGCGATTCCATCGTGATGAGAGAGATCCGGTCCTGCGCAATTCTGACAGTCAGACCTCCACACAAATCCACCCAAGCTGCAGTTGGAGTCTCCAGCTTCGAGTGTCCACTGTGCTGCGAAGGGCCGAGGAACCCAGTCTTGAACCACCATCACCGACTCTTCACCAGCTCTCCGGACTCAAGCAGGTGAGCTTAACATCTCTGCATCTGATCCGCTACCCCCGCTTCTTCTTTCCTTGCGTCGGAACCCTCTTCGGGGAAAGCGCTGGTCTCGGTACTTGAACGCCATGGTTGCATAGAGACTGGTTCTCAAGGCCGGCCGAGGCGGTTGGTGCCTCGACAGAGACTTACAGGCATCATCCTGGACCACTGCTCAACGGTCGTGTTTGGCATCTGAGGCCAGCATCAGCCACCAATTTCTCCCTCTGCACCTCCTTTGCTTTCTCACACTCGATGAGCGCAGATTTCCAAGCGGCAACAAGACCTCGACCCTTTTCCCATCAGCAGTGAGGAATTGGCGTTGGGTATGTTACCTTCTGACATCTCCGAAGCACGATCGAAGTGATCTCTGATCCATGCTACCACAACCACGTTGTCTCTAGCTCAAGCCAAGCACGTTTTGTGGAGCACACGTTGTACTCGCTTCGCGCGTGCTTTTGACACCGGTCAATCTTGCGTCGCAAAGGCTGATTGGGTGCAGGCTCTACCCCTATCAATCTGCTGGTGGGTGCCTACGAGACAGCACCACCTATCAGACGCCGGGGAAATTGCAGGCTGCTCACTTTCCGAAGCTCCGCAAACCATAATCCGTGGCGTTCCCGATCGCATTCGAAACAGCATCCATCCCTTTTGCAACACTAGCGATTATTAATCCTGTTGAAATCACTCTACTCATCGTTGTCATCGGCGCCCGCAATTGATTCAGCGTTGGAAGTGTTGAAGTCTGGATTCGGCTGTCCGGCTGTGAACTCTGTACGAAATACTCTCATCCCGTCCTCAGCAGCACGGCTCCACCATCAGCTCGTTTGGACTTCACAGACTATCCGTCTAACCGAGGCAGCAACGCTGCATCGGGATCGCGCTACTGTTCATCATCTTCAATTAACATTTGCAGGAACACGCAGATCATCGAGGTACGACTCAGCACTACCCAGGGCACCCACCCAGGACTAGGAGACTCGATTTCATCCTGAAATTCGCTCGATGCAGCTAGGCTGCCTCCGGAGTCACACAAATTTCTGAGCGACACTGGATCGAGTGAAGTAAGCCCCATTTGTATCAGATAACGCCTCCACAATCATCCTGCCTCGTGGGCAGCATAAACCCACCACGGCGACGGGAGAGGGGCTAGCTTTCACGGTTCCCTCTCATCCTACTCGCTGGGTCGAATCCAATCAGACACTGAGGTAAAGCTTCCCTCCGCCCATGCATGACTAGGCGTGGATCCGAATTGCCTCCGCGGGCTTTGGAGATGAGATGGTCCTGTGGAGCGAATCAGGAATGGAGTTGTATGACACGGCGATTATTTCATGACTATCTCTTCACCCACCCAGGGGCCCAGGTTGTGCTGACATCCGGCTTTTGGGAGGATGCATGCTTCGGATAGATTAAAAAGCATGCGTGACTGACTTGTGTGTGCAGTCAAAGTGTGGCAGTGCCCGTATCGACCACTCGTTCCGGACATAGCAACTCGCAACCGCAGGAAAGGTCGGCTTCCTGACGAGAGTTTGGAGCTGCTGCACGGACGTCAAAGCGACCTGCCTTCAACCGAGACTCGACGTCAACATTTATTATTCCTAAGCTTCCAACAAGCCGTTGTTGGACTTGGTCACTGCTGCTCACCTTACCGCATGGCTCGCCCTCATCAGCAAAGCGTGGGCCGTGATCCTGGTCCTGGGATGTATAAGGAAGAGCCGGCGCCTGCGGCCGATCCTGTAAGTATCAGTTTCCAGCAGCAGCTATCCCTACCTCTCTTCCTTCCCTCCACTGCTTGTCTTGCCCTATCGTTATATGTTACCCATTGATCTTCCCTTCCAAGCGACCTGTGCTGCATCTTGTTCTGCGACCCTTCTTTTTAGTCTGCTCCCGAGCGCCAGAAGGGCCATTGGAGCCTAAACACATGATACATGGTATGCAACATCTGCCGAGACACTACCGCTGCACCCTCACCCTGGTCCAGGATAGAGCAGCCCTGACGGTTTGGGGATGATGCTCTCACACCCCCCCCGTCCGCGGGCGCTCTCTGACCCTGGACCGTTCCCGCCGTTTCCCTGTCTCGCGCTTCATGGCTCACATCTTTAAACGGTCATACACACAACGGTGCCAGTAAACATTCGTCGCGACATATACTGTCACTGCTGCTCAGCATCGGCTTCCGTTGTGTAACATTGTTACTTGCCCCACTGACACATGCTCGCCGGCGCTCCTGGCCGAAGCCTTGTGGTCTATAATTTGTATTTGCGCATTCCATCATCCAAGTACATCCCCTGCCGTCGACGGTATCTTTTGGCTCTACAAGCTTGTACTCGGTGACGAGTTGCAATGCAGCGGAATCCAGCTGGAACTGCCATTGTCGGATCGCGTAATGCGAGATTCATATTGGCGAACGCAATATCGGTAGATTGCTAATGGTTCCGTGTCGAAACAGCATCATCCTCATCCACACCCACCAGGCTCGCTTCCTCCACATCTGCAACAATCGCGACCCTCGAGTATTGTACATCAGATACATCATCCAAACTCCCCCCATCCACCGGCGGGTCATTTCCCTTCTCCGCACTCACAGAACCACGGTCTTCCTTTGCAGCATCAAGCCTCTTATCATCAGCCCCATTCAGGTCCGAACGGGCATCCGGAGAATCCATACTATTCCCAACCAACTCCTTACGGGACCCCGGTCTCAACGCATTACTCTACTGGCGGTAAGTCCAAGGCCATAATCCGACACAGACTGATGCGACCTCTGGAACTGACAGCTAACATGATACCTATAGAGACACCAGATCTAATGGCAGCCGCATCGATGCAGCAAAGGCCTTATCAACCCGTATATCATACTCCTCAGTCTAACTCCCCAGCTTCAGTCGCGTCATCTCAAAGTCATGATCCCAACGGCCGGCTTTATAGCCAGCAGACTCAGCAAATGCAACAGCCCTTGTATGGCTACCCTCAGTACCAGACCCCTATAAACCAGAACTATCCCGCTGCGTATGCGCAACACGCAAGCCAGCAGCAACCACAACCACCACCACCACAACAGCACCCTGCGATGACCTCACAACCGCAGATGATGATGCCACACCAACAACAGCCACAACAGCAAGGACAACAACCTCCGATGCAACACCAACAACCTCCAATGCAACAACAACAGCAACACCAACAACCCCAACCTCAACCTCCCGAAATGGCGGCCAACAGCCCCAGAACAAAGCTTGAGCCAGCCGCAATACAGCAGCGACCATTAGATCCAAATTCACTTCCACAGCGGCCACCACCCGGTCCCATAAGCTCGGGTCATAATCCACCGTCAGGTCCGCAAACCAACGGCCAGCTGAATCCAGGGCAGGCGGGGAGGAGCGGTAACCCGGCTGGAAACAGTGCTGCGAACGGGCAGAACCCCAATGCGGCTCCAGGACCCATTCCCGCCACAACACCGACAGTCGTGCGCCAAGACCAAAATGGGGTACAGTGGATTGCTTTTGAATATTCGAGAGATCGAGTCAAAATGGAATACACGATAAGATGCGACGTCGAGTCCGTCAATGTAGACCAGTTGGTTCAAGAATTCAGAAGTGAAAACTGTGTTTATCCACGAGCATGTTGCGGGAAAGAACAATATCGGGGTAACCGGCTGAATTATGAGACGGAATGCAACACTGTGGGATGGGCATTGGCCGAATTAAATCCATGCCTTCGAGGCAAGAGAGGCCTCATTCAGAGGGCTGTGGATAGCTGGAGAAATAGCAATCAAGATCCACGTTTAAGGAGTAGACGGGTACGGAGACAAGCCAAAATCCAGACCCGGAAGCAGGTGCAAGCACCACATCCTAGTCACTTAGCCGGACCAGGAGGACCTGGAGTTGGAGGTGGAGGTCCGACAGGGGTCACACCTCGTCCAACCCCCATGGCTGCCCCGGTACAGCGGCCACGACAGCCAAGCAGTATGATCATGGGTTCGTCCCAGACTCATCATCATCACGCCCATCCCGACGGAAGTGCTCCAGGTGGATCGGACGAAGTCAGCGGTATGTTTTAACACATGTAGTATTGCTGTACTGTGCAGGCCACCCACATCACTGTTTGCTCGATATACGAAGGATTGATGCCCTTTTATATATGTAAAGCACACGCATGGGATCGGTACACACGGACTGCGAGTAGCACTACACTTCGTTGTATCATACGCACAACCTTGATCATGTACATTGCAGCAGATCGCCCTTGCACGTATCCCTTGCACTGTTTGTGTTTGCTCATCGCCACGTGAAAGCTAACGTATCTTTGGCCTCGTCATAGCCAACGGCAACTTCACTCCTCAGGGGCGTCAACACCAATCGCTCCCGAAGCAAGCGTCTCCCAACGACGTCCGTCAACACCAAATCTTCCATGGCTACTCCCATTACCCAACCCAAGCCGGGTCAGGTGGTATTGCCCTCACCCCAAGCCTTCACGATGGTATCGACGGTCCACTCTCTGCTCACCCTAATGTACATCCATCGACCTCCTCCGCAGTTGCCGCCTCTGTGCCTATGACCGCGAAGGTAGAAGACAGCAGCTACGATGACCAATCGAAGGAAGTTCATGCTCCCTCGGCCGCCAGTACGAATGTCTTCGGCGACCTCCCCGAAGCCAAACGCCGTAAATTCATCCTCGTCGAAGATCTCGACCGCAAAACACGGATCCGCGCCACGCTTGATACCGTCGACACGAGCGAGATCCCTGACAGCTACCGAAAAACCAACAGCGTCTACCCACGAAGCTACTATCCGATATACATGCAGTCGCCGAAGCGACGAACCTCGAGAGGGAATCGGTTCTTTGAGGATGACGACGGTCACGGCAGTGGTGGTAAAGGCGAGCATGGTGAAGGAGAATCCGACGAAGAAGCGGTGATGGGGAGAACGCTGGTGCCGGTACCGACGATGGAGGGCCACGAGGGGGAACTCGCAGTGCCGAAGATCGGAAGGGCGAAGAGAAGGAGAGAGGAGCAGGTGAACGATCTGGGGTATCGAATGGCATGGTCACAGAGTCGAGTTTTCGACAAAAGGCCCATGTTTCTGCAACGAGCTCGTAAGTACCATCTTTCCCATGTTTCCTCATAGCACACACTTGTAGAAACTATATCGCTAACGGCTGCTTGCGGACGGATTAGTGGACACATACCGCAATAAAATCACAACGACGCTCATAGCTGGCGGGCAGCCGGTAGCAGCGCATCTGGAAACGAGGATCGGCAAGCGGAAATGGTCGGCGAGGAAGGGGAAGACGAGGTTGAAGAGCGAAGGCTGAATGGAATGACACTACTTCCTCATGATATCAACACCACTAATTGGACTTTTCTTCTACTGTCAGCGAGAAGAACTTTTGAACCCGACACTCCTACCATCATACTACTACACCGGCTCAGCACTCATTCACCACCTCATGTACTCACAATACTCCTCCTCCACCGAAATCCACCATCTTCCTCCATCATCGTCCCACCACCTTTGCTGCATTCATTCACTCTTCTCGGAATACGTGGTCTTATGTTCTTCGGATGCAATCTTGTAACTAACTCGCCAGCAACACGAGACAAAGGGTACAGCTTTGTCTGCTGTTTGGGATCTGTCGTGGGGGAGAACAAATATGGGTGGTAGTCGTTGTCATTGGAAGAGCAGGAATGGTATTGCTTCTCTCAGAGCAGCTAGTGAATCCCGGTTTTTGGCTCTGGTTTAGGGAAACGGCGAGATACAGGTATATCATTGTGTAATATGGGTGGGTCTTATACCATGGGTAGTTTGTTTTGAGTGATATATATTGCTTGGATGTGCTTGTCTGGGAAATAGTGTTTATGGAAATGAGAGGCACTACTACCTTACTCGAGTATCAAATGACTTCATTCCGTTTGACTCGTGAAGGAAGAAGATTTTGGAAAAGAAAAGAAAAGAAAAGAAAAGGAAAGGAATAGGTGTCCTCCATTTCCTCAAGTTGGCTTTGATTCTCTCAAAAATAAACACTTGATTTGCGGTCATCGTCCGCTTTCCATCCGTTTCTTCGCGCTTATTTCTTTCGCTTCTTCTCCCCTCAGGTGCGTGTTTAGCTACGATCCAAAAAACGTCCTCCCCATTTCGTCCAAACTCTTTCCATCAGTCCCCTCTCCAACCACCTATCCCCCACTACGGCACCCCTCCCTGTTCCGGCCTCCCAACCTTCCCTGGCGGCGGCGGAGGAGGAGGAGGAAGCTGCAAAGCGGGCGGCGCCGTCGCCCTCTGCGCCCTCAATTCCTGCGTCTTAGCCGCATACTGCTCAATCTCCTCTTTCGTCAGCACCCTCAGCACAATCACATAATCCACCCTCTCCTCATAGCGTTCTTTGCCGGCCTCCAGTGCCTCCGGGTTGACGAGTTTGCGGTCGATTTTCGTCCAACGCGCGTTGGGCGGGATGCCCTTTCTGCCGGCGTCTTTGAGCGGGGCGACGCCTTCGCGGACGGGGGCTGGGTCTTCGGGGAATTTTTCGCGGGGTGCACGGAGGATTGATTTCGGGGCTGGAGGTTGGGAGGGAGCGCGCTCTTCGGTTGGGGTGACGACGTGGACGTTGCGTGGGCGGCGGGAGGATGCGTCGGAGATGGAAGAGTCGGAGTCGGAGTAGGATTCGTAGTCTTGTTTGCTGGAATGGTGACGATGATGACCGTGGGTTTGAGGTTTTGGTGCTTCTACTGCGGCGGTGCGACCATCGTCTGAATGGCGCTCATATGACCGTTGTTCGCGCACAGTGTTGCCTCTGGGCGGTGCCAATTCTTCAATGTCTCTTCTGCGTTCGGGTTCGCGAAGGACGGGCTCACGCTGAAAACTCTCTCGAGGTGGATCTGCCGTTCGAGCCATGGCCTCGCTCGCTGGAGGATTCCTTGGAAGAGCTGTCTCGTCCGCAACCCTTCGTCGTTCGCGTTCTTCCAACTCTCGAGCTTCCCTGTCTTCACGCTCCTTTCTCTCCCTGCGACGGCGACGGCGTTCGCGTCTCTCCTCCTCGCTCTCCCCACGACTTACAGTACTTGCACTGGTGCTTTCGGCTGGATCTCGGACAGTAGTAAGACGGTCGCGATCAGGTTCGCGAACCGGGTCATGGCGTGTGTCTCGCTCATCCCGAGGATCTTTATGGCGATGATGAGATCTTGCGGCCTCGGTTGCCATTCCAGTTGCGGCCGCCACGCCACCGAGCATGAGACCATTATTTAGACCTTGGTCACTATGAGGTGGCTTTTCTCTGGGAACGTCATCCCGTCTTTCCCTATGTCCATCATCCCGTCTCTCTCTTGGAGCCTCGTCCCGTCGGTCTCGTGGAGGGACCTCCGCTCGAACATCACGAATAGCATCGTCTCTCCTTCTTTTCTCTCTATCATCCTCTCGCGTGTCTCTATGACCACCTATATCATACTGTCTCCGAGATCTATCTTCACCATTTGCATCGTAGTCTTCTGGATACCGATCTTTGGGGCGCGGTTCTGGTCTTCCAGTGTCGACAACGGGCTTTGGCCGTCGAGCTGGATCATGCTGGGTGCTGTAGGTATCGCGAGGCTTGCTGTCGACGATCTCGTCTTCGAAAACAGTTTTGCGCGGCCTCCGATCCCGAGGGTCGTCATAGACTGATTCATCGTCACGGGACGGAACGTAAGCATCACCGGCACCCTGGTGAAGAGCGACCCGAGGAACATGGGCCTTTCGCCGCTCATAATCGTCTCGCGAGAAATCACTTGATGCATCGAAGTCTCGTGAGTTCGGACCTTGTCTCAAGCTTCCAGATCGGCCCAAGGCATCAAAGCCTCTCATGGTCACTGGGGGGCCTGCTTCTCTGGCCGGCCTCTCGGCACGTGGCAGGTAGTCTTCCAGGCCTGTCATACTGAGAGGTCTCTCTCGAGCGGCACCAGTGTAGCTGTCACGTCGAGGTCTTGGCCTTGGTTCTGTGTCTCTGTACATCTGTTCGCGGCGATCGGTGTATTCATAACCGCCACGATCGCGGTCGTCCGACTGCCTGGTCAGGGGCTGATTTAGACTGTAGCCAATTCGTCCACCGCCGATGCCCGAGCTTCGATAACCGCCGCGCTCTCTTCTATCCCGATCATCTCGACCTCCAGTGATGGCGCGGCTGGAGTCGGTAGATCCGACAGTGTAATTGCGACGGTGTTCCCGGCGATTGGAGGATGCCGGTTGCAGGTAGTATGGTTCGTCAGGGCGGGTGCTAACAGGCTTGGACAGTGGACTGGAAGGCCTATCCGAGGTGGTGATGACGGGTCTTGAGGACCGATTATCCGAGCTTGGACCAATGGTGCTCAAGGGCCTTCGAATTTCGGTAGCCTCGGGCTCGAGAGTAATCCGTCGAGGGCGGACAACGTAGTCGTCTCGAGACTGCCTTGAAGGTGGACTCTCAGGTCGGTATCTAGGCACAGCTCTAGGCTGGAGAACGCGATCGGCGCTGGTTCGAGGGCCCGCGGTGGTCGAGAACTCCCGACTCGATCGAGTTGGACCATAGTAATTGTCGAAAGGGGATGGATAGACGAGGGTGCCGGTTGATGATCGACCAGGCTGAGCGCCACGACGAGAGCTGGGGGAAGGAGGTCTTCCATAGCGATCCATAACTGGCAAAGCGCAGGCCTGCTGTGCTTGTAGGACAATGACAGTGATTGCGACAAGGGAGTTCCAGATAGCAGACCCGAGAACGGTGACGGAACGGGTGTTCAACGGCCAGATAACGGCTTCTTAAAACGCTGACGAAGCAAAGCGGTCAGAGGCTATTCGAGTCTTCCTGAGAATCTAAGTGGCAGTCTCCTCGCTCTCGTAGTCGGGCATGAACACATACGGTCGAGAAAGTCTTGGTTGAGAAAATTTTGGTGGAAGGGTAAGGTATGACGATGCAAGGAGCCGTGTTTGGGAAGTGTGGGAGTCGAAGTGGGCAGATCCGTATGTACCGAGGCGATGATCAATTATCCCATTGGCCAGCCGCAGCAAAAGCTGATTGGTCGCCCAGTTTGTTCATATTTCAAACCAGCTGATCCACAACATGTACGATATACCTTAAGTTTCAGATATCATGTGTAGATGCTGCCTCGGCTGCGTATGGTTATGGTTTTCTGCCGACCCCGGGTAGTAATATCAGATGCGTTTGTATAGGACACCTTGTTCTCGTGATCGCCTTGGTATCCAACCCTTACTTGTTGGGTTGCATGGTATTGCATTTGCAAGCGTCCCGGTTTACGTCTTACTAAGGTACTATGTTCGCATTTTTCTCGGTCAATGCGAAGGTAGCGGTCTTCTGCTGCTTTGTAGACTCACACCCATCCTTTTCCGAGCCACGACCAAGGTCCACTGGCTCTTCCATATCTACAGATAGGCTCGAGGCTCGAGGAAGGCTAGAGGGTTACAGGAAAATAGATTGGCCGTTCCCAGCATTTTGTTCAGGAGTTTGGGATATCGACCCAGCTAAATTTCGATGCTCCTGTCAATCATCTACCTGTCATCGAATTCCCTTCCTAGCTGGTTGGGCCAGAGCCTTGGAATGTTTTGCTTCCTGGGTACCGTGCAGATAGATGGTGTGCAATCGAAGGCCAATGGAAGCAAGCCACGCACAGCTGAACCCAAGCCCACCTCTACATGCTTTCTGAATAGCAGCAGAAACTCCCACAGTCGCCGATAGAGACATGCTTTCAATTGCTGGGACTAGCAAAGATATTCCAATGTAGTGTTGTAGATGTATTATGTATTGAGAGCGCAATATTGACCATGAAAGGAGGTTGGGAAAAGGGGCGGTTGCCGTGGAAGCCAAAGGTCCCATGTCTTGGCGGTCCAACCGACTGGCAGCTTCGCTCCTTCCGTCTCCTTCATCCACGCCTAAACAATATTAATCACACACCTCAACTCATCACTCATCTACCCCATCATCCACAAGACTCTGCTTCATCCATTGGACTTAGCTAGCAGAGTGACTGCTTGGAACTCGTCCTATCTGGCAGTACAAATAGCGCGTTGTCTCCTCATCAGCCGCTCTAAATACCCACCTTCCCTGTTCTCAATCCCGAAGCCAGAATCTCTCTCGCTTCCTTTCGATTTGTTACCATAACATTTCGGAAGGCATCCGAGACGAGATTCGTCTACCCCAGGCAATCTGGACTTTGACGCCAGAGTCCCGATCCCCTTCTCCGTCTTCCCGTCGTCGTACTCCAACGACAAAAGCAACACCACCGAGGAATCTACTCGCATCCGAGTAGAAGGAGAAACCAATCTTCCTCGCAGACGGGAAGACCAGGAAACCAAGTACTCTTCCTTCTCCGCCTCTGTCGATAGACGTGATCGTCCTCAGCACGACAAGGACGACGTCAGAGTCTACCGAGAGGACCGTGATCGTCGTACCCGCCGTGACGAGGACGTGACCGTCTACGAGGAAGACCGATACCGCCAACGCGACCACTTCCCAGAAGTCGAGCTTTCCAGAGAGAAGTGAGTCTATCGCTCCGTTCTATTGCACTGCTCCCACTGGTGGCTTGGCCTTCCTCAATAACGGGATGCGGCTGGCCAACATGTTTATTGACCCCTCAATGTCAAGTGCTCTTTACTGACTGGTTTCATCTTTCCAGCTACCGTGAGCCTCCTCACCGTTACTCGGAAACCAAGGTCGATATCGAAGTCCCTCGCCGCACCGAAGGAGAAATCGACATCACCGAACGCGAATATCGTCGACGCGTTCACCCCACTTACGACGTAGAGTTCGATCGTCGAACCACTACCGCTCCTCAAGAAGAGACCAGAGTAGAAGCAGCGACCACCACCGAAGTACCAAGGCACCGATCCAACATGGGCTACTACGACGACGAAGGCCACTACCACTCCTTCCGCCACGGCATCGAGAAAGCCGCCGACCGCGTCTTCCATCCCTTCCAGTCTCATCACCATCATCACAGCGATCGTGAAGAGATCATTCTGGATGAGCAGCGTGGACCCACCCGTATCCGTGATGGTGTCCGTGAAAATGTCCGCATCATCGAGCGTGGTATGCCGCCCAACACCATTACCATCCCCTGCCACCACATCCGCATTGGCGATCTTTTGATCCTCCAGGGCCGGCCGTGCCAAGTCATTCGCATCACCACTTCGGCGCAGACTGGTCAACATCGTTACCTCGGAGTGGATCTTTTCACCAAGCAGCTGCATGAAGAATCCAGCTTTGTCTCCAACCCTTCTCCCTCGGTCATCGTGCAAAACATGCTTGGTCCCGTATTCAAGCAATATCGCGTGCTGGATATCCGTGATGACGGACGAGTCGTCGCCATGACGGAGACTGGCGATGTCAAGCAGGGTCTTCCCGTGATCGACCAGGGAGGCCTCTGGTCAAGACTGAACGATTCATTCGCCAACGGTCGCGGTAGCGTTCGTGTCTTGGTCATCAATGATGGTGGGCGTGAGCTTGCCGTCGACTACAAGGTCATCCACGGTTCTCGATTGTAATCTGTTAAGATGGTCAGTACAGTCTTTTCGGACGAATGCAGCGGCTGCTAAAATTGCTTGCAATAGCTTCTAAATAATCGGAGTCTGAAGCACCATAAGACGCATTTCCATTCGATTCATGTCGATCTGCCGATGGAATAATTGCCTGACAGAGGAAAGTTGACCGGTTCAATCATATCCAGGCCAAGGGCACACCATGCGGAGCAATATCCAGACTGTATCTTACATTGCCTGCATGGTGGAGTTGGAAAAGCATCTTCGGGAGGACAACGAGGGTTACATAGTGTATGTAGGAGAACAAAGGATACGTTGGACGACGAACGATGCTTTCATCTTAGCACCAATTCCCCCTCCCCACCTGCAAACCCCTCCCGAATGCAGGTATCACTCGATGAAGTTCTGCGATGGAGAAACGACATCACATTGCCGTCACAGCACCTCAAAGACCAGCAATCCACAAGCACATGAATTTAAAATCTGCCAATCAAGCTATAAAGCCACCATCAAACCTCCAAGTCCTTTGCCTGTGCAGGTTTCGTCCAATAAACACGAGTAAAATACATCCAATCATCCCTCTCAAACCCCGGCAACCGTTCCGACGCCATATGATCCTCATACCCCCGAAACAATCTCTCATCCCGTCTTCTCTTCTCCTCCACCTCCTCCGCATCTCCTTCCCTTCCCCCCGGCGTCATCGTCAATCGATCGATACATTCCATCACGTCCGTGCCTACGCATAGTTGCGGCCCCAGTTGCCCAGCTGCGCCCAAGGCCCGCGCGTATAGTTCCATTTCTAGATGCGGGGCGAAGAGGAAGGTGGAGGGTGTGAGGTGAGAGAATGCGGCTGGGTGGTGGAGGACGGTGTAGCCGAGGGAGTTCGAGAGGTAGGTGATGTCGAGGGGGTTGAAGATGGGGTCTTGGATGTATATGGGGATTTTTGGGCGGAGGAGTGGGTTTGCGGGGGTTGATGTTGATGAAGAGGTGGATTCATCTGCTGCTGCTGTTGTTGTTGATTCTTCGTTCGAGATTGTATTGTTGGGACTTATTGGATGAGGGTCTGGATCGGGGTTTTTGTCTTGTGATGGAGGGGAGGCTGCTGATGAGGGAGATGATGATGATGATGATGATGATGATGATGATGATGATGATGATGATGATGATGAAGGGAAGAGCAGGGATAGGACGCTTTCTAGAAAGACGAGTTCCCACCATGAGCTTCGCTGGCCATTGCTCAGGCTACCGAGACCCATCATGACGCAGCGGTCGATTTTGCCGTTGCTGTGGTCCAGGGATGATAAAGCAGGGATGACGTCTTCGAGGAAGAGTCTTTGGATGTTTCGGTAGCAAGGGGATGAGAGCCATTGGTCGCGGTATCTGGCATGGGACTTTTCGAGATCGGCGAGGGTTTGGTCTTGAGGGATCTCGGGGGGTTGGTTCACGAGGCGGGGGGAGTTTTTGAGATGGAGGTGCTTGAGGCCTTTGGTTATGCGGGTCCAGCCGTCGGGGCCCGTGACTTCGAGTCGTTTGGTTTGTTTGGGGGGTTTTCTTTTGCGGGTCATGGTTTGCGGGGATTGAAGCTTGGAGATTATAGAATCGAGGTTGGGGATTCCTGGGGATTGTGTGGGTATTTCAATATTCTTTCTTACTGTTCACTGTCGTATCATTCATTGACTCTGTGTGGAAGGCAAGACTTATTCCCTGAGGCTCACATAGATAGACAGTGTAGCAGCGAGATAGTCGACCAAACTTGATAGTATAACTCCATTGTTCTATTTCTGCAGGAACATGAGTGCGGATGAGTCAAGAGGTTCCTACTTGATCGTAAGGGACGCCTGACATTGATACAATCTTGTTTGCTTGGGTCCAACTCGATATCGGAATACGCCAGAGCGCTGTACTGGACTTTCACAACTGTCCATTGGTATCAATTGTCTGTCATGGAATATAATTAATTATTCGAGCCTATCTTGCCTATCTAGTTTTCCCGAGGATGTTCCGTTCGGTCGAATCACGTGTTCGAAGAGCTCGAACAGGTAAGGTATGGTCCACACTATTGTTTAGTTTCACGCCTTGTTTGCTGCAGGCTGCATGTTTTAACTTCCGTTGCCGCTCCGCAGCTTGGGCTGTGCCTGTCCGTCCGTCCCCAGCAGCAAAACCCCGTCCCATGGAGGCGTCTCGGGCGCAGTATCGGAAGAGCAGGATCTCATCGTCGGTATCCGTATAGCGCAAGACGGGGTCTCGATGGAAAGGGTGGAGGAGTCGAGAGTCGAAAGTTCGATGCAGAAACTGCAGACCATCACGAGCGAATAGGCGCCCATCTCGTCCGGAGTTGCATCGGATGGCTCGTGTCGAAGGCGGAGCGAGCATCAGTCGAGTTTAGCTTCCCGCGACTGTGCTCAGGTTCTGTTCCCCGTCACACCTTCTTTGCATCCTCACTGGCTGACGACGATGCAGGTGCTTACCGCTGAGGAGGAGATCGTCCGACCAAGTCCTGCACCTGCCAGCCATACACACCCTGTCGACCACAGAGCTGAGAGCTGCGTTTCCCCATCACCACATACTGGCGCGCCTAATATGTGCCCTCCATTCGTTTCCTGTCAAAAGCGTTCGCTCCCCGTCGCTATTCTTGCTACTTCTACAGCCTGGAGCCTCGTTTCAGCATCGTTCGAGCATCCAGACAGCTACACACGCTATCGCAATCGCTGTCTGCCCTCACCATCTCACTCTACGCCAAGCGAAAGGGAAAGGCAAAGGGAACCACCGTGAAGGCTGTTGCGAACACTCAGCCTCCTCCGCTCTTTTTCCACCATAACATCAAACATGCTTCTATCGCAAAGCCATATCACCGTCGCCGCCTGTCTCTCCACCCTTTACTCCCTGGTGTCATCTCACACCGTCATCACATATCCCGGATGGCGAGGAAACAACCTACATTCGCCCGGCAATATCGCTGAACAGAGAGGCTTAGGAGTGGGCGATAATGGCACATACCCTTACGGCATGCAATGGATCTATCCATGTAAGCCTAGGCCTTCATCCACCATGTAATCGAACCAGGAAGTACAAAGCTGATCATCCTTCAGGCGGCGGTATGCCTATATCAACAAACCGGACTCTATGGCCCGTCACCGGCGGCGCCGTCGGTGTCCAACCCGGCTGGTTCCCTGGCCACGCCAGCGCTTTCTTCTACATCAACCTAGGCGAAGGCACCATCCCTCAGAACTACTCCCTCCCCATGCAGCCAGTCTTCCAGATCACCGGCCCCACCAATGTTCAATACGACGGGAGTTTCTGTCTGCCACAAGTGCCCCTCCCAGCCAACTTCACTGCCAAGATAGGAGACAATGCAACCATACAGATCGTCGAGACGGCACAACATGGTGCGGCGCTGTACAACGTACGTGACATCCTCCAATGGATCGATATGGTCCAAGCTGACATGAACCCAAGTGCGTCGACATCACCTTTGCCGATCCCAAAAACGTCCCCGAGGTCAACGAAACGAACTGCGTCAATAGCACAAACATCGGCTTCGAACTCGTCTTCAGCACCGATAGCTTGACCTCCGCAGCCAGTCCAGCTACATCACGGATAACGGCATGGAGCGCGTCCTTGCCGCTCATCGCAGCAGTCGCCTGGGGCGTGCTCACCTGAACCTATTTCCACATGTCCATATAATGACTGGGAGGCTGGCGGCGTTCTTTGTGTCCTGGGGCGGACCTGCTGGGCTACACGCTCTGCTATATCGCGATTTGGCATTGTAAATATACCTTCGCTCTCCATCTGCCATGGAGGCGCAATTAGTACGGACGTCTTTGTCCAGACGCTTGATCTATCCGAGTCGACAGATCGACTAGATAATCAAATTCGAAATCCCAAAAAAATTCAAATCGAGTTTCATGTTATTGTTTCTGTATCTCACTCGTTCGTTCCCTTACCGTCGTGGCTCATACATTTGAGAGGTAGGAAACCCTCGAGTATATTCACATGCATTTTTCAACCCACACCTCCCCAATCCTTCTCCCGCGTTTGATACCCCGATCTGTAACGTGCCGCAGCTTCTCTTCCCTGTACAAAAGCCGCGAGAGAATAGAACGTCTTGGGGAGAAAGAAAGATAGTGGATCAGGTGTTTGTTGTAAGGTGGTCGCGGTTGAATGTATGGATACTGATTCAAGGATGGGATGGACATCCAGCATAATAACTCCACGACTGAACGAGGATAAAACTCGAGGCGAGTGAATCGACAGGCGGAGAAGCAATCAATGATCACTCAGATATGTATTAAAGGAATGGAAACTAAGCATCACATGTGATAGTTATATAGAAGAATAGCTTGACTACCTTAATGCATAATATATCAAAGCCCTGATGCTCTGCTAAACCCCTGGGTATCAATCAATCAATCACCATCTCTCCTCCTCTATGCGCAATTGAAACATACGGCGAAAACCTGCCGGCAAACCTCCATATTTCATACACCCACTACACCAGAGACGACAATCAGAACCCAACCTACGCCCCAGCACCCGCAGCTTCAAGCAACTGCAACGCCGGATCATGTCCCTCAACACCACTCATCTCCCCCTCCCCCTCCCCCTCCCCCTCCACTTCACTATCATCCCCACTCCCACCATCCTCCATCTGCACCTCCCTCTCCACCTCCTGCTGCCCAGCCGCCACCACCGCCCTCGGCAACGGCGGCGCCAAGCCCAAAAACCGCATCTCCTCCATCCACCAGTCGCGGAAAACAATCAATCTTTCGGCTCGGAGGCGCGCAAGACGTTTGCCTTCGCCCGTGCGGATCGTTTCTTCCAGCTTCAGTAGTTTGTCGTCGAAATGGGCGATTGTGAGGCCTAAGGGTCCTTGTTTCGCTAGAGATGTGGAATCGGGATTGTCGATGGGGAAGTGATTGTTGGTGGTGATGGGCCCGTTTTCAGTATTGTTACTGTTTTCGATACTGTTGGAGTTATTGTGATTCGTGATGCTGTTATTTGTGAGGGCGGTCGGGTTTCCACTATCCCTATTGATGGGGGGAGGCTTGCGTCCCTTGGCGCCTCCGTACGTGAAAGAACGGCCGATGCCAATGGCGCCCATGGCGTCAAGGCGGTCGGCGTCCCGGACGATGGCGAACTCGGGATGCTGGGCGAGGAGGGCACTGTGCTGAGCTGGATGTGAGAGTTGGCTCGACCAAGAGATGTAGCTTGAGAGAAGGGATACAGTCTGAGCGATGGAAAGCGGCCAACCGATGCGGACGAGGTGGGTTTCGATCGGGGTCAATATGGGTGAGGAAGGGGTGGAGGCAGGTTGCGGCGGCCGTTGGGTGACGGGCGGCGGGGTGTTGACGGGTGGCCCTCCGGCATATCTAAGACGGGGGATCTGGATGGAGTGGCTATAAGGATCATAGGAAGTTTGGGAGGGTGGTAGTGGTGGTAGTTGTACAGCATTTTCCTGTAGTGACGTGTCTATGGTGGTTTGAGAGCTGGGTCTGTACTTGGGATCGTCGACATCATGCATCAAAGCGACCAATTCGACAATCGTCCGATCGAAGATCCATTTCCGATGTTTTCTTCGCTCCACGTTCAAGATGTGTAAGCTCAAGGCCTGAACACGTTGCACATGGTTGAAATCGTGACTCGCATCAAAGCGCGGTTGGGACATGTACTCCTCGACCCATTGCTTGGTCTCAGCTATGAGCTTCTTTCTGCCGACCTTGCCCATTCCCTTTGGTTTCTTTGCAGCGGGTTTGGGGGCTTTGCGAATAGGATTCCCATTCTCGTCTCTTGGTAGGGTCCGGGCCCATTGACCGAGTTCATCGCGAGGCCTGGTTTGTTTGTGAACGACCCAGCCGTTTTTGCGACAGACACGCCATATTGTCGCTTCGTCAACCTCAATGCCGTACTCGAATTCCAAGAATTCGCACATATCCTTGGAGTAGGCATCAGGGAACTTCTCCCGAAAGTCTCGGAGACTGTCCACATGCTCTTGTCTGATTTTGGGAGGACGGCCAATTGGCTTGTCCCTGGATGGGGTAGGTATGTCCACTTCGCCGGTCTCTTTGAAGACTTTGCGCATGGCGCTGACCTTTCGGAAAGGGAGATCGTGAGTGTTGCATATTTCGGTGATGGTCTGATTGCTCTGGAAGGCGGATTTGACAATAGCACGTATGTCGTCGGTGAGTTCGAAAGGTATGGCGACAGGCATGGCTACCAAAGATACCCCTAAGGTTGAAAAGTGTTTCAATAATGCTTGGTAGCGTTTGTTTTGGAGTTGTGGTATCAAAACCAAGCAGACCAGGCATTGTGGAGTAGCGCGCCAAGAATTACCAGCCCCTTTTCGTCGGAATTAAAAGTAAAAAGGGTCACATTTCACCTCACTAATAATGACATTTTTACTCCAGGGTCGGGATAACAGAGCACTATAAAGAATCTATCTAAGTATGGCTTCTTTCTGTCTTCAGTTGAGTCGACACCATCTGGCGATAACCGCACATGTATCTCACTCAATCCAAATCCAGAAGGCTGGGTTCCTGCTTCTTGCCAGTCTGCGCGCCGACGAGACTGCTGTAAGATCCCTCGTAAATGTTTCTGATTGTACCATCTCTTGTCTGGCGGCTAGCGGTCAGTCTCAATTCGTTTGTGCGAGGCACCAACGATGTATCGATCAAGTCGCCATTGCCGTTGCCGAAAAGCGCAGTATGGTTATCTGCATCCAGTTGTCGATGACGCTCTTTGGCTGCTGCAACCGCTGCACTGCTGGCTGCTGCTGCGTCGGCTGCCACATGTCCCCCATCAGCGAAGTCACGGAATGGCTGAGCCTCTGGAGTCAGCTCCATAAGAGCTTGTGAATGCGCTCCCAAGAACCTGTATGCTTCTTTGGTGGGCGACTGCGAGGGGCTTTTGCCAGGAGAGTCGCGTGCTGGTTTGGTTGGTGAGCTTCGGCCACGAGATCCACCTCTATTTTTGGAGCGGTAGGCATCACTGTTCGAAGGGAAGTCTGGAATTGGCATGTTGGTTGTTTGAAGTTTGGAAGGGCTGCGTCCAGCCGGCTCGCATGCGCATCTGCATGGAGCGTAGCAGAGCTCATCGCACCGATGACCACAGATGAGCTTCCGACTGCAGGGTTCGTTGCAGAGAACATTCGTGTGTGCGAACCTGATCAGGGTCAGTCGGAGGCCAGGCCAGCATTCGACTATCTGCCTTACGGATGACATTTGAGGACACAGCCATGGCCACAGGGTAATTCCCCATGGCAAGCTTTCTCGCAACCCCCAGAATTTGTATTGAAATAGTCGGGGTCTATAGCCACCGTTAGCTTTTCTACAGATGACTGACAGCACAGGTACCGAAACATACCCTTTGCATATGTCGTAATCTGGTGGTTCTGACAGGTCAACGGCAGAACTAAACCAACCCGGCGTGGGTTCTCGCTCATGGCCTTGATCACCTTATACCACGTCCGGCTTTTTCTGGTGAGGAGGCCAGCGTCGCCGAATATATAAAATCCTTGTTGAGCTCTCGAAAGCGCGACGCAAACCCGATTGGCGACCGATAAGAAGCCAATCTGGTTATTCCCGTTGCTTCTTACTAACGACAACAGGACGATGCCATTTTCTTCGCCCTGGTAGGAATCGACTGTCACAACCTTGAACACCTCCCCTTGCAGATTCGCATGTCTGCGTAAGTTGGACAGTATAAGCTTTCGCTGCCCGTTGTAGAAAGTCAAGACTGTAATGTCTTTGGTCTTCGCCCCATTCTTGATTATATAGTTGAAGAAGCTGACCACCATGTCGGCCTCCGTTCTGTTTACCTTTGACATCAGGTCATCGGTGTCTTCAGGCCAGTCATGGGAAAAGAAGTAAGTATGCAAAAGGCCCATCCCAGGTACAGAAGGTCTCAGTTCAACAGAGGGGTGGTCCTCCAGATTGGGATAAATCGGCATCAAACCCCGGCGGATCTCCGGATGCATGCGACGTTGACAAGACAATTGCGTAAAGCCAACGTGGTTGTGGACTAGACGCTCAAACATGGAAACATCCAAGTACCATGGCTTGCCCTGGAGTTCCTTTTCGTTGCACTGACCCCGAAGCTGCTGATGATCGCCAACCAAGATGAGATGCTCCAAGGAATCAAAGCAAGCTGCTGTAATCTGAGCCTCCAAAGTCTCGGCAGCCTCCTCGATGAGTACAATCTTCGGCTGTAGACTATGGAGTAGAGCTCTGTATTTGGATATACCGGTGAGAGTACAGCCGATGATGTTCGATTCCTTGAGGTAATTTGTATCGACCTCCCATTTCCCAATCTTAAGCTCTGTTACTCGTTTCTCATAAACTGCCATGAGCCGACGCATCTTGCCCGTCATGGTTTCCTTGAGTCGTTGCTGCATATGTCGGTAGAGTGGACCTCTACTCTCGGGGGCGATCTGCCACAGGTCGTTCGTTGTCTTCAGCAGTGCATCCCAGTTCTCTTTTGATCTCCCGACCTGCTCCCGCCCAGTCCAGGGTTCACTGAAAGCAAGCCGCTCGCCTCTCAAAAATTCGTTGTCATCGTCGCCACTGCCGACTTTCCCTTCAGCTTCGAGCTCTTTGAGCTGCTCGTATTCAAGGTCTATTTCCTCGTAATCGAAGCCATAGTCTTCCGCTTGGGTCCGACGATTGGCTTCTATGAGCTCCTCACCTGCCCACTTGTGCATTGCGGCTGTCATAGAGTCTGGCAGGCTGGTGTCAACCCATTTCTCTGCACCTTTTGGAAGGGACTTGCACTGATCCTCTGTCAAGATCTTATGTGCCTTGAACACCTCTTCGTCGAGAGGTTTACCTTCCGTCAATGGCTTCAAAAGTACCTGCATCTCTTTGATAAGCGTCCGCATACCTGCTAAAGCTGGACCTCTCAAGCCACCGGATACGACCCCTAGCTTCGTAGCCTGTTTGACTTCATATAGAGTGCGTGGCTTGATGATTTCATGGTCCGTAGTCATACCACCAAGGCGAATGAATTTGGACTCAATTGGAGCGATGTGCCGCAGCAACTGATCGAGGGCGTGATTCGTATGAGCGGCGACAATGATAGGTGGATCATCATCACGCTTGTTCTCAAGCAGCACCCTCAAGGCGACTACCGACACATATGTTTTGCCTGGTATGGCGAATGTAAGCTTGATCTCGAATAGGGCTTGAGAACGAGAAGATGTCACGGGGGCATGGATACAATCACTCTCCACAGCTGTTGACATGTTGGTCGTCCAGCGATGGGCTGTGAAACGTACCTGTACCTGGAGGACCTTGGATTATTGCGAATTCCTTAGTGAGGATCCGGCGCAAAGCGTCCAGCTGGGATGCGTCCAGATCGGACGTGGCATCATCAGGCCACTCCTCATTCAAGATGTCGACATGAGTATATTTGCCGCTTGCGGCTTGGAACACGGAGGACATGTCCTTGAATGGCTGTTGCTCGACATAGCAAGGGGGGCGGACTTCTCGTTCGACATCTACAATGTACTTGGCGAGAGGAAATCTATCAAGGGTTGAGCGTAGGGCTTGAACAATGGGCGGGACAACCTACGATCCCATGGCTATCCTCTGGAGACTCTTGAGTGTGTGTCGGTACGCCTCAAAATAACCTCTCGATGATTCGACCATCACCCATTCCTGTTGCGGATCGATCTCGATCTCGTTTGGATCTCCGAAAAAGATCTAAAGTGATTTGATGGATCAGCCATTCGTCGTTCAAGAACCCGACGAGAATGTGGGTCAAGTCCATGAGATACAATCGGTTCATGGACGGCTTATAAAGCTTAGACTGTGGCATATAGCTCTGGAAAGGGTTAGATGGGATGAATGTAAATGAAGGTCTTACGTCGATTGCCGGAGGATTAGATTGCACTCCTGATAGTGGTCGAGCTGCGACGACAGCAACTTTGCAGATAGTCTGGAACATGTCGTATGCAGGTGTGAGAGCTATCAGCGTTCCTTGCAGCAGTCGTTTTGACTGCTCCCAAATGATCTTCTTTCCGGTCCTCCGTAGTGAGAAGGTTACCTTGGCCGCAACACCGCCCTGGGCAAACGTCAGACCTACGATGAAGACCTGCGGCGCAATCTTAGCGAAAGAGTTTGGACCGATTCAAGGCCCATACTTGCCTTTTCGTAGATCTGAGACTGCTCGACGGAATCCTGTTCAAGAATATCGGGTCTGGCTTTGAGCTCGGACACAACGTTGCGTAGCGGCGCAACACCATCTTCACGCAGTAGAGCGTAATGATCTGAAAGATACTTCTGCTTCGAAGCCCAGGCCCCACGGACATGATTCACCGGCACTTCCTGTTCCGTGCCATCCGCAGGAACCGAAATCTCATCGGATGAGGGAATTTCCGGTTGATGGATAAACGGAGGGTCCCCGCCAGGGTTTGTTGTACCTCTAATGTATTCCCGAATGGCGGTATTTAATCTTAAAGTTGGGGCAGGTTCTTGGCTTGAGCTTTGATAATGATGGTTCCGTTGGATCGGAGCACGTTGGCTGAAACGCTCCAGAGGGTACTCATCTGGATCTGTCGTCTCGGCTGATTTGCTGGGGTATGGTTTGTGGGTTCGTGCAGCCTGAAGTTCGAAAAACGAAGCTGCAGGAGTGGAGGGATCAGCCGCAAGATGATTACAGCTGGGTAATGATAGTGAACACAAAGACGAGGAAGTCATAGAAACACAGAGGGAGAACTAAGAGTTGCCCCTTTCAGAGAAAGAGACGAACGTGGGTAGTGAATGAGTAGAAGGCTGCATACCTCCAGTGCTGACTGGCACCCGGTCGGCCGTTGGCATGGTGCCTAAGATGGAAAAGCAATTATGACCTCGTCCGCGGCCGCGGGCTTGTCTACCAACAGGCATGTGGAAGATATTGCTGACAGTGTTGGTGACGAAGGTAGAACTGAAAGTGTTGGGAAACTGGCTGCTCCCTGATGCCGAAGTGGATCTAAGCGCTCGCAAATTGATTGTTGTTGTCTAGCAAAAGGCTATTGACCGATATTAAACATGTTGAATCATTAAAGTAATAATGCGTACGACGTTCGGTTCCGGACTTTACGAACCTTTTATACTTTTCTTCTATGAAGATATTGAACAATACACAGTAGGAATAGGCAAAGAACTGAGGGAAGGTGCGCGTTACCCGCGACTATGCAAAGGACCGATGAATGAGATTTACTCCTATTTCATGTTGATGGGCTAGGATTCGATTTCCCATTGGAAGTTGTTACGTCCATTCCTGGATGCCGTTGCCGGAATCATTGGCCATTCCGGAGCGATGTATTTTGTCTGCCTCCTAATGTTGGCCATGCAAAAGACTTGCAACTACGATTACCTTCACAGGCTTTAATATCTGGAGTTTTCCGGGTGGACATAAGAACGAGTTCGGATGGCAACACCACCATTGCCCGAATGACATGGGAGACCGGACTGTCACGAATGCTTCCACCAATCTCGCAGTCAGTATCACGCGGAGATCTATATACTTGAGAGGAAACATCGTCTATTGTCTGGAAGAAAATACATGCAAACTGGAATTGGACGATGCGTGATTGCGGATATCGCGGCTTTGTTGGCGTTTAATTGTTTCAAGCCCAGAATTAAACGCTAGGGCGACAATGGCAATCGGACTCGACTCTCGGCAAAAACTCTCGAGATATCCCCTCAACAATTTCCTCGTGTAAGGGGCACTTTGGTAGGGGGAGGTATGTACTTAACGGAAGCAAGCATAAAATGGCATTTGGACATTTATCACATGCAACTACAACTCGTCTAAGTCAAAATATGCTCTTATGAATGCATCTGCTGTTCAAGTCCCTCCAGCCATCTCTTTCTTGCATCCAATGTCAAGCTTTTAATGTCGCACTCGAGGAGGTCGCTTCTACGACTAAGGAAACGCGCATTGAGCCTTCATGATACGCGCACACGTTTGTAGATCCAATTTCTCGGCTTCAAAGATCCAGGTGTTGAGAGATGAATTCTTTTGTCGGCGAAGAGGATGATGCTGATAGTGGAGGTTAGTGATTGCAAGCCGATGCATGGGATAATCTAACACTCTACTAGCCCTCTCACCAAATGGCAGCTCGGATAACGATCCTGAGGTGGATGCCGATGGGGATGGGGAAGGCGAAGCAGATACTTATGGAGATGTCGAGAATGAAGAGGAGAACGACGACAACGAAGATCCCTTCGACGAGCAAGATCAAGACGACTCGCAGGATCCTTCTGGCGATACTCCCAACCAGGGACAACTCAAGCACCCCCCTACCTCCAACGCTTCATCGAGCAACAACGCAGCTACATCTACCCAAAACCGTGGACATCCTCCCCCTTCTACGCCTACTTCAGCACTCAATCCCACTGTGCTGCTAACATCGCCTTCGCCTGCTCGAACGCCTTTGGCTACAAATGGCCTTGGAATTCAACCTTTTCGAACCCGTCCTGAAGCCTTGACTGCTTCTGTCTACGACATCGTGCCCACGATTGCAGCGCCCCACAGCACCTCGATCAACTCTATTACAGCGACGCCGGATCTACGTTGGGTCTTCAGTGGAGGCGCAGATGGCTACATACGGAAGTTCAACTGGATTGACACTGTAAATGGCAAATCTATGCTCACAGTTGCACAGCGCCATCCATTTGTTGATAGTGTTACTAAAGCTGGGGTGCTGATGAGCTATTGGGAGAATGAAGACTCGCAGAGTAAGCACTACTCCAAATTGGGCCGACTTTTCATTCTCATACTTACCATAACCAAGCCAAAGCAACGGTGGCCGAGGAGGGCCCTTATCTCTCATCGGTGTATTCATTGGCAGTCCAGCGTGACGGTTTATGGTTGCTGTCTGGTCTGGAGAATGGTGGCATCAACCTGCAATCCGTTCGTCATGATGAAGGGAAACAAATCGCATGTTTGCGACAGCATACATCGGCAATTTCGGTCCTTAATCTGGCTCCAGACGAGCGATCGCTGCTCTCAGGAAGCTGGGATAAGAGCGTCGTCGACTGGGATTTGAACACCGGTCAGGTAAAGCGCAAGTTCGAAGGTGGTGGCAGCCAAATCTCAGCATTGGAGATTCGACCCGACTCTAATTTACCAGTTCCGGAGGTTACTGGGGACATCCTACCTCACAGTAGCACCTTCGCAAGCAATGGAGCTGATAAACCTCTTTCGAATGGTCACCTGTCGAACGGGCTGGATCATGACAACAAGACCGAGCAGGTTGACGATAATGCTTTGGCCGATGCTCAAGGTTCTCCTGCAGACTCACTCTTCGGTGACTCCTTGTTCGGGGATAATGATGATCATGAAGGCGCGGCACCTTCGGCTGGGAACTTTATTGATGACGACGATAATCCATTCTCCCGTGCGATTAAGAAGGTGGAATCTGAGCAGGACCATATAGACGCCGAAGGAGATGCTGAAATGCCTGATAGCGCCCCAGGCGCAGAGCCACTCGTGAATGGTGACTCGATTATTGCTCAACCGCCTGCGATTGTCAGCGACGGTCTTTCAACGAGCCTTGGGGAAACTTCATCTCTGGCGGTCAACGGACTGCCACATGCGGAGCGCGAAGAGACCACGGCGGATGCCTCGGGAAGTAGTGCGGCAGCGATTTCGTCCTATGCGGAGACGACAGCAGATACGACATTTCTAGCTGCTTCCATCGACGGCAGCCTTCGTATATGGGACAAACGTCGACCTACCCCGATCGCCAGAATACCGCCTCGAAATGTGCCACCGTGGTGCATGAACGCTTGCTGGTCACCGGACGGAAATTTCATCTATGCTGGCCGACGTAACGGTACGGTGGAAGAATACAGCCTACACAAAGGGCTACGAGAGGTCGAGCGAAGTTTTAAACTACCTAATGGGAGCGGACCTGTCAGCGCTGTTCGAGCGATGCCGAACGGCCGTCATATAATCTGGTCAGTATTCTCCCATGCAATCCAATCTTCCGAGCTCACGAATAGAAGTGCATCTTACGACATATTACGATTGTACGATCTAGAGCAGCAACAAACATTTAAACATTCTACAGTTCCTTTTCTGATCGTCCCGGGGCACCGAACGGGTGTTGTTTCCCAACTGTATATTGATCCGACTTGTAGATATATGATCTCGACAGCTGGGAACAGAGGCTGGGAAGGCGCCTCCACCGAGGTCCTGTTGGGATATGAAATTGGAGTTGGGAAATGAGTATCAGGACCAGACTCTGGGAAACGCCTGTCTGTGGGTTTCCACGTGGCAATGAAGTCCAATGGGCATCAAGGCGGGTAAAATGTTTTCTACGTGTTTTATTTGGCATCCCATCTTGTAGTCTTGGATACCATGGGAGTTTTGGTGGTGTCATGCCTTATACCCCCTAACGTACGGTGAGGTGTTTGCCTCACGGTTAGAGTCAGACATTTCGATCATCAGAGTAAAGCTTCGTTCCTGACTTGTTGTCTTCGCTTTGTTACGAACTCTTTCTGACAATCGACCGAACGATTTGCGATTCCGTCGGTGTTGCGACTTCCCCCAAGTGAAGTCGTGGTGAATGTTTGCCCTTATCACAACCTTTATTGTTGACTCTACTGCAGATCACCCATAAGGTCCGCGCTTCCGCAGCGCTGAATTACTGACTCTTTATCGTTGCTATTGTTGTGTAAGCCTTCAGCTAAGCATCCACAATGAGCCCGTTTTGCAGAGCGCTGACGACAAATAGCCTGACACTTTCTTGATGCTTTCATCGTCCTTAATCGCTTGCACCTCCAACAAGTCATCTTTCCCACGCTGCCTCCCGCATTTTGTTCGCTTGTTTGGCTGGCTACTGGGTCGCTAGATTACATCTTCAGACCGCTGGACAGTAAACGAACTTCCCCCACGAAGACCTAACCATGCCCCAGCTACGGGATGTCACGGTGCATGTCACGGATGTTGATGGGAACGATCTGGAGGAATGGGGCGTGCAAAGCCTACGCGGCAACAAGGTCTCCGCCTACATCAAATCGACCACCGATATGCCATTCAGAATAACGGTTCAGCCGAAGATGCCTTACTTCGATGATGAACCAGCGTCTGGTGACATCTCCCATACCCAAGGAAGGGCAGGATCGGACGACGTTTATATCAAGATGGAAGAGTCTGGTGATGACTTGGTTGGGCAGCCTTCATCTTCTCGACCCTCTTTTGGTAAACAGTCCTTTCAGCAACTGCAGCTGCCTCTTATGAAAGATCAAGGAAGCTGACCATTTCCAGACCGGCGTGAACCTCGCTCTGGAGCTGATCCACCTAGAAGTTGGCAACGACGCCACAAATCCGGGAGATCTTCCTCATCAGTCGGACATCCTGGGAAAGGAAAATTCGAGAACACATGGCCCCCCTTTACTTTCCTAGCAACTCTATACCTTGATGGCCGGAAGAAGCCCGAGCGAAAGATTGTTGTCTATCTGGACCCAAACGACGAAGACTTCAACCCACCCACTGGTTTGGTCAGATTCAAGTGTCGTACCGTTCAGGGACGCGACGGCGTCCTAAGACAAAATGCGTGGGTGTTCAAAGACATCGGTATCGAGACTATGTTTAATAAGATAGCTTTGCGTGAAAACGCGGAAGACGCAATGGAACCAGAAGACATTCTGGTGGATGCCATGAACACCTCGAAACTGGCTGATCGACATATCGTCACAAGTGAAGAGGGTGAAAAGATCGGGCAAATCGTCGTGGAGCTTGAAAGAGTGAACCTCGGAAGGAAGTATAAGGAGCGAAATTACCGCCCAAAGCATATGGAAGGCGATCGGGACGATGTTGATATGAGAGGTGTAGGCTCTGATGTGGTACATACTACCGGGTGAGCCATGTCCGCATCGATGTTCCCGGTTATGTACGCTGACCTTGCCAGTTTCGAGCATCTAAGGAGTCTAGATCAGCGATCTATCCGCTGCGTGGAATTCGAGCCGTATGTGAGAGGTGAAAAGCCTTGGGCTACATTTAAATTCTTTTATAGAAGCCACGGTATTTCTTGAGCATGCAACAAGTTATGGCTGCAGAATGAATGCTGACAAGAGTGTACAGAGCAGCTCCAGAAGTTCAACTTTCCAGGCTATCCTCAGGACATCCACCAGAAGTCCCCCCGGGAGAGACAGCTACTCAATACCACTCTGGCGAATCTGACCCCGCTGAGCATCGCTCATTCAAAATACAAGGCCTTTGTTTTTTCGAAGCCTGAGGAGCTCTGCTTTGAGACGCGAGTAAAAGAGGGATCGCACGACCCGACCAAAATTGCCCAACCAGAATACGAATACAACGACTACCGAGATCCCCTGAAGGAAGTTTCGAATGAGCCTCGACAGATATCGGGCAACGATGGGAAGCGATCCATATCGACTCAATCAGCATCTGATGCGAACAGACGTTCTTCTGTGGTTGTTGCTGTCAAGGAGAGAACAAGGATTCGACCCACTCACCCTAAGTTTGCCCTAGGTCCGAGGAAGCCCAGCTCGTCCAGCGTGTCGAGCATATCGCTCTCCGGATCTCCCCCGAGTTCTCCAACCGGTTCACCCACACAGCCTCCACCAGCAAATTCACCGACCGCGGGCTTCTGCCACCCAAACGCGAACCCTCAATTTTCCACCCACCGAGGCTCGGACTTCGATATCTCCAGGACTCTTTCCTCCGCATCCTTAGCTTTGACCAAGGCTAAATCATCCGAAGTAGAGGGGCAGCTCAGGCCCAAATCCGCAATCAGCAACAAGGACATCTTCCGTGGCGAAGCAAGTTCCAGCAGCGACGACGCGGACGCCGATGATGAGAAGGACGGGGATGATGAATCTGAACAGGGATCCTGGGAATCAGCCGACAACGACGAGGGGGAATTCACTGAAGAATCAGACAAGGAGAACAATCCATCTTCAGCAGACAACAACGACGCCGCTAGACTGCATGAAGAATTCAGATTGGTGACTTTAGGAAGCAAGCGCCAACGTGGTGAAGGAATAGAGGAATTGGAAGAGGGCGAGATTTTGGAGAAAGACGAGTCGGTCATCAACATGGATTCAGGGAAGAAGAAGAAGACCTCGCCGACCCGTGTCTCACGACTTCCCAAACCGAATGGACAAACGGTAGATGGCAAAAAGGGGCAGCAGGCGATCAAACGGGTCAAACTGCTTGAGACGTCTTCGACGGGGGAAGGGAGGTCTGGTCAGCAACCACGGAACGAGAAGCCAATCGTGGTGACGATGACGATGGATGGTGCCGAGGACATTCAAGTCTGAGAAGGGGTGTAGACGTATTATTTACAGCAGATGTTAGTTTGAACGATGGATGTGGAGCTCGAGGATCAGATGGGGAGACATGTTGGTAGCCAATCCGTACGAGGCAATTCACATATTTTTGGCCAGCGTTTCCTAGTCCTTGTGTAGGAATCCTTTTTCTCTCCACTTTCCCACATCCTCCGCACGTCGATTTTGGTCCGTCCAGAAGTGATGATATGCTTATAAGAGTACAGGATATATTACCCCTGGGCAAAACAAATGCAATATAGTAAGAACAAGAACACCCTAGTCTTGTACTTCATCCGTACCCAGCGCCCCCGAATGCCAAAAAGAATATACGCTGCACCCACAACACTTACCTTTTGTAACCACCCCTATTCACACATCCACACAACCCCTACAAAAACCCCTTACTATCACTCATCTGCCTCTTAACCCCCTCCCCAAACACCGCCCCACTACCAACTCTACTCCTCGGCGTCCCCCTCAAACTCCCATTCCACTCCACCTTCCCCAACCCGCCCCCACCCTTCTCCATCCTCAATCCCTTCCACCCTTCCAGTTCCCGCTCCAACCGTAACGCCTTCTCCTTCTCCTCTCGCAAATCTCTTTCGGCGCGGCGGGCCGCAAGCTGCGTGCTCGCTTCCTCGGCCTGTAGTTCGTCGATCGTTTGGAGGAGACGTTCGATCTTGTCGCGGCCTTTGGAGACGTCGTCGGTGAGCTGCTGGGCCGTTTTGTCGCGGCGGGCGATCTGGGCTTCGAGGTCGCGGACCGTGCGGTCGACGTTACGGACCGAGCGGAGGGATGCGTTGTGCGATTTCTCTTGGGCTTCGAGTTGGCTTTCGAGCTGTGAGGGGGATAAAAGTCAGTGGGTTGATTTAAGATAGATCAAGATAGAAGAAAACTCACTTCCTGTACCCTTCCAGTCAGGAACCGGACGTCCTGACTGGCGCTTGAATATCCCTTTGTTTCCAACTCCACCAGACGGCCCTGGAGATCCTTCACAGTCTTCTCCAGCGCGGCTTTCTCTTTGTGCAAGTTCACGTTTGTGTCTCGTTCGGCGACCACGTCCTTCTGCATCTCCGTTGCAAGAGCATCGGCCCTCCTCATCTTGCCAACAGCGGCGGCGGCAATGTCTTCCTGTTGGGCAAGTTTCGACTTGAGACTGAGGAATTCTCGGTCTGCACCGGCGGCGCTGCGCATCGACGGGCTTTCGCTGCGAGATAGCTCCTCGAGTCGATCACCGGCTTCGTTCAGTCGGGTCTCCAAGCTGCGCTTTTCCTTCTGCAGCATTTCTCGTTCGGCGGCAACATCATCTACCGACGTCCGCAGATTCCGCACCTGGGTCAACAAGGAGACAATCTTGCTTTGCGCTTCGTTGTGAGCATTGACAGCCTCTTCTCGTGACGTCGACAGATCCTGCAGAGTCATTTCAAGTCGCGACTTCTCCTTCGCCCAGGTAGAGCTGTTGAGGACCTCGTCGTCCCACTTGGATCGAAGTTCTTCTAGTTCGTCGCGCATCCGGCTGTTCTCCGATCGAACATGGATAACATTCTCCCTCTCGATCTCGAGCTCGTTGGTTAGTGTGGAGAACTCGTTCTGGTACTTTCTCCGGGTCTGCTCCATCGACGTCTCCTTGTCCTCGATGTCCGTTGCTCGTTGACTTCGGTAGTCCTCCAGCTCGTGCTGAAGTCTCTTCTTGGCCTGAAGAGCTCCGTCAAGGTCGGCGCTCAGATCTTCAATCTTCTCCTCGAACCGTTGGTTTTGTCTCTGGAGGTCTTCCACCGTGGCGTCCATCCGCTGTCGTTCAGATATGATGCTCGCGCACGTCTCTTCGCTGTCGCGCGCTTGAGCCTTCGCTGATTGCTCGGCCCTGGATGCCTTGAGAACGGCCACCTCGGCTTGTTCAAGCTTGCTGAAGTATTCGTCCGCGCGCCGTTTGTAAAGGCTGACAGTCGAGGAGAGATCTGCGCTTTGAGATGCTTCTGCGTCCAGCCGGATTTGTAAATCCGAGAAGTCTTGTAGAAGTTGGGAACGGCTTGTGGCCTCTTGCTCGCTGACAGCCGTGACCTCTCGTAGTTCCGACCGTGCGTCTCGAAGCTCAACTTCCAGTGTGGCCTTGTGATGCTTGACGGTGTCGTAGGACTTCTTTGCGTCTGCCAATTCGGCTACATTGCTGTTGTAGGCCTGCAGCAACGATTTCCGGGAGTCTTCTTGGGAACTTATCAGATCGTAGAGTTCTTCATGAGACTGCGACTGGACATCCCGAAGAGACAGCTCCCCTTGATGAAGACTTCTCTCCAGGGCCGAAACCTTCTTGGCAGAATCGTCGAGTCGATCGTGAAGCCGGTTGTTTTCCCTTTCAAGCTTCTGCACCCGCCTCACCGAAGGGCTATCGTCCTGAGAACCGTTCCGCGAAGGCGTCACACGTCCCAATTGAGCTTGTAGGTGCCGGTTCTGCATTTCCGTCATTTGAAGCTGATTCTGTACCATTTCCAGTTCTCCTGCCAGATCCATGCGCTTGTTGTAAGCAATCGTGTCAACTGTGCGGTCGGAACGCCCGGAATCATTCGACACATTCCCTAGATAGCGACGATCTGGCGTTGACGTGTTGGAGTAGGGCTTGAGGTCAGATCCTTTGCGGAGATGCTTGGGAGATTTTCTCGTGGGCACAATGTTCTGGTTGATTTCCTCGAGCAGCTGCCGCTTGGATGTGGTATTACGAGTATCCAGCTCGGCTACATCATCCTCGTATCTTCGCCGGAGTTCCGTCAGTTGGCTCTCTGCACGGTTCCATTTCTCTGTCGTTACGCGTGCGGCTTGCTGGGCTGCCTCTAATTGTCCGGTCAGGTCGACGTAGTCCGGAAGGCGCGGTGCCACAGTCTCCCACGAGGGTGTGGTCTCTATGGTGTCAGGACTGAAGACCTTGTGTAGGAGTGTAAGTTGCTTGCGAGACTCTGCCATCTCTCGATTTGCATTATCTAACATCTCCTGCATCTTTCTCGTGTTGGCTTGAGCTTGGCTCTTCAGTTGCTTCTCTGTCTCGACCTGGCGATGCGCCTCTGCCAGTTGGATATTCAGGGTTGATGAGTTCTTCTCGGCGTTGCGACTCGTCTTATGCTCGCGAGCCATCTCGTGGTTGAGATCTTCGACGTTGAGAGCCAGCTTCTCCTTCTGTTTCTCTAGGGAAGAGATTGCTAGTTGTGCGTCTCCGTATTGCTTGACCAAACCCCTATTCTCTTCTTCGAGTTTCGACTTTTCCGCCTGGATTTGAGCCATACGCGATCTCTGTGAGTCACCCGCTTTGGAATGTGATCTGGCGATATCCAGATTCTTCTGTTGCACCTTATTTAACAAAGCCCGGTTGTCGTTCTCGGAAGCAGTCAGACGGCCCTTGACTGTGACCAGCTCTCTCTCGAGTCGTTCCTTGTGTTGATCGTGGTGGAGGCGGAAGTTTTCGGAATCAGCAATGACTCTGGTCAGGTCCTGAACTTGGGCAACAAGACGGTCCTTTTCTGCATCAAGATCATCGAGCTGCTGGTTGCGCAAAGTCAGTTCTTTCCTCATGTTTGACTGCCGTTCTTCTGACTGGCGTGAAGCACTTCTCTCCCTCGCAGCTTCAGCTTCCAGTCGCGCTGTCTCATGCTCTGTGAAGCGTTCACGAAGCTTCTTAAGCTCATGCTGGAGATCTTTGCGGTTCGCTTCGGCCGTTGCTCGTGCTTCCATTGCGCGACGGAGGGTATCTTGCTGTATGTACAGTTCTTTCTCGATCGTAATTTTGGACTCGTTCAAATTGTTGTAGTCTTCCGCCAACGCCGTCGTCTTGTGATCGGCCAGCATCTGGACATCATCCCTGGACTGCCGCTCACGGCTCAGTTCCGCTTGAACTTGGGACAATTGCGCTTTCAGATCCTTGATTTGTTCGTCAAGCATCTTCCGATCATTGCCGGCTTTGATATCTTCGGAGAACTTCGCGTCTAATAGCCTTCTGGCGTCGGCTGCTTCTCGTTCTAGCTGCGTCTTTTGTGACCGAGCGACGTCAATTTCGGACTGAATCTCGCGAAGCCGGTGTTGTATGTTATCGTGTCTGCTAGCAATCGAGTTCTTTTCAGACTCCAAAGCTTTCCGCTCGTTCTCCTGCCTCTTGGTATCCGCCTTCAGTACTGCAATCTCACTGTCTTTGCGTCGTACAATGTCCTCGAAGCTCGTCGATGTCGACGAGAGCTCTTCGAGTTCGCGGCGGAGCCGAAGGTTGTCGCTTTTGAGTTCGTTGCTCTGTTTTTGAGAAGCTTGCAAATCTTTTGTTGTCGTCGCAAACTTGATGTCAAGATCCTGGTCGGTCTTCAACAGCTTCCCTTCCAGATCCGAGATCTTTCTTAGCTGTAAACTCAATTGGCTCTGGAGCATTTTGTTATCTTGTACCAAGCCATCATGTGTTTCATCCTTCTGACTGTGCATTTGCTGAATGTCAACCAGCCTATCTTCGAGATCTGAAGCTTGTTCCAACAGGCGTCCCTTGTCTTCTTCTAGTCGGGTGATTATTATCCCCGCTTGCTCCAGTTGGCCTCGCCATTTGTCTGCTTGCTCTTCGGCTTTCCGCTTCGCATCAATGAGTTCGTCCATCTGATCCTCCAAGTTCTCTTGATCCTCGATTGCTCCAGCGAGCTTTTCGGTCAGCTCCGTCTCCCGATGCTGCAAACGCTTGAATATCTCTTCCTTATCTAGCGCTAGTGATCGTTCGCTTTCCAACGTCTGTTGTATTCGTTGTACTTCTCCTTCCGCCCGCCTCCGTTCGTCTTCAAGTTTTTGACGCCCATCGTTCTCTTGTTGAATCTTGCTCTCAAGTTGTTGGATCATTTCGTCTCTCCTTCTGACTTCCCCAGCGGTTCTTGTAGCGCCTAAAAGGGGCTTGAGACGGACAAAAAGTCTCCACCAGGGGCTGCTTGAAAGTTCCGCGTACGATCGAAAGTTATGTTGTATGATACGAGTTGCCTCGGCGCGATAAAGACGTTTCTGAGCAATCCTTCGTTGTGTGAATCCCCGAGAGATGGACTGGAATTTGGACACGATGTCGCGGATCAATGCATCTCGTCGCTCTTCAAGTTCTGCAAGAACTCCAGCTCTGAAGAATACCTTAGTCAACCCAACCCGGTATATCGATTTGTCCAGGTCAAGCTTTTCCAACATCAACCGAGCAGCACTCTGACCTTCCAGTGTGCCTCGAGGCATACTACGACAAAGGACCTCGTAACGTTGACGAAATTCGGAGAAAGACAATCGGTTGGGAAAGCCTGTGCGAGCAATTCGGATACCTTCAAGCACACCGTTGCATCGGAGTTGATCAAGAACCAAAGGAGCAATGAATTGCTTGGGCCGCTTCTTATGGTTGGGTAAGATACAACGTACGAAATGGGGATGAGTTGAATGAAGCTGATTCATCAAGCTTGCGAGCTGTTCCTTGTGTCTTTGGGCCACCGTCCGGAATAAGCCCTTTTTAACTCTGTTTCGTGCTGACCCAACAATGTCTTCCTGATCAGCACAATCCGCAAACAAGGCAGCAACGTGCATGTCCGATGATGCTGCTAAGAGCCTGGTGATATTGTCATTGAGGGGATCTTTATTCTTCTCGAGCCACCCTTCCGTAGAATATTCCACTTCTGCAGCATAATGAGTCAACACAAAGCCCTGAGCCAATCGCGATGGTCGATACTTTGGCGTCTTGCGTTCCCACAGCGAGTGCATTTTCTCGGTGAATGACTTGTCAGTGGCTTTGGGCATGACCGAGTCTTCGTCCAAACAGGAGAATATACCAATGGGATTCGGGAGCTCAATCAAGTCGATGGTCGGTTGGAGATCCTTGCCAAAATCTATGAATCTCCATTCAATCTGCTCCCTAGCATATTCTTCTTGTTCCAATACGAACATATGATGGTTGAAGAACTGTTGAAGCTTTTCGTTTGTATAATTGATGCATAGTTGCTCGAAGCTGTTTGTTTCAAAGATCTCGAACCCTGCAATATCGAGCACCCCGATGAAATGTGAATCATCCATGCCCATCCCATTACGGTCCAATTGACGGTTGATGCGAGTAACAAGATCACCGAAACTTCGCTCATAAATGCCCTTCGACAAAGCGTCGATCGACGAACGTACTTGATCTGGCGTCTGAACCTTTTCCACCCACTCTCTGCCAGCTTTGACCCTGGGATGCAGCAGTCCCTGTACGAATGAATCGTATGGCATTCCGAGTAGATGGCAGACCTTTTTCGCATGACCAGTTGCCTCTGGGGTCAAGCTTGCTTGATCGCCTCGCAGGCTCTCCTTCGTGATCGTTAGGTTGCCCAGGAGAAGGACTGCCGCCACATTTCGAAGTACAGATACTTGTTCCTTTTCTGAGAATCCCATGACATGAAAAGCTTCAATTAAGGAATTCCATTCGTCGACGTCTGAGACACCGGCGATCCTGTCGTTGCCGTCCTTGGTATAAAGAAAGTCTTCAGCTCCAAGACCAGCGATCAAGAAGTTCTCCTTCATTCGACTGTCAGCTCCTTGAAGTAGCTGATAGAAAATGTGGTAGTTGCGTTCCGTCGAATTGATTCTGACAACTCGTGACTTCTCGAGTAGGTACCAATCGATGAACGCTCCAGCAATCTGGCCGGCTCTTGTAAATTCGATTCGTATAAACTTACCGAATCGAGAAGAGTTGTTGTTTCGAACAGTCTGAGCATTGCCAAAGGCTTCCAGTATTGGGTTAGCTCGGAGGATTTGCTCCGAAAGGTTTGAGAAGGATTTCGTTCCGAAGCGATCGGCAGGAGAGTCTGTAGTGGCTACGGCCGCAAGGTACTGTATAACTTTCTTGGTGTTTTCTGTCTTGCCGGCCCCTGATTCTCCACTAGGGCGTCGATTAGCTTGCAGAGAGATAGCAAACATTATGAATTGACTTACGTCACCAGTATGCTTTGATTTTCGCCCTCATCTACGAGGTTTCGGAAGGCACCATCTGCCATGGCGAAAATGTGCGGTTTCGTGTCTTCCCGGGTACGGTCCCGATACATATTCATGACATCCTTGGTGTAGATTGGCAGAGGACAATAGGGATTAACGGTCACTAGGAAAAGGCCTGAGTAGGTCTAGAGAAGTCTAATTAGTAGATGCTGTGCGTGGATTCGGCGACATCATACGTATATCAAGTCTGATTGGTAGCGTGTATGAAGGTTGTGGACGACTGAAGCTTCATTGAGATGCGTGAGCTCTGCCATATCATCTGCTCTGTCAAACTTGGCAGGATTGACTTTATCGACGTTGTTGTGGTCGACTTCACGCTGCTAATATTGAGGTCAGCGTGGTTCTTGCGCCTGACTTCTGCGATGCGATCATACATTTCCATCGTCGCATTGCACCAACAGTCGGCCGTCGCCAAGCTCTTCAATAATCCAGCCTTTGACGAAGGCCACATTGGGATCTCGAATCCATACGTATCTCTTGCCCGAGAAGTCATTTTCACCCTCTATCCCTGCTACTCGATCCCCCGCCCTTTGTGATTCCTCAGTCTTGATAAATTGCGGCGCAAAGGTGCTTGTCGATTGGCTATTGTTCCTGATTGAGCCCGTGCGATGTCTCGGTATATTCGCAGGGGCAAGATGGATATCGCCTGTTGGAGAGAAGGATGAGTCGCGGGGATGACTGCTTGGGCTCAAGGTAGACCGTGGGGAGGTGATCAGCTCGGATTTCGGACGCGCTCTTGAGGGTGTAGGAGAAGGAGATGGTGACGACCGTGCGAAGGGATTGTTGCGGGCCTGCGAGGCCCCGTGAGCTGTACTAGCCATATCGCCAAGGTGCGATGCGTGTTCCCAGGACGCCGGAGAATAAGTAGGAATTGCACAACGGATTAGAAGATCTTAAGCTCAGACATTTAGAAAGGCGACATCGGAACAGAAGAGCAGAACGCGCGACCAAAGAGTTGAACTCCTGGGTACCTCACCAATAATTCGTGCGACTTCCCTTCGAAAGTCCTCGTAAACATTCAATATGGTGACATGTAAACACACGGCGGCTACCGCGCTTGAAGGCTTGGCTTCCGTCGACTTGTACCGAATCCGGAATGGTGATTCGAAACTCCGAGTATGCAAAACTATCACTCGCATCTCCCTCCATCACTGACGCTCTCGATTCCAGTTCTCCCTGAAGCCGTTCGCCTATGTTCGACATTTCGCAACGCTGCTCATTCCTACTCTCCGAAAGGAAGTAGGCTCAACATAATTGCAGCTGCTAGAACCCGGTCATCTCCTTTACTAGCTGAATCTTTTTCTTTCGCCAATGTTCTCTTTGACCCTATCCGGTCGTCGATCGCCTTAGCAAGGATGATAATGAAGAGCCAACTTCTTTGACGGCTGATCTTACAGCATCTGAACCCGTGATGTCACATAATTCCGGACGCCCTCCCACTGGAGAGCTATACTCGCATGTGCCTCCCTATCATCATAATCAGATCGGCATGACTTACGGTACGGACGCGACGCAGTACTATGAGTCACAAGCCTTTCAGTTCCAGAATCACATTCCCAGGCACGATCAGTCCGCGAACAGTTATGCCTTTAACGTCAATTCACATCTGTTGCCTGCCAACTCTCATTCTGGGCCGAGCATGGCATCACCTTTGTCGCATGGCAATGACGTTCCACAGATCCTCCCAGCATCATCATCCTACCAGCCAACATTGTTCCCTGCTTATAGTACGCAACCAACATCTCAAGGCTTATCAGCCACAGCGCCAACTCCGAAGCCGATTCTCAATGCACAAGAATCGCCAAGAAAACCCGCATCCGGTAATTCTTTAAGTGGCATCAACGGTAGCCGTATGGCAGCCCAAGAACCCAATTCTGATATGGAAGACGGCGAGCTCAGTGAAGGCGCTGATCAGAGATCGGCCGTAGCTCACTTCCCAGACGAACCAGAGTCCGTCGGTCATCCCTCGCTAAAAGTCAACGGAATAGCTACTACGAAGACTCTGGAGCGAGATGGGTTCCGTCAAGATGAAGCTGGTGTGCACCAAAAGAACGAGGTGGAAACACACGCAATGAATGGAGAATTGAGACATGGGCACAACATCAGGCTTACAAACCAAGTCCCCAGTCCAATGAACAGAAAACAACATGAGATGTCATTGCATGCTTCACAGAACGGTGCCAGACACGCCGTCGCCCAACTGCAGCGTCATGACATCGGCTACGCGCAGCTTCTTGAAGAGCACATTCACCCGGATATTTTGAGGAACCTCTATCTCGAACCTGCCAAACGGACACATGAGACTATATCGAGCTCGAACCCTCCAATGCAAGCAGTGCAACCACATCCGCTTCCTAAAAGACTCCCTGAGCCTACATTCAACCAGCAAGCTACTGATATTCCCATCCATGAATCTGCGCCCGAGGTGAGTGAGACGAAGTCATCGATGAATGTGGAGACAACGAAATTGCCCCAAGCACGTCAGGTGGGTAAATCCGAGATAAGAAACCCAGGGACACAGGCCCCAGCGATCAGTGAGAGACCTCAACCGCAAAAAGAGTCTGCACACCAGCAGTCATCAAGAGTAACGATAGGTGAGCCAGCAATACGTAACGGCCTTGCCTTACGAGCAAATGACGATAGCAATCACGAACCCGTAAGCAACGTTCTTAGCAGTAACGAGAAACTGCCGGCGCCTGTTGTTACGAATGACAAGTCTCTCGCAACCTCTACCAAAGCACCGAAATCTCTCCAACCTTCAGTCGCCCATCCGACGGTCAAGCCTCCAATGCCCAAAGCCGCTACAAAACCAGTAGATCGTAAGGATTATATTGCACGGCTCCAAGCAGCGAAGGCGGGGAAGGTTGCTCCCACCATGACGGCGTCTCAGCTTTCACTTGGTTCTGCAACCCAGAAGACGCCACAAGACTCATCCTCAAACGTTAACAGTCAGCTCGGTGGAGCCAGTCCATCCGTGAACATTTCTACGAAGGATAGTCTCCCGGCTCAGATCACCAGCTCTATCGACTCTTCTGTGACGATCGTCCCTTCCGCCATTCCAGCTGTTGAAACAAAGAAACGGGAACAGACGGAACTTGCTCGCAGGAAGATTGAAGAATTGAAGAACCGGTCTAACTTGCCAAAGGAGACACAATCTGCTAATAATGAATCATCGCCGACAGCGGCGCCTACAAAGCAGCAATCTGATCCAATAAAGCCGTCGGTAGAAACACAGCCAAACCAAGCCTCAACCAATACCACCAACTCAAATATCGCTCCTGCCACGCCGCAACATGCTTATTTTCCATTTCGGAATGGCACATTCAGTCTTCCAGGGCTCTTTATGTCTACCTCCAGTGATCGGGACAATCGTGAGACCGAAGCGCCCAAGATAACGTCCGTGCAAGATGGCTTCCGTGATATCGGAGTACCAGAACCCACGATTGCCCGTACGTTGGTTGCAGAGCCGTCGCTTTCTCAATCTTTTCTCACGTTGCAAAATTTAGTACCATCTTCCCAGGACGAGCAGAGTCCTGGGACCACGACCGCAAGCCAGGTCACACAGGCTCAAGCAATCAGCAATCCACGCAAGAGACCAACAGCGGCTGACTTCATTGAATCAGTACCATCCAAAGTTCAACGGTCTTACAGTTATAAGGCAGACAGCAGTGTTGTGTTTGAGGTCAGTGATGATGAGGCCGAGGACTTCGAACCTGAAGGCTCCGACGTGGAAATGAGCGGCCATTCGGATATGAAAGCCCTGCAGTCTCGCAAAGTCGTGGCATCTCACCCGGCAACGCCCGATGATCTCAAATCTCGGCAGCATCTCGGACTGAACGGCCCTCACGGAAAGCCAGAGAAGCCGATCAGCAGGCTCAATATGGCACAGCCCAGTCCGCAAACACCAAGCAAGAAGGATGCGGATGGGCTTCGAGCTAGAGAGGAGGAGATCGAGAGGATGAACCGTAAGATCATCGAGATGGAGCAACGGCGCAAGATGAGACAAGATGTAAGTCGCACCCAAACACCAGGAACACCAGGACGCCCTACGCCATTTCTCAAATCCAACGAGAGCAACTCCAATGTTCAAATTACACTTGATGGTACCAAACAGCTCAGCGAGCCTCATGTCCAAGCTGCGCGCCCAACTCATGAATTTGAAGATGCTCCGAAAGATGAAGCAGCAGTGAGGGAAATGATATCTACGGACCCGCAGGGGGAGAGCCCTAAACAGAATGGAGATGTACAGTCCCCCACAGAACATACAGAGACTTCTCTCATAAATGCCGATGAGCAGCAGTTGCAACGTCGGAAAACCGAGATCGAAAGTAGTTTATCATCAGCGGATGCGGCAGTTGAAAATCTTAGGGCCAGGCTTGAAATCTTACACAGAGACGAGGTGGAGCTGCAGACGCGAATTCAAAAACAGCTCGATAGCAAGCGTACTTTCCAAGAAGAGCTTGCCAAGTTACTCCAAGCATCGTCCTCAAGTCCAGCGTTACCCGGACAGGGTGAAGAGGAGACCGTCAAGCTTCAGCAGGCCAGTAACGACCAACAACCAGGTGAGTATATTCTTTCGCTTCCATATTCCCAAATAAAGAGTTATGAGTGGATCTTGTGGTAGAGGAAATGTATCTCATAGTGCATCTAGTTACAAACAGATTGCTTGAGCAAGCGCAAGACGACGATCAAGTACCAGCCGTCGAACCAACCAACATCTCCGACGAAGCACGGACGGATAGAGGTGTGACCAAGAAGCCCGAGATGGGTGCGATGTTTGAGACAACTCTATCAACCGAAGCACCAAGCAACCAATCCCTGATAAGCGGCGAACTTGCCGAGGATGTCATGGACATCTCTGGAAGTGAGGATGAAGGCGAAGTCACTGAAAATTGTCCAGTCTCCAGCACTGATGCAAGACAGCTTGTGGCAGAGAGCGACAGTGAAGAGCCCTACGAACCTCCTTCATCGTTCCGTGGGATCGAAGACATATCAAATCCAGTTACTAACTCCTCTAAACAGCAGCAGCCTCTCACCAACGAAAGCCTACAGCAGCACAACATTCTGGAAGCGAATCACGCACCGCCGGCGATCGATAACAGTGCAGCAACGGACGCGCATGTGGCTGCTGAGGAGCAGCTACACAACGTACCTCGACCTGGCCATGCCCAATCCCCCATTGATTTGAGTGATTCTGACGACTATGAACCGCCCGAGCCCATGGCCTCTGTAGAATTTGCGTCTTTGACATCTGATACTGCCGCCGCTGTCGCAGAGCCTTCGTTCCACCCTCCAGATGCTAATCACAACCTTCAAGCAAATCCTGCATCTCCTGACGCGCTTCCAGCAGGCATTGACCAAGTAGACCTTGAGCGAGAGGCATCGGCGCGTTCTGCTTCCGAACAGGTATGCAATGGCCCCCAATCTACTGCATCACTGTCTCTGACGAGTTCAGACACGGGTTTCACAAAGCAATGATAAGCATGGTCATTTCATACCGTATGAGAGTCCACTGCAGCAGTTCCATGCTTATCGCTACCACCCGGACTTTGTCTCCAGTATAGGCAACGGGTATCGATCGTTGACCTACAGTCACAACATCGATGCTCGCAAACCTATATGTCGCTTTGAGATCGGGGGCCGGTGCAATGATGCTTCATGCGATAACCAACATTTTAGCAGCATGAACTTGAGTGGTGCGTCTGGAGAGCAAGATGTTTTGCGGGTTTCCTTATCGTCTTCTGGCTTCCTCATCCCCTGACCCTTGGTTCATTTCCTTTTCCTTCTGCAGCTTGATCTTGCATGCTGGACCATTACGTTCCTAGCCATGTTTCTATTGTCCGCGAGCTGACACGGGCTTCTAACGTTGCAGATGACATGATTCTTGTCCAAATGGGCGCCATTCCTGAAGGACTCTCAGAAGAGCAACGAAGTGCCTTTGTTGTAGGTCTCCGACAAACCATCCAGGAAATCCGAGTCAGAAAAGTCAAAGACTTCAAAACTGTCGCCTCTGAGATCGCTGCATATCGCGCGAGATTTCTGGGAGATAGTTCCAAAATCCTCCCCTTGTAAAATCCCTTCAGCCAGTCCGTGCAGCAACATTTGCTCGCTCAGAAGAGCCCCGTCATGGGCTTCTAGCTTCAACCAACGCAAAGCCGCACAGGGCTGCGTGTACTTCTACTCTATTCTTCGTTTCTAAATTCTTTTCGGACATTTTCATCATGTCCTTTGTGGTACCACCAAGCATTTGCATGGAGAGCCGGCGTAAGCAACCAGGAAATACCCCTCGGGAGGATGAGACGATTGCACTTATGACAGCGAAGAAGGCAGTGTTAGGGCAGCCACGGTCGAGGATGTACTCCGTATGAGCCGGGTGTCAGCAAAAGATTAGCAATTTGATATGATGTAGTAATCATAATGTCCACGTTGACCTTTCTTCTGCGCTCGAGACGTGACACAGACGTCGTATGAAGAAGAAATTGACTATTCTCCGCAGCTTCTTATTTAGTACATCCACGTATTGCACTGTTGCAGCTCCGTTGCATAAATTACATCAATTTACTTGTTTCACTCATTTACGTCCACGGTAAAAGAGTATCCCTTTTATGAACTTTGGACCGCGACCCTCCCTTATGCCACAATCCATCAACATCACGCAACCATATTCCACATTCGGATCTACGCACGCACGCCAGACCCGCCTCACAGATAGCACGCCCATCGCCACGCTACCCAAACTCCTTCTGCCAGTCCAACATAACCTTCTTCATCGTCTCCTTCATCTCCGCAACCTCCAACGTCCTGAAACGCTCCGGATCGAGATCCGCAACCACAACCGGCACGGCCCTTCCATTCTCCGCCGTTTTCTTCTGAGCTGGATTACCATCTTCGTGGTTTTGCTCCTCGTTCGCCGACCTCAATGGTGTCCTGCCGTTCGAAGAAGCGGGAGTTTTGCGAACTGCGGATGATACCAGCGTCACTTCCATGGCTAAATCCCTATCCGCCTGGTTGATGAAGTCCAACATGGCTGCGACGCGGCGTTTCATTTCGATCATGCTGGTGCGTTGGGGGTTTGTGTATCTTGATTTGAGGGGGGCTTTTCCGGCTGCGTCCCCGTTACCGCCGTTGTGATGGTTGTTGCTGTGGTTGCCGTTGACCCGTGGGGAGTTGCGACCTTCTTTCGAGTTCTGGGAATGAGATGGTGAAGTGGCTTTTTGAGGGGTTTTGGATGTATCGGGGCGAGGATCACGATCTCGAGTCCATTGGTTTCGACCCACGCGCCCGCGGCGAGCTGGTGGGCGGCCGGTTCGTTTGTGGTGGGATCCTCCTTTTGTAGCAGCTTGGGTTGCTTGGGATGCTGGTGGCGTTGCAGCTGCGGGGATCTTTTCGGTGCCTTTGGAGGTGTTTCGAGTTAGAGGTTCTTCGGATGGATCGGATTCTGGGGAGAAGATCAATTGATGTAGATGGGAGATCAGGCGGTTTGTTCAGTCTTACCGTCACCGCGTCGTTTCTCTGCGCGGCCTTTCCTTCTACCTGCTGCATCCGCACGGTCTTTCTCTCGTTTCTCTTCCTGCTCACGGAGCTCCTTTTTGCGATGGTTCCGGGCTGCGGCCCCGCGGATGTTTTTCGCCGATGGCGAGAATGTTGCATTGGCCTCCTCGGTGTCTCCCTCGTCATCTGGAGGAGCTCCCTTGTCATTCGACGACGCCGATGACCCGGATTTGGTCCGTTGCCGCTTGTTGTCGTCCTTCCCTCTGCGATGCGACGTCGTCAGTCGACACTGTGATACCGACACGGTTATGGTCACTCACTGATCATCCTCATCCCTACTTCGCTTTCCCTTGCGCGATATGGAGCTTGCACCAGTCGTACTTTCTTTCTTACTCTCCTCAATCGCCTGCCGAAGCTGCTCGGCTTCATAGTAAGCTGCATCACGGCTATTCATAGTTGACCGTCTTTTACCAGCGAGTCTTTCTGCATTAGTCCGGGACGAGCGGCTTTCTTTTGGTTTTTCGGGAGAGTCGTTTTGCAGCGTTGGGCTCGGTGAGGGTTGCGGAGAGGATATATCCTGCACAGGCAGATAATTGGAATACCTTTGTCTGGAGCGCGTAGGCTGTCAGCAACCATGGGACAGACAGATGTACAAAGCCTTACCCCGTAGCTGTGACCGTGATTGTATGCAACTCCTTCCGGCACTGCTCGCAGAAGTATTCTTCAGGGCTCGTGGCCTCGTCCATGATCCCAACACAGCCGCCGTGCTGCCATACCTTACAGACGTCGCATTGAATGAACAGCCCGCCAGTATCCTCCTGCAGTGTCACCGATGAGCCAGCGTCACCTGGGTCACCGGTGTTTCTCAAACGCCCTCTTGCAGGGTCATTGGAAGCGATGGGCATGCCAGGATACTCTTGGTGGCCGCAGACGCATCGTGTTATCTCTTCCTCCTCGCCTTCTTCTTCGTCAATATCTCCATCATGTTGAGCAGCACCAAGCTGGGTTTTCGGGGTTTCCTGGCTGCTTCTCGTTCTTCGGGCCCCGGGTTTGCCAGAGGGTTCGTGACTGTCGGCGGAGGGCGATTTAGGTGGAAGGGAGTCACGAGGAGAAGGTGGCTTGCCGTCGGAACGTGATTTACGATCGGTCCTAGCGGATGACACGGAAGAGGAGGAAGAGCTGGTATGTTGAGCGACAGATGTGGGCTGGGAGGTTTTGGAGCGCGAGCTCCTGCGTGGAGACATTGTAGGCCCCGAGACGTCATGTACCGAGAATCATTCTTGATACTGGTAGCGATAGGTTGTAGAAGCTAAGATTGCTTCGAAGATAGGTGCACCGAAGATCGCAAGCGTGATTGAAGAGCTAAGGTAGCAGCTCAAGCGCCCTTTCGAGGTAGGAACTTGTGCGGGTCGGTAGGAGAGATCAATTCGAAGTCAATGGCGAAACTTTGCTAGCGCGCAAGATAGTAGATTTATTCTTAGAGTGATGTGAGCTTGTTGAAGAGGTGAACCGATAAGGACTGGTGGGTTTGTGGGCAGAATTGTGAGTCGAGTCCTCACGCTTTGTCCAGTCGCCCAGAATGCGCCGATTAAATGAATTGTAAAATCCGAAATATCCGAGGCTACTCTGTTCCTGTCGGCCTCGGTAACCCAAGGGATTCCATCATAATTGATTCCTACTGCTGCATCTCAGTGCTCCAGATAGGATCTCTGATGACAGCTAATCGATGTATCGGTTTACGGTGCGTACATACAAAGCACTCTCCAGAGCTTCGTTGCATGATGCCCGGCCTCCTTCATTTTGGACAAAGGGGCTCCATATGCCCTCAGATTAGGAGACAATTTGGCCGACAACGAAGCCACCAAAGCCAAATGTGAATTTACCAGTCCCCTGCACAACTCAACAGCTAGCACCGTCAAAGTAAACACTCCAATACATGTACCGTACAACGGGTTACTTTGTAGCTGATCTACAACCCCAAACTCTCACGAGTGCCCATCGCCCTCACAAGGAACGAGAGATGCTATATAACTCTTCTCCAGAACCTCACAAAGACAGCGAAATAGGATCCTGGAGAAGTGAATATCAATGACCCCTGTAGAGTACAGTATAAGGTAGATTGCTGAGTGACTTGTTCGGGCCACGTCCCTTGCCACACTAAGCGATGATACAGTACGCAACGGAACTCTATGGGAACTGCTCACTGCTGGAGTCGTCCCTGTTCTGCTATTGTCATCTCCCGCAGTCCAGCTCGAACAACTGTCCATTCGATTTGCTAGTTGCTGTTCTAAGTACTTCTCTGACTGCTAGCTCCTCTCTTCCAGCATTTCAAGCATCTCCATCGCCGTTCGCTAGAAGGGACAACTATCAGGGTGTAGACATCTCAAGCCGAGCAGAGCTCTTCAGCAACCCCCATCCCTTCCCAGCACCTTGACACCCATATCGACCTGTCGACGTATGGACTTCAATCTTGTTTGTTTACTGTACGCTGACGTGATGTATACCACCACAGACCTGGAGCTAAGAACCGCTTTGGAAAACTGTTCTCGTCGGGACCCACTACCTTATACACCGCCTGCCCTTGCCCTCTGTGTGCTGCAATCATGGCTACTATTATGGGTGAGTCATAATGCTCCATCTCCTTGACAACGGAAGTCTGCGGTCTTCCATCCCCGTGACGGAAAGCCAGTTGCACAGCATCCTCTACTCATCATGGATATCTTCCCTGGTATGCGGGATTGGTTCCTATCGAAGCTAACGTGGCCGATACCTGCCATCTCTGCAGACGTATACTCCACAACCTCATCTGCTGGTCACTTTTCCGACATGTCCTCTCCCATCTATCCTGATCGGCCCATACACCCTCTACCTAAGCGACGATTACGCTCCCGAATTTCCCCCGACACTGCTGAGTCTATACTATCTTCGTCGTCCTCAACGCCCAGTAAATCTCTTTTCTCCCTTCCGTACAACGAGCCCGGTGTGATCGTCAACGGATCTTCGGCGCAACCATCGACCGATGGTATATTCTCACCGACCTCACCTGAGCAGAGTCTCTCCCAAGGGAAGAACAGATACCAGTTCAGGGGAAGTGATCCGGATAGCGATGAGGACGATGCCAATGCCTCTACGCGGCGGCATCAAACAGAACAAAACGGACCCGCATCCCAAGGTATCGGCAAGGACGATCCGCGAAAAGGCCCCATCAAATACTCAAAAGTCTTGATGTCCATGTCAACAAATTCATCTCAAGACTCCGTTGATGGTTATGATTCTTTTGAGAACACCAACAATAAGAAAAAGCGCAAAATCCCAACCTCGGGGGGCTTGGGGGGTCACCACTCCTCATTATCAACTGAAATGGCTCACATGGGTATATCTTCAACTCGCGATTTTGACTCGTCCCAATCGGAGATGGACGGTGGTATTGGACATTACTATGGTACTGGGAGCTCCGCAGTGCCTGCATCATCGTCTGGCACCGGGATATCCGGGGCTGGCCGTGGTCGCTATGGAAGAACCGCTCACCGCATACCGAGTGGTAGAAGTCCCTTGGGTATATCCACGAACGGATCTAATGCGTTGCAAGCCGGACGTCAATTGCTTCACAAGCAGGACTCGACAACTGTAGGGCAAACAAGCGTCAAAGGTGAGAGTATTATGGTTCAAGGGAGACCGCCTCATTGACCCTCTCTAGGCTTTGCTGCTCCTTCTCCATCAGAAAATGGGATAATATCAACCGCAATAGCAAACGCTGCATCTCTCCCATCCGCGACTTTGCATGGCCAGGAGAACACTAGCCTCCTCAAACAACAAGCGGCTAAAAGACCAGGGTCGTCCAAAACCCAATTCACGTTTACTTGCGATTCGGACTCTGCTAAGAGTATGGCATGGCAAGAACAACCAGCGGTCAATTCGATCAATACGACATACAACACCATGCCCGCTCCGAAGCTTCCACCAGCCCGGACAGACCAACACGGCCGCGATTTTGCTACTCAGGGAACGCAAACCAGCCCCAACATGGCGAACGATCCAGATGAAAGCACGATGCCCCCGCAGACATCTACAGCTCAAGAAAGCCAGCAGCAACCCAAAAAACCTCGTCGATCCCTTGCTAAACAGCTGGTCGTGTCTGCCAGGCAGCGACGCCTGCAACAAGAGTACGACAATTATCATCATCCTCCAGCGCCGGAGGAGACTTGGATATGCGAGTTCTGCGAGTATGAAATGATCTTTGGTCGGCCTCCGGAAGCTCTGATACGACAGTATGAAATCAAAGACCGGCATGAGCGTCGGCGTCTGGCGGAGAAGCGGCGGCTCTTGGAGAAAGCTAAGATGAAGGGTCGCAAAGGCAAGAAGGGTAACAAGAACGCGGCCAAGAATACGGGGACGGCCCATCCAGCGCAGCAAACGGCTTCCAAGCAACGGTACGACCAGCCTGTTGACAAGGTCCCTATTCACCATGATCAGGGGGTGCCAGGCGAAAACGACATTGGCGAAGGCTATGAGGATGATCCGTCGTCAGTGGCAGCTCCCCTACCACCAACACCGACGAGGATACCACAACCGATTACGCATGCCCAACACCAAAGTATTCGATCCGCTTCGAATGCGGCGGTCAACAATGTCAGCGGTCTAGGCTCTGTGCGGGCCTGCTGACCCCAATGATCCGGGCAACCAGTCTGTTAGAGCTTGGATCTCCGGCCAGCGTACTGTACATGCAGCATTTCTCATCAGAAAGCATGAAGCATCGGCTCACCTGTACTCGTCTGGACTGCTCTGGGTCTCAGGAAAGGTCTAAATATTGTATCTGGTGGCCTTAAGTCTTCCTTCTATTACTATTACTATTACTGTTTGGTTTCAATGCATAGCCTGGAAAGCAAGTCACCGCGGAGCATACACTTTCTGCATCCTATCGTGCATAGAAGATCACGAGCTTGTGACGGTACAATATCAACTTCCCCCTCGGGTTTGCTGTTACAAGCACTCGAGCGAGATCACTGGACAAAAACAGCAACATTGTTAGGTCATGGTAGCGGGCTCACAGTAGATTAGCTCGTTCGTAGGATTAGCATTTCAATCGATGAGTTGAAACAGATTGCAATGGAACTTCGCTCAATAGACAAAGGGACCCGTTTCTCGAGGCTCTAATTGTCGAGGTACTCCATCCCTGAGACGGGCAAGACGGGCTCTCCTCCAGTTGAGACGTGTTGATTCGAACACAGCCGCCAGGCCCGATCAAGACAAGCGGTTTCTGACGTTGAGTTGCGACTTGCGAGGTCACACTGCACTTGACTGCGATTAAATCCTTCAACCCAGCTGTCCAATGCCCAAAACCGTCGAGTTCCCATCAGACTAAGAGGCGGCCAAGCGAATGATCAACCTATCTTAGGAGCTACTTCACCCGACTCTGGCGTCAATATCAGCATCTCAATCTCGTAAGATCAGTACAAGGACTGAGTATGGATCGGCCGTTGGATGAAGTGATATCGGATCGCCAGGTATTCGAAGCCTTAGGTCAATGGCTTTCCGAAGCAATATGAAGACTGACGGAGTTCCAATGCAGAGACGAAGTAATCGTGGTGGAAGAGGTCGCCGTCCTAATCAATACACACGCGAGGACTTTAGAAAGGTATCTATCTATCATCTCTTACATTTAGGCCTGCTAAAGATACTAGTTTGAGAGCTGCTGACACCCTTTTCGTGTAGGTTCTTCCACCTCATTCCTCCTCGACCGCACGATTATCCGTCCTGCGCAACAGCCAGTCCTGCGATCCTCGAGGCGGATCAATCGCTGCTTCACTTACAACGTGCATGATAAAAGCTGACCATGTCCTCTTCGGCCCTACTATGATAGACGAGTGCAAAAGCCGACTACAAAGACCTTGACAAGTTTGTGCCCCAACCTCCGACGTTTTGTGGATTTCCTCGGAGTTGATGGGCTGATCTTGCCTCCAGCGAATGGGTTCATGACAGATACGATGACGATCCTGAAGGTTGGTCTGATCAAACCTACCGCCGACTCCGCTGATACGACGAAGCTCGTGCACCGACTCGAGGACCCCAGTACTCTCGAAACAACCGCTACTCTCCTGATACAGCCTTGTAATGCTCCTTCTATGATAGTACCGTGCTGTTGCTCACCTCTCGCAGAGCGACACCAGGCGCCAAACTAAGAGTAGACAACCTCCACTACGATTTGACCGAAGAAGATCTTGAGGCACGTACATACCCACTAAAACTTTCCAGAGTTTGCTGACAGTAAACAGGATCTCTTCACCCGCATTGGCCCAGTGAACTCACTCGCTCTCCGCTTCGACCGTGCTGGACGCTCTTCCGGCACCGCTTTTGTCACCTATCACCACATTTCCGATGCACGACTCGCCATCCGCGAATTCGACGGCGCCAATGCCCACGGTCAACCGATCCGCCTTACACTTCTCCCCACAGCCCCCGTCAATGATATACGTGGCCGAGGTCCTGTGGTCGCTCGCAACCCCTTCGACACGGTGGAGCGTCCGGCCAAAAGCCTCTTCGACCGTATCGACGACCCCAGGTTTGGAAGCAGGAGCCGGATTCGAGGCGGCAGAAGCCGGAGTCGAAGCCCGGGCAAGCCTCGACGATCGGATGTGAGCCGACCGGCTCCAGAGGGCGTGGATAGATACGTCCCACCTTCAGGAGGAGGGTCGAGTAGAATGAGATCGAGGAGTCCGCGGACACGTGGTGGGGATGTCGGTGGTAGAGGAAGGGGAAGGGGCGGGGAGAGACGCGGTGGCGGACGAGAGAATTCTGGGATGCGGCCACGCAAGACGCAGGAAGAACTGGATAAGGAGATGGAAGATTATTGGGGGCCGTCGGGTCAGCCTAACGGTGTTGCTGCCGCTGTTGGGAATCCGAACGGAGTGACGACGACTACGGCTCCGGTGGTGGTGGGCGATGATGAGGATATCGACATGGGGATAGAGTGATCATGGAATTATCCGGCCCGGGATGTTTGTGTTGCCAATCTACATCTATGTATCATTAACAATGTTTGCTTCAGTTCACATCAGGCAAAACCTGTAGGAGTGTCAATCGGCATGCACTCAACTGCTCCAACAAAAGTAAAAGGAATCCATATTAAAATTTGGTGATAGAGTTCACAACCTCCTCAAAATCTGATCCCGAGGTGGACGAACGATTGCATTGAGTTTATAGAAGCAAATAGCACACTTTTTATTCAGTTTGATGTAAGCCAACGGGCCCTCCATCCCACCAGGTAGACTGGCCTCCCTCCCTCAATTTTAACCTACGCCATAAAAACCAGGGGTATCTCGGTAAACCCAGCAACAGCAAATGCCGCCACAGCAGAGATCCCAGATAAGATTTGCGCCGGTGATGCAGTTCCGCCCCAAAAACCAGTAGTGAGCCATAGATCAAACCGCCATGCATCAAGTCGTTAAGTCGTTAGTAATTTTTTTCCCTTTGTTCCACACAAACCATGATCCCCACCAGATCATCGCCAAAGCCCATAAGGATCCGAGCAGAATTTCCATAGCTTCACCGTGCCGTCCTCGCTTCCAGTCGCATACATCTTCCCATCCGGTGAGAAGTTGATCGTCCAGATCGGACCATGATGTCCTTTCTGAACCTCTGATTCCGACTCGTTCTCGAGATCGTAGACTCTTACCCAAGTGTCACCCACGCCACCAGTCACGAATTTCCGCTGCTCGGCATGGAGAGCGACGGCGGCGATATCTTTCGACGTTGTGATTTTCTTCATAAGCTGTCCGGGTTGCGTGCCGGAGAAGAAATACGCCGATTTGCCTGCTGCGACCGAGAGGGAGGGATTCGATGATGAGGCGTCGAGTTCGCATGTTCCCACCACGCCGTCGAGTTCGTACTTCGCGGCGCAGGAGCGAGCGCGTAGGTCCCACCAACGGATCGTCTTGTCGTCGGCGGCGGTGATGAGGATGTTGAGATCTGTGCTCCAGATGACCGACTTGATGGGTCCACCGTGTATTCCAGGGCCAATCTCAAAGCTAGGGGCTGGAGGAGGTGAGGCGTTCCCGTTGGGACTTGTAGGGGACGAAGAGGCACTGCTGCTGGAGGTCGAACGGGATAGATCGAAGATGCGAAGTTTCTTCTCGAAGCCGCCGGTTGCGACGAGTTGGGGACGTAGTTGGGGGGGAAATGCCACAGCGCGAACGATGTGCGAGTGGGTCAGAGTGTGGAGGCATTCGCCTGTATGACTATCCCAGATTTTGCTATGTGAGGAACACATTGTTAGCTTCAGATGCTGCGTAGGATAGATGAACACCGTGCGTACGCTGAAAAGTCTGCCGACGCTGTGGCTGCAAGGCTGGCATCAGCGGAGAGACGAGCTTGCCAGACGGCGCCTTTGTGACCGATGAATGTTCCGATCCTAAAGAAGGTAAGCTTGCTGTCTGCGCTGACAAGGTCCAGAACAAACCAGTCTCCGGTCACACCGTCACGCAGCATAGGATTATTGTCTTTACATGCCGAGATAAGGTAATATTGATCGTCGTCGAGGACGGGAGAGAAGCTCAAATGAGTAATGGGTCTTGAATGGCCATGACAGGTCAGTGGGACCGCTTTGGGGGTTTCTGTGGAAGGATAGTTCAGCATACTACAGTTGAGGTTGGTTGGAGCGATGGCTCGAAGTGGAACACATACCGGAACCCATTATCGAAACTCGAGGCCGAACTAGAGAAGAAGCGGAAGAGGTAAAGGATGACGAAATTCAAATAGCGAGATCAATCAACGGAAAAGGCGTGCAAGCAAAGTACGTTAGAAGGATGGCAATGCGATGTACAGCGGCCACCTAGTAGTAATTAGAAGGTATTATGATAGCTGCAAATTCCTCCTCTCAATTAGCATGATTCACGAAAAGGTCCGGATCAGTATCCAACAGCAGTTAATGAGCGTGCAATATATGTTCATGAGGGAAAGATATGCGGATCTTTGCGTTTGAAAGCATGATGACGAGTGAAGGGTGTGCCCTGATCAATCCGAGACGAGCGGCTATCGCGTTTATCAAGCAGCTACATTCCAATTTGGTCCAGGCAGGTTACCTTACCTCCATAATAAATCATATCAATCAAGATTATGCATGCTCGGAGACATGACGTTGCTCATCGGGCCCCGGTAGGAATACCGATCTCAATTTGCCCCGGAACGGGAACGATAGGTGCGTATGAGCTCTGCCGCCATTTTCGCATTTCCTCAGGACTTTTGGCATGGAGTCTAAGGAATCCCGCAGGAAACGGGACGGTTGGTACTACCTCGTGTCATTCAGGAGAAGTAGAGTAACTTGCGATTTAGGTTTATATTGATCCTTCAGCGGGTCCGTGGCTGGGTAAGGGACCGTAAGGCAGTTCATCATCCCTAAGAGTGTCGTACTTCGAAAATTTAAACTGGTGGGTCTTCTTGCCATGATCGACTCCTTCCAGGTACCTTACGACATGAGCTCCTCAGAATACACGGCGCAGGTGTGTTAGGGCTGCAAGCACTTTCCTTCACTGTGCTCTTCTTACCTTGCGTCATTGGAGCTGGTGCACCGACTACGTTATCTTAATGTGAGGGATCCGTACCTTAGTAATCTATAAAGTATGGTGATCATGTGTTCTTCAACAAGGTTCATTTCAATCAAATCTCCAACACTCATTCATTCACCCCTCAAACACAATAATCAAATTCATACCCTTTCCCTCACTTTCATCACCCAGCCACCCACACCTGGTTTCCTCGTTCTTCGTTCTTCGTCTTTCGTTTTGTAATGGTCTCTCATCCTGTTCGAATACTTCTCATACTCTGTCTTGAATGCGTGATTCAGTCCACACGATGGCTATAGACAAGCCTTCACGCTTACTCACGAGCAAAGACCTCAACGTCCGACCACCACCCTCGGTAGATCTGTAGGTTTCTCATCACCAGCTGGGGGACTCGGACTGCAACCAGCTGACTAGGACAACTCGTTGTTGCAGACCCACGACGGCAATTGTGGAACGCCCTCCACTGCCCCTGACGCTTCCAACCCTCCATTGGCAGGAGATTTGTCACGATTACTATGATGGCTACTGCCGTCGTGGCACCGACTGTCCGCGGCCCCACACCATCTGCCACCTCCAAGGGATGGCAACATCTACAGAGCAGGCCCCGCGTCTGTCTACCAAGCCGAATCGTCTTTCACTGAAGCCACGCTTGGCTCATGAGGGTGGCCCTTTCGATGATGACGACTGTCCGGCTCGGTTGTTCTGGCTTACCCCAAAACATAACAATGACCATTCAGAGGTACCGCTCCCCCTGTCTAACAACATTTGGATACTTATCTAATAAATAGTAGATCGGTCATATTCGCATCCTACCAACCACGGACGAGATACTCTGCCAGAAGAGGCCATTTATGCCCCATAAAGATGCGCAGAATGGCACCAACGAGCGACGTGGTAAAGCCCGAATGCTAGATGTTCAATTCAGGCACCTTAGATACGATATTTTGGAGCCCGTCCATGATGCATGCTACCATGCAAGCCAGTTTTTGGCGACGACTTTCAAAGACCCACCGTCCCTGGACTACGAAGCACGACAACACACTGTCCGAGGAACACAGTACTCCCTGTTCCGCGACGTGCGCCTGGAAGATTCAAGATTCGAGACCGGGGGCATACATCTCCGTCTCAGTTTCGCATGTCCTGCCCGTTTGAGACAGAAGCGAATGCTTTCTTCAGGTCATTTTGAAAGTGGCATGCTGATGGCTCTGATCGGTCTGGATTCCGAGAACACTTTGTCCACAGCATTCCTCATGGTTGAGTTGTGCCAGTCAACTCTATCTATGAAGCCAACCACTGGTAATCATCTTCGGGCCTCCGTCGTGGCCTCATTTGTCGAGCCGTCGGACACTAATACGATAAGGCAAACCTTGTACGGTCTCCAAGGTCTACTGAACAAGGAGAAATTCGTCATCGTCGAGTTTCCAAAAGTTCTTGTGGCTGGCTTCTACTGGATCTTGAAGCATCTCCAGTTTCTGAGTAGCAGCAATGCCGAGATAGCTTTTTCGAATCTCATTGCCCCTTCCGATGCTACGCGCGTTAAACCTCCAGCGGCACCGGCGTACGCGAACTGTGGCAGCTCACCTTTCGATCTGAGTGTCCTTCAGAGAGTCGATAACTTGGATGGTCCTTCTTCGCTCCATATCGATCCTGATTACACTGTCCTAGGACCAGCGAGGCAGCAAGACATAATCGAAAACGTGTGCTCTACTACCACCCTTGACCATGGACAAGCAACAGCCCTTTGCGAGAATCTTTCGCGCGGACTTGCTTTCACACAAGGACCTCCAGGCACCGGAAAGACTTTCCTCGGGGTCTCTCTGGCGAAAGTGATCCTCAGACATACGCCGCAGAAGCCAATCTTGGTGGCCTGTATGACCAATCATGCGCTTGACAATTTTCTTGGTGACCTTGTTAAGCAGGGTATCACGAAGATTGCCCGCATTGGAAGCGGTAGCAAGGAAGAGTGGATGGACAAATATACCCTCCCTTCGATACGAAAGAATTTCGAAAAGGGCGAACGGAGTCTCGGACTAAAAACCAAAACAGACAGGGCGTATAATGCTGTTCAAGCACTCTGGACTCAAGGCACCACCTGGTGCGATTCCCTTAACACTCGCACCCTTACCTGGGCCGCTGTGGCCGATCACCTCAAGTTCAAATACCCTTACGCGTATAGCGACTTCTCACGATACGAGACTCCAAGCGAGCAGAAGGTCTCGGATATTCGTCGGGGGCGGAGTGATGCTGGCGCCTACGCATTCGAACACTGGTCCACTGGAAGGGATCTAACAGACACCGAAGAATTCTCTCGCGATGCTGGATCGTTCTTCAACAAAAGCACGACAGATATTCAGTCCGTCGACGGATCAAGCGATTCCGGTTCCTCCTCCTCGCTTGATCTCTCAAATAATCCACCTCACATCCCCGTAGCCTATCCGTATGACTATTTGGGTCACAATGTTTGGTCTATGCCTATGGATGTAAGAGCAGCTTGGATTACAAGGTGGAAATCAGAGCTTGGCGCGTCCAGTCCGGTTGATAAGCTGGTCGAAATCCAACGGCGTTACCTCGAGGCTAAACGCATCAAGAAAGAGCTGCTTAATGAGTCCGACGTCAAAGGTCTTGCTAACCAGGAGGTCATAGGGTTGACGACAACAGCGTGTGCAAAATATTGGCCAATGCTCAAATCGCTCGATCTTGAGACCTTGATCTGCGAAGAAGCTGGGGAAGTCAGCGAGGCACAAACGATCACAGCCCTTTTACCTTCCATCAAACATGCGATATTTATTGGAGACCCACTTCAACTGCGGCCCCAGGTCAATCAGCCCAGTCTCTCGGTCGAGACTACGTACGGTTCCAAGTATCGTCTGGATGAATCCTTGTTTGAACGGATGGTGATGCCATGTGCATCCAGCGAGCAGCCATTGCCGGTATCGAAACTAGATCTGCAGAGGAGAATGCATCCGGACGTGGCTCAGCTACTGCGGGCAACGCTCTATCCCTATTTAAAGGATCATCCCTCTACGTCCCACTTGCCTGTTGCTGGCATGGCTCATCGGACTTTTTGGCTTGATCATCAGGAACCTGAAGACGCGCCGAATCCTTTGGTTCTCAGCAGTAAATCACACTCTAATACGTTTGAATGTACTATGATTTGCGAGTTGGTTCGATACTTACTAAATACGTATGAAATTCCGCATTCCTGGAGAATTTTTGAAGCTAACATGTTTATAGTAATGACTTCGGTTCCGGAGAGATTGCTATCCTGGTACCCTACAGCCAGCAATTGGCATGCTTGAGAGAGAAGCTGACCGGAACACGTTCCTGTTCAATTGCCTTGAGCAAGAAGGATAAGGAGGACTTGATAGATATGGGCCTCCTAGATGAGAGCGAGCAGTCACAGTTCCGAACGGACGTCGAGGTGTCTCCAATGGTGCGACTTGCGACCATCGATGGCTTCCAAGGAGAAGAGGCTAAGGTGATCATTCTAAGTACCGTCCGAAGCAATCTGCAGGATCGAGTGGGCTTTCTCCAGACTACGAACCGTATCAACGTCGCCTGCAGCAGAGCTCGCAATGGGTTCTATATTGTCGGCAACTCGACTCTATTACGGACAGTCGATATGTGGGCAACGATCATAGCCGATTTTGAAGCCAGAGGCAGACTTGGAACCTCTTTCACAACCCATTGCTCACGCCACCCTCATCTGGCGCAAGCGGTCTCTCAGCCCCATCAATTTCAAGAGGTCCTGGCATGCAATGAGCCATGCAACCATCTGTTCAGCTGCGGACACGGCTGTCCCGAGACTTGCCATGAACCAGTACTTCATGATCGGATGGTTTGTCAAGAGCCTTGCACCAAACGACATGGCATCTGTGGCCACCAGTGCAACAAGTTGTGTGGCGAACCCTGCGCTGATTGTTCCGAAACAGTGTTAACAGAGTCTCTACCATGCGGCCATTTATACTCAGTCAAGTGCACTGATCTGAAAGAAGGCAAACAGAGAGTATGCAGAGCGCCATTCGAGCCAGTCATCTTGCAATGTGGACACTCGATACAACGTACCTGCGCTTCGAAGGATCAGCCCCTTGTCTGCAACGATCAGTGCGATTTCGTCCACGACTGTGGTCATCGATGCGGCAGCAAGTGCTCCGAATGTAGGGAGAATGACTTCCACGGCAAATGTGAAGGAACATGCCTCAAACAGCACCCTTGCGGGCATCACTGCCCAGCCAAGTGTCACTCTGGTGCCTGTCCGCCGTGCAATTTACCTTGCCTCCGATCTTGTGAGCATGGTAGAGTATGCCCAAGACCTTGCAGGATCGCCTGCGACCCATGTCTGCAAGCGTGCCAGAAGAGTTCATGTGCGCATGAAGTCTGTTCCACGATTTGCTCGTTACCGTGTGATCGACTGCCATGCAGCTTGCCCTGCACGAACGTGTTGTCGTGCTCGCACATCTGCCCCGGACTTTGCGGTGAGCGTTGCGCTGACCTCTGTTTCCAATGCAAGACAGGGGAGCTGCCTTCGGAAGCGAAGATCTTCTTACCCTGTGGCCATAATTTCAACGTGGCAGATCTCGACCGCCAGCTCGGGCTTGGTAACATCTTCGACATCAGCACATCTGGCGAGATCTTGGCCATGAAGTCTTCTCTGGCAGAGGCCTGTCAAACACCTCAGTGTCCCCAGTGTCATGCCCCTTGTGGGAGCGTTGCTCGGTATCGACACGTCGAGCAATTCCGGCTTGCACCTTACGCACTTGAACGCCTATACAGGAAGTTTGGTCGGAAGATGCACACATTCGGAAGAAATGTTCAGGATTATCGCAACAACCTTCAAAAAGGCTTCGAATGGTTCTGCGATAAATTTCAGCCTGGACCGTTGCAAGGTAAAGCCAATACCGCCATGATCAAAGCACGAATGCTCTTCATCGTACCTTTGGAGACAGCCATTGCTCGGTTTAGGGGTACGTCTTCTTTTTCTAGCACCTGCGACACCACTCTACTAACGATGAACAGACGACGTCCTTGTCCGTGTGGAGAAGGATATCATTCGCACCGCCTTGCTTCTAGGAAAGAGCTACACGCCTGCCCCAGTCAAGCTATCTTTTAAAGTCCGCTTGGATCTGCTCTATCTCCACTGCCGCCTAACGGTGATTCAAGAAGCGGCAAGAATTGTGCAATTTCTACGAGATTTTGATAATCCGAGACATGCAGAGCACATGGTAAGGATACTGAAGATGCACACCATCCAGGCAGTCGATAAGTACACGGTGACCGCGGAAGAGCTCGTGGAATATTGTCGGTCAAACTCGCTGCTACTCCTTGAGGCTGAGTGAGTAATAAATCAACATTCAACGCATCTGAATTTGCTGACAACTTCGACCTAGGGCTTTAATGGTTCAGCTTAGCTTCGATGCGGTTGCGGAAAGTTTAGGAAGCGTGGGAGACAACCTGGAGCGGCATGAGCGCGCAGAACGTTTGATTGTCGAGAACCCCGACACAGCGGGCATACTCCGTCCATGCTACCAGTCTCTTGACCCTCATACCAAAGGCAACGTTAGTACAGCCGAGCTGTGGGCGCCCAAGACGCGGGAATTCTGGGAGAAATGGGGCGAATACGAAATGGGCAGCTTGGTATATTGCAAGAATGGCCATCCTTATTCGCGCAAGGCTTTCCCAGGATGTCCAGAATGTGGAGGAAGAAAAGTGCACCAGGAGCAGATTGAAGACAGGGAAGAATTCGTAAAGACTCTGGACCGCGAAATGTTTCTGAAGGCGATAGCGACGCTGAGTTAGCAACGTTGACGGCGAGCTTGATGCAGAAGCCGAATAGCTAGATATAACTCGGATTGCAAAGGCGGACGGCAGATAGGGTAGCATCTGTTGCAGTGTCAATTCAATTCAGATTCTATTTCCCCATCTTGGAGATGACAACAGCAATGCAAGGGTAAGCAGCTAGCCCTAACAGCCGGTTAACGAGCATTCAGTATCCAACCCGAGCTCAACGAACTATACCATGATAAGTGTTTTTGCACTGGTATCACAGGGGCCAGCCTGATCATAGTAGAGCCAATAACAAGAATCCAGTCATATTTCATGCTAGATCTTGTTACAATGACGTATTTATATCCTCAGTTCTTGGCACGCCAGGAACGCATTCTTGACATCCAATTCAGTTCAATCCCTTCGACACCCAACCAACCAACCAGCCAGCCAAACCACCAAGGCCATGTCTTACAACCTTGCACAAAAAGAGTCTTGACGTCGACACATCGCCGGTGAATCAACGCTAAAAACGTGCTAAACCAGCCGTACCCCTGAACCGTGCCCCATGCCCTTCTCCACCATCTCGTCCAAGCGTCCGATCAGATCGTGATCGGAGAGATTAGTATACGCTAGCAGCTGCCAATCTGGCAGGTTGGCGTGAGATCTACTTTACTAGTCCGTCGACATCGACATGGGTGGGATGATATCATGGTTTTAACCTTTTCGTGTCGTCATTATGATTGGAGTTCTGCTTGGTGTTGGTTAGTAAGTTGGTAGGGGACGGATGGAGGGGGGAAGTACAAGATGGGATGGATATCCATCCCCATTACCTCCTCTCTCTCTTATCTCAGAAGATCCGAACCGAAATCTCCTTCGAATATCCCTCAATCCATTCCATTAAACTCATAACAAACCTATACATCCACTTCCATACCACTCAAAATGTCCTCCGCCGACGACCAATACGAGCAACAAAACGACGTGACGGGCGGCGATGTCCCCTCCGGCGTCAAAGGCGACAACGAGTATACCTCCCGCACGGGCCAATACCAGATCCCCGTCCAGAAAGACGAGGCTCCCGTCTCCGATCCCATTGACCCTGCTACTGCGGATTCGGATGAGACGCTTGGTGAGTTTGACTTCATTCCCCTTTTTCCTCCTTTTTTGCCCTGGGGGAGGGGGGGACGATGATTGTGGAAATGGTGTGCTGAGGTCCGTATAGCACAGGATGATAAAGACGCTATTGATCAGTCGAACATCATGGGTGGACGGACGAGAGGTGCGAAGGTGGCGGGTGGGTATAAGGAGCCTGGGGATGAGGAGGGTATGCCGCCTGCGGATGATGGTACCTCGCGTGAGGCTTCTTCATCGTAGAAGTCTTGGATTGTTGCGATGAATGCGGTTGAGGCAAGGTGGAATTTGGTATGTGTCGCTGAAAGCCCAAGTGGGGGTTGTATATAGGATATGTCTCACCGTTTGTTTTTTGTGAAGTCATTTCACGTCGCATTCAAAATGAAGGGTCGTCGGTAAACAGTTCGTCATTGATATCTAGTGAGAGAAATGTATGCCTGTAGTTGACGATCAAATGAACTTTGGAGTCGTCGTCTAGGTTAAAGGATTGTGCCTCCTGCTAATCACACAATTTGACCATACAATTCACTTTTGCACGTAGTATCGACCACCAGGTAAGATCGTGCTGTGTGTGTTTGATGGCTGAAGGAAGTAAGTACATATGGGGTATCTCATGAGGGAGAGCAAAATAATGCACAATATAACGCGAAGCAATTCAGAGATCTGATGTATGAAGCACAACGCCGGGCCTTGCTCTTGACTTCTTTTACACCGTTTCCCCCTGGAATCGTAATGTTACTATTTCTTTCGGTCGATCTGCCCACACGATCGGATATCATGTGGTACTGTTGATGTTAGCTCTCATACATCCCATCTCAAGCCCTTCCCCATCTAGTATCGATGGAATCCTCAACCATGGCTCAATTATCAGCCTTCTTGCGGCCTCTTTTGGCCTTCGGCGCCTCTGCCACAGGGGCTTCAGCCTCGGCCGCATCCGCATCTTTCTGAGCCTTCTTTGCAATGGGCTTCTTCGTGTTGGCCGCGTTTTTCGTAGCACGGGGCTTCTTGGCGCTCTTCACTACCGGTTCGTCATGCTCGCTGGCTGGAGCATGTTCCTCGGCGTCCTCTACTTTGGCCTTGCGGGAACGTGTCCCGGCTTTGACTGGCTGAGCCTGCGCGTCGCTTGGATCCTCGGGGTCATCTTCGTCTTTTACTGCTTTTTTGCCTTTTTTACCGGCGGCCTTTTTCTTGAGAGGAACAGTGGGTGTCATGTCGGGTTCATCCGAAGCAGGTTCTTCTTGGGCCGTCTTGGTTTTCTTCGCAGATGCCTTAGCTTTCGGCTTTTGAGCCACATCCGATTCGATGTCCTTTCCCTTCGTCTGTTTCCCTTTCTTGGCCTTCGGCTTGCTGGCATTGTCATTCGCTTCATTTTCAGCCATACCGTCGGCTTCTCCTTCGTCCTTGATCTTCTTCCCTCTCTTGGCCGTCACTTTGGCTTTCTTCTGCGCGGGCTCCTCAGTGTTGTCGTCCTCGGATGCATCCTTCTTGGGACGACCACGCTTTTTCGGCGCGGGCTTCGATGGGCTTTTACTCCCTTCCTCGGCATCGGATTGCTGTAGTGGAAAGCGTTAGCATACCGAAAACGCTGAACACACGAATAAGACCACAATACGTAGACATGCAGATGATAGTTGATAGGGCATCATCCTTCGGCAAAGGACCAAGCTAAGTAGGGAGCCTAATCGGGCATACAAGGTGACTTGGTACGCAGGATAGAGTCGATGCAACTGATTCGCAAATGAAAGTCACTGCGACCAGATGCAAGGAGGGAAGACTTGACAGTACCTCTTGCTCTTCAGCCTTCTTCTTTTTCCTTGCAGCTGGTGAACGAAACCCTTTCATCCCTGGGCGGTTTTGTTCGACATCCTGAATGATCAATACCTGTCAGCACGGGGCCCGAGATTGACAGGGAAACATTACCCCTTTCCAATCCTCGTCGTCAACATGTCCGTTCTTGAGGGCCCGCTTGACTTTCTCTTGACAGTCATCGGGTATCTCATCGTAGCCATCGAGCATGTCAACGTTGCCTTCCAATATGTCCTGGAGGCCTTCCAGCTGCTTAGGCGTCACGCAGCCCCTTCGTGACTTGTTAGAGCAGCCATTGAGAGACCGTTACGACCAAATCGACAGGGAGTTCATAACAATCAGCCACAATGGCGGAAAACTTACCAATGCCTCCAGGCCCAGCCCTGGTGCTCGCCGTAATCAACCCAAACGCCGAAGCGCAGCTCATTCTTGCCGATCTTAACTTTTTCCTTCTTGCACTCGGTCATCTTACAGATCGCACGGGCGGTCGACGCCATCTCTAGTGAGAACGGTCAGCGTTATGAGGTTTTCAAGGACGTGGAGAGATATATTTGGCCGAGGATGATACAAGTGTGAATTTACAATAGCGATGCTCAGCAGCAGTTTATATACAATGAATACTGCTCAACCATTACATAGCGATCAGAGATATGATGGCGGGATCAATCTTACCAATACGGTAGGCCATTTTTTACGCTGAGAATCCTCCGAGCCTGAAAGTCCGGTCAAGATTTTCGAGACCTGGTTAGGTGTACCGTGGTAAGCTATCGGCCCTGGGTGTTCCCCAGCTCATGTAAGGGTTCTGCAATTACATACTATATTCTGTCGAATTGGAGGTCCCTCGGGTACCTAAGGTATTGCCAGTCAGCTAGTGGTCGCATTGAGACGCGCGCTTTCTACCTGCCAGCTAGTCCAAATGCGGCGGAGCGCATCGCTCCCAATCAAGCGACCTTACTCTGTAGTCAAAGTCTTGATCTCATGCTCTCGGGCAAATAGAGGTCAAAGGCGGGCATGAGCGGTCCTAGCCATGTGCACATCAATTATATTTCGCTCTTGGCCTCCAGACGATGAGCAGGCATGTTGTGGGTGAACATCTTCGTCATTTCACCCGCTCGACTTCGCTGGTGGCACTGCCAGCCTTCTTACTTCCGTCAATCTTCCACAGGTTTAATGACCGCGCAAACCTATTCCAACCTTCGAAACAGGAGAGAACATCGGTACGACGGCTAGCAACTGCTTCTTCACGCCTTCGCCTTCTTCAAGATGGCGTTGTCGAAGCCGTCGAGAAAGAGCGCAATGCGCGGGCTCTCTTGAACGACCTCCTACGTGCTGCGACTACTACAAATCCAAAGCTGTGGACCTGCATGCTCGAAGCATATCTTCCTCGGCATCTACATCGAAACGATCAAGAGGCTGATGCTGTGTTTGCCGATACCGACAGGCCTGTCTCGGTACGAAATCTTCATGTGTGGCTTGCTGAGGCACGCAGAACGAAGGAGCCGGCGGGTGATCTATTGACTTACCTTCTAGTCAAGGAGAATCGGCAAGATGCAGTCGTCTGGCTCGTTGAAGCCATGCTCAAGGAGCATGCCAGAGACCTCCATCCTTCTAATTCTCTCTCGGAACTTCTCGGCCTCTCTCGACAGACTCAGCCGGTGCCATCACTACAAGATATGACTTGCTCGGCAGAGATAGTCACAAATTATTTGGATGTGCAGCGTTCTTCAGGAGTGCCTCTTAACAAATTGACCGCTTTCGCACCGCGCTCCGCTTCACACATATGTCTTGGGGAGATATGGCGAAGTGTAGGATCCATGATACTACAAGCAGCGGATCACAAGCCAACGTCAGCTGAATCAAGATCAATCATGACATGTGTTCTGCGTGTTCTGGCTCATCTTCACCACTTTGAGGCCGTGCCTTCGTCGATATACAATCAGGCTCCAGCACTAGACCCCTCTGTTCTTCAAAGGCCGCCCACACTATATTTCTGGTCTCTCAGGATTATGACAGATTTATCTGACGCTTCCTTCCACTCCGTCAATCCAAATCCAATGTCGGGCCAGAGTGAGGCGTTGGGTCTCTATCATCCAGATGACACCCATGGCAAGGATTCATTGAACGTCGTTACCGGGCAACCGATGCCCGAAGTTGAGCCCCAGATATGGCTCGACTTCGTGCTATGGTGCTGTGTCGATGGTGGGTGGATAACCGAAGCAGCTGAGATAGTCTCCGAAATGTGGACAAGGTCTACCGAAGGACAACAGTTTTCGGTGATTGACTGGAACACTCTTCGAAAACAGACTGCTCCGAAACTCCCCTGGACTACCAGGATGAAAATGGCAATCAACGGGTCCCGCATGCGAGAGTTCGCCGGAGGACCCACTCTTGGAATTTACGATGAAAGAGCAAGTCCTTTGAAACCACCCGAGCGAACTGTAAGCAGCGAAGTGATTGCTGCCATCGTCGATGGGCTGGTCAGCACAACCAGCTCACAAATAAAAGTACATGGTAACGAGCCATCGGTTGTAGAACAGCACATTAGTGTATGCAAGAAAATGCTGGACCGCAAGAGGGTGGGACTTGGATCTAATTCGTGGGACTCGGTCATCCTTCGTATGGCCGAGTCGCCGTCCTTCGAGTCAGAAGCCGCTCAAGCGTCTGAAACGTTCTTTGAGCAAATCATGTCATGGTCTCCGCCCTTCCTTCAAGAGCCTGCTTCCGCAAACTCAGCATATCACTCGCAATCGATGGCGCAAGCATACATCGCGGACCCATCAGCTATAACTGTTGGGCTACTTCACCGTTTGTTATTGGACTTCACCCTTGCTGGAAATTATCGCGCCGCCCTTCGGATTTTCCAAAGATTGCAGAACACAGTAGATGCCAACCGGAGAATAAGCTTTGAAAACTTTCCGATTATGGTATCCCCAAGCCTTCGACAAGACCAAGGGGAACCCCTGATCGACCACACAGATCAGCCTCAAGCTCCCGGTCTGAACCTCCAGCTTCCCGCCATCGTCCTTGCACCGTTCCTAAAGCTTGCTACGGACTTTGAGGATTTGGAGATGGGCCGCTGGCTGCTGTACAGCAATGACGTTGATGGCTGCATCATCCCGCCAAAAATGTATTCCAATCCAGTGCTGCATCCTGCGCTGATCAGCTTCGCCTCCGCAGCGGGCGACAAGCGTCTCCTCGAAACCGTGATAAGGCATGTGAAGACACCAGTTCCCGAAGGTACACTGCGTGCTTTACTCCACCACCAAATCCGTTGCGGGGAATGGGACGGTGCGCATGAGATCTTCGAGCTTTTTCGTGACACCGAGGGATTAGCATGGGCTGCAAGCGATGTGCTGGTACTTGCAGGAGCTGTCTTACGGCTTGAGAAAAGAGCTGTTCCCGTCTCCCGGAGAAGAGCTACCGCAATTTCACCAGGTACCCTGCTTCACCGCGTGATGAGCGGCCAATACAACACACCTCACGACCCTTCCAAGCCACGAGATCTTTCCCAGACACGCCTGCTCAACCAGTTGGCCCGGATCGTGGCCAGCGTGCCGAGCCGTTTGAGTGAAGATCTCTCACCATTCTGCAACATGCGATATAATCAGCTGTCAGCAAGTCAGGACATCCCATCGAGAGCTTTCAACTACTTCCTTTCGACTGTAACCGAGCTTTTCGGACTGTACGAGGGTAAACAATTGTGTGAGCAGTGGTGTTCGTTCCCAGCTCTTACGGGGCCTGTGAAAACCCCCTACGTGGAATATGTGGTAGATCCGAATGCACAAACATTTTACATCTTCCTGCGTCGCATTTCACACTCAAGGATCACGAGTGATAAGAAGGGGGGAAAACCCCCAACGTGTAGGGGAAAATTGGCAGGCAAGGCGGATGGAGGTCCACAGATTTCCGATCGTGTCAACGAGGATGAGCAGAGCATCATCGACTGGGCCGTCGCAGGGTGTTTGGATTTAGAGGTACCGTTGGAAGCAATCAAGCTGGATTTCCCTATCTTAAAGGACTCTTGCGAAGACAGGCAGCCTGCGGGTGTTGATGTTAATCGCGATTCGGGGGACGAAGTCGATAGCGAGATAGCATAGCTCCCAAACTGTCTGGTTAACTGGCCCTCGGGACTCAGCACAAGCTCGATGACTGTCGAGCACCGAATAGTGCGGCCAACAAGCCATGCTTGTATTGTTTAGTACTCTGTACAGTCTTGTGCGGAGTACAAGACTTCCATTATAAAATCCAATCACAGTGTGAGACGTTCAACACATCGGGTGCTCATGTGAATCTGATACTGGACATCGTTGATTTATTAAAATACGCTATTGTTCGTCTCGGTATAACATCGGAGCAGTCGTTAGAACGATATCCCTTATCGAGGTATCGGTTGATCTCCCGAGCTCGCCGAGGAGCTGGCGCATGCCCTAGTGAAAATGCGGTACTCGTAAGCTCAGCCGCAGGCGGATGACCGAAAATCATGCTCCGTTGTTCTGTAATTAAATCGGTACCATAAGTCGATCCCAATCTTTCATTGCTCTACTCTGCATCTCCCCAGCGTGATTCATACACTTGACAACATCTCTACACTCTCATCCACGATCAAAACCAGTACAAATTCAGTCATCATTTATGGGGCGCCTTCAAGAAACAGGAATCCCCCACCACACTTTCAAATGCCCTCATCAGATTGCGACAAGTATCAAAACTGATCGTGGCTTTTGGCCTTTGGACTTTGTCCCTCTTCGCTGGCTACTGGTGGATAGTCCGTCCTAGGTGGGCGGACGGTAATCGGTTATTGCATTCTGGACATCAGGTGCGCTGTGACCGAGGGAGAGAGGTGCTGTTTGCCATTGACTCACATATCCTCAGAATACCATCGGACACAGTCCTTCCTCTCAGCGCCCTACTCTGGACCTTTCTAGCAACCTGTCGTTTATAATAAGATATGGACGCAGCAATATTCCCCATCGAAGGCGTTCAAGCCCACAGCATCGTTAGCCCTGGATCCACCCATTGCATCGTGGAAGATGATTCCAGCGCCAATTTGCAGAATGAACTCCTACATCCCAGGGTCTCTGCCATTGCTGCGTCAGACATCCGCCTTACTGATGGGGGCCGCGTTGGGGAAGACCCAACAACGGAGACGTGTGGGTCCGAACCTTGTGCTGCCGGCGCCAAAACACCACCCATCAATATAATACGTCCATCAAACGTGGAAGCAATCAGAAAACAGCATCGCAATCGGACAACATACAATGACGACTTACAATCGAAGGCGCTGCAAACGACCGACGAACTTTACCCAACGAGCTCAAATCGCAAGAAAAAGAAGCGCAACAACAAAAAAGGAAAAATGGGAGCGCTCAATCATATTGAAGGACCAACCCCAGCTACTTCCGAGGACGAACGGGCTGCCTTCCCAAAGCAGAACCTGCGAGGTAGAGATTTCATGGCTGCATCGGCTTATACTTATAGCAGCCTTGCGAGCAGCCCAGGAAATCGATCATCATCCCCGTGTCCAGGCGTCAGTGCTCTATCACAGCAGCTAGAAGCCTTGGAGTGCACATCAGAGCTTGTTTATCCTCCAGGTGATTCTCGGGGTAGCCATCTTAGGGTCAAGACAAATTTAAACTACCTCATCGACTCGCAATCAACAATAGCTTCAGTGTCTCCCAACACGTCGCCTACCGCAAGCCATTCTAGTGCCACTTCGGAAAGTATCAAAGATGGTGATGGTAGCAAGACTGTCAGCTATGAAGTTGCACTGGAGCACGACTTTGTCAGTCCTGACATCACTCAGACAGACTATGGGAGCCACCAAGAAACCCCTACTTTAGATCATGTGGTTCGCAAGATGACTGCTTCCGACTTCACTCCACTCCGATGTTTGGGCACGGGTACCTACGGCACTGTTATCCTGGTGAAACAACCCAGAACAGGCCGACTGTTTGCACAGAAGCAGTTCCGCAAAGCTTCGCTTACGGTCAAGCAGCAACTGGTGGAACAAACGAACACAGAAAGGGCAATCCTCGAAAGCATCAATCGGCATCCTTATGTTGTCAAACTCTACTATGCATTTCAAGACCAAGAGAAGCTATACTTAATCTTGGAGTATGCCCAGGGAGGGGAACTCTTCACGCGGATGCTGACCGAAGGCATGTTCCCGGAAGAAACCGCGGCATTCTATATGGCCGAGATGATCCTCGCATTGGATCATCTCCACAATACCGTCGGGGTTGTGTACCGTGACCTTAAACCCGAAAACTGCTTACTCGATGCCGATGGCCACTTACTGCTCACCGACTTTGGCTTGAGTAAGGTCGCCGTGGATGGAGATTACCGCTGTCGATCTATGACTGGTACTCTGGAGTACATGGCGCCGGAAGTTATCCAACAGCAAAGCTACGGTCCAGAGGTCGATTGGTGGTCGTTCGCCGTATTAGGATTCGAAATGCTCGCAGGGGCGTCTCCGTTTCGAGCTCCCAACGACGCCAAAATCCAAGAGAAAATCGTCAAGACGAAACTGGTGCTGCCTTTCTTCATGAGCGTTGACGCAAAGGATCTTCTTACACGCCTCCTACGGAAGAAGCCCAAGGAGAGGCTGGGCGCTCGGATGCCAAAGGACTTGCAGATAATCAAGGGTCACCGGTTTTTCCGGAAGATTGACTGGAACAAGCTGCAGAAGCGTCAGGTTGAACCTCCCTTCAAACCCATCGTGACCGACCCGGAGCTAGCCGAGAATTTTGCAGCAGAATTCACGGACCGTGCGGTCAGCCCAGTTACAACGCATCCGAAGCATGACTGGGGATTGGATAGCGCGTCAGATCCATTTGGAGGGTTTAGCTTTGTAGCGAGTCGAAGCCTTTTAGCTCACGACAGCTTTTTCTGAGCGCGGAGTAGGACGATAGCGGCGCTGGTAAAATACAACGAACGATGCCAGGTAAGAGGCTTATTGGCAATTGACGCCCTGTCTTTGCGACCGACCTCATGTCACAGGCTGTACAAACGATGATGGTGGCGCTTTGGGTAACAGAGTACCGTATGGCCGTTGTCTCGATTTCATGCAATTGACGAGGTGAGCAGATTGGATAGTTATGTGAATATCATCTTGTCGGTCTAGAATAGCAACATGCAGATTCTCATACCTCACATACCTCATGCTGTCCTTCCACCAAGCGCCTGCTGCTATAATGTGATTACGGGCAGGATCACACAATGATCGAAAGTGTCCTCGACACCACCTTCGTTCTTTGCCCGGGCGACTACGGCCCATGGCGTCTACTCTGGATGCGCGTGGCGGAGAATCACAAACGACATGGTGACTGATAGATCCACAGGCAGGATGTGCTAAGGCCGAAAGGGAGCAAGATTTCGTCTCAACTTCGTTCTTCAACTCGTGCCGTGTCTTGGTAGCGACCATCATTCCTGCGCCTCTGGAGCACTTAACTCCATCTTCCGTCCTGCGTTTCGCCAGGTACAATCTACCATCCGAAACATACAACAACCTTGGTGACAGCTCCCGTCACAGCGAATCAGGATAGCGATGGATGGACACGGCTGGGCGGCTTTCTTTGAAACAGAGGATGCTACTTCCCGTTGCTCCTCGAACACTATTCAGCAATTCATTCCGTGATGTTGAGACACGCCCAGCAGTCACCATGAGAATAACTATAGTGAATAATCCTCCAGTATGTTTCTGTTCTCATCCCGGGTCAGCGACTCATCCGTTCGCTTGAAACTTCTAGCAAGTCAAGTCACCCACGATCTTTTGTTCATTCGCGCCCTCGTTCATCTTTAGACTTATAATGTATCACAAAGTTGGACTTCTTCTCGCTTCGGCATTCGTAGCGCTGGTCGCTTCGAACCCCCTTCCTCAGCAGTCTCAGCCTGACGGTGCCTTCGAGATAACTACCTCCTTCACCCAGTAAACCTCCCATTGCTCTCTACCGAACTTGACCGCCAATTAACTCGCCTCGTACAGGTATGGAGATTGTCTCAGAGATACGGTCGCCTGCGGTTCCTTCGACACCGACTTCAATGCCGCAATCTCCGAGAACTTGTACGGTGCAAACAACGGGGTCAGCGACGGGACATGTGGAACGTGCTGGAGACTGACGGTCACTCGTGACATGAACGGAGAGCCCCTTTCCGGTACCAATTCGGTTGTCGTCAAAGTGAACGACCTCTGCCCGTTCAAGGGCAACGAAGATTACTGCATGCCAGTTGGCTCCAAGGAGCTAAATAAATACCGTATTTCCCCCCTTTTTTTGCAGCTGTTCCTTGAGGTAGTCTCTTTGACTCTTGAATAGAAATGCAAGCTCATTTCGATCTGTGCGCGGATACCAAAGCTGCAGCAACCATGTTCGGTAGTTCGAATACGACGTTGGCAACAGGGTCCGCGAAGAGGGTTGATTGCTCTGAACGTATAAAGGGGGGGCAAAGATAGTATGTAGCGACCACCAAATTAGTGGATGGGCCATCATGACATCCATTCGTCTGCTTAAAGGCCTGTTCCCTCTGCCCTACTAGACTCGTTGTGACATGACATGTGATGTCACGGATCAATCGCAATAATAGCAGGCTTACAACAGTCGTTACCTCGATGAAGGATATAGTCCTATCGATTGCTCGGATGCCAGGTTTAGGTGTGTGAATAAAAGTGACTCTTGTAGGGGAAACCTCTGACTGGTAAGGCCGAGGGAACACGCTAGCAAACGGATTCTGTTTGGCCCAAGTGTGTCTAGCAGGTGTATCCAAGACGAACGGCAACTTCCTGACCTCTGATTTCTCATGACTTTGCAATCAAATACAGTCTTACCCACCACGCGTCAATGCAGTTACGTTGTTAGGCCCTTAACCCAATCTAGCAATGTGGCTAGGCCTCGTCCCCGACTCTTCTAGCCAACATGGTGCTCAGTCGAAGAGTCTCCCATGACAAAGTGGTGTAATTATTGTCCGAGTCCAAACAAGCCAACAAGGTTCTCAGCTGAGAGGCTCCTCTCGCTGTCACAGCATATAAAGTACGACAATGTCTTGCTGGTTCGAAAAGGAACCAGGACCGAACGATCACGAACGATTACAGCATTGTTTCGACTACCATCCTACAGTCTATCATGGCCATCATTGGGGAATGCTCAGTCTCTCCCTTCCTTCGACTTCCAGCCGAGATCCGTAGGAGCATCTACCAGCTCTTGTTAGCTCCTGACCCCAATGGGCTCATTCCCATACGTACTGAACCTCCAGAGCTATTTAAAGCTCGCAACGCAATTCTGACTCGGCAACGAACTCGATTCCGAGTTATATCTGATCGTGTCCGAAGTGGCAGTAGTGAAACTTCCTATACGGGGTACAAACCGTCCGGAATTGATACAGGCATCCTGAGGGTCTGTCGCCAAATTCACCAGGAAGCATGTCATACTCTGTATTCGGAGAACACACTCGATTTCGACATCGACGTCGAAAGCATTATGCCCTTCTTCCAGGATCTCACTCCTGCGGCGCTGGCTTCTGTTCAGAGCATTCGCCTGGTCAAAAGAGCTCTCCCTTATTGCAAGGACTTCGATAGGTGTGAATGGCGAAGCGCCTGTGCTTTCCTCGCCTCTCACACCAAGTTGCGCCGAGTGACTTTGGCCATCGTTGGAGGCCGACCGGGGCCAGTGTGGGGAGCACCTGTGGGTCATTGGGGGTTACAGGAACCCTGGGACATTGCAGACTTCAATCACATCATACAGTCCGAACGAATGGAATGGGCACGGCAGCTGATGTCAATAAAGAATTTGCGTGCGCTGGATGTTGTTGCGGCCCTCGAACACTGCCCACCGCCTCGGTCAGAGGACATGGTTTTCTTCGCGAACTTCACCACAAGTATTGAGAATGGCTTCTCGGCCTATTTGAAGAGTATCATGTTGGATAATCCTTGTACATCTTGATTGCCTTGTCAGGCCACCAGAAGCACGTAATCCTTTGGCTGGATGGCCCTCACAAGGGTAGGTTCCATCAACATGTCATCTTACCTCTTGTAACGTATTGAAAACTGGTGTACAGACATCACGTCTCCGGTGTAGTGGCAATCGCAAATTTGTATTGACCGCATCCTCCGCCGCTCCACCGCGACAGCACTCGACTACAGACCGACAGCCGGACCAAAAAGCGTTCAGTACGCATGTCAAGAATCAACAGCTGGCTAACTCGAAACGTTGGCAGTCAGTCTATGCTCGGACACATTTCACAAACTCGGGACATCTTGATGACCCTCAATGTTGCATGTCTCGGCGTCCCGCGGATCCGTGCTTAGAGCTAGCGCCCGACGGGCCGTTCCGTTGAGCTCGCTTAGGCCTGCTACCGTCTGATTGGAGCTTCGGAATGTTTCCAGCCACTGCTTCGAAGTTCCCAGCTTCGCCCAAAAATAACTGACATCCAGCCATCGAAATTAACATTGTCAAGTGATACAAAATGGAGAACCCATCCACTTGCCTGCGTCCGTTCATGAACAGCCCGGTACTTCTCCGCAGCCATTCTGAACAGTCCGGTACTTCTTCCCAGCCATACTGCACAGTGTCCGGCTTCAGCAGCTCTCCTTCTGCAAGTCACGACTCCTACCACCTGTGTGACGATGTACCGCAGTATCCGGCTTCAAATTTTGACTCTCCTATATTTCATCTTCACAACGTCAGGACTTCCAATCCTACTACATCTGCCAAATGAATCCTCACAATTACTCCGTCGCGCTTCCTACTCAGTGGTGGCCGTTGACGGCGGTTCAGCTGCCACCAACACTGCACAGCTGTCGCCCACACGAACACTTACGCTCACGACCTCGGAGACCAAAACAGTCGCCCAAACGAAATCCCTGACAACCTCCTTGACGGCGCACGGAACTATGACACCGATCACGACTTCCACCGTCACAAAGAAAGAGTCGGGCCCAACCACAACTGTCACGCATACCGTTAGCGAAAAGATTCCAGTTGCGGGTGCAGCGTCTGTTCTTACATCCACTTTGGTTGTAACCGAAACGACAACAGCCATCGGTGGGGCTTGCAGTACTTTCTCAGCTGTGCCAAACGTGCCGGAGACAACCACCATCGTCCAGATCGCTACGGTTACAAGTTTAGTGTACGCAAGTCCTCCAAGACCAACGACATACAGCAACGGTGGTGGTGCGCGATACAGCGCTTCTCAGCCCTGGAACAATACTTCAACACTCGAGTATGGTCCAACAGCAACAACATGGGCCACTGGGCAGACATCTTCGTTTCTTGCGAGTCGCATGCCTTGATACCATTCCGCCCTGAACAAGTGAACAGAGCCTTACCATACAAAGTTACCGACATCATTCGCTGGAAAGTTGTCGCAGTGCTACCACCCCCAACAACAAACCCCAGAAAGCGGCAGATCAGGATTACGATTCGTCGGAGGGGCCAAACGATCGAAGCAGGAGAATGACGTGTCTACACGATGAGTTACGAAAGATGCTCGGCAGGGATGAATAGATTGGGGGGGGCTTCGGCCTATAGTGGTGTACCTGAGGGTCACGATTAATGATGGACCGACATGATGAGTTGTGTATGACAAGAACATACCTAGATTGAGGAACGTACGGGGTCCTACGATGGAGGGACTGCGATCACAGGCATTGAAGGAAATAGAATAATAATTATATACAGGATGTAGACGTAATGATATCACAATACTTTCAAAACATTATTGAATCGTCCTCCAATCAGTGTCGATAAATTGAATTCCTGTATAGAGCGGTGGTAGTAGTATGATAAGGTGAATTGAGAATCCTAAATTGGAGTTGTCACTCTTGCCCGGTCTCAACCGCACCAAGTACTGGATGCAACATTTCAGTGGAGCTAAATCCCGCACAAACTTCATACCTACCACCCAGTACTCCGTATTGTTCTTGCAAATAATATGAATACGATCACGCTCTGAACGACAACCCATCCAGACCTGCGCCCTTAGGCGCGAAAACAGGCAGACATGGCTGCCGCTGTCGAGGACCAGACTCGTCTGCTTGACGATGCAAGAAATGTAGTAGCACAGCAGGCTCATCAGATGAGAAAATGTCTCGAGACACCTGGCAAGCTTATGGACGCTTTGAAATGCAGGTATGACCGCAATGCGTTACTACAATATCCTGAAGGACTGACATCTTTGGTGATACAGTTCCACCCTCGTATCAGAACTCCGAACCAGCAGTCTGGGGCCCAAACAGTACTACGAGCTCTACATGTCCGTTTTCGATGCATTGCGGCATCTATCTGTCTATCTTCGAGAGTCACATCCGGTCAATCATCTGGCAGATCTGTACGAGTTGGTGCAGTATGCAGGGAACATTGTGCCACGTCTCTATCTCATGATCACGGTCGGAACAGTCTACATGGGTATTGAAGATGCGCCAGTTAAGGAAATCATGAAAGACATGATGGAGATGAGTCGAGGAGTACAACATCCAATTCGCGGGCTGTTCCTAAGATACTATTTGACAGGCCAGGCGCGAGAGTCATTACCTACTGGATCTGGGGATGGGCCCGAGGGGAATCTTCAGGACTCCATCAGCTTCGTTCTTACGAACTTTGTGGAGATGAACAAGCTGTGGGTTCGACTGCAACATCAAGGTCATTCAAGAGAACGCGAGCAAAGAACGAAGGAAAGGCAAGAGTTACAACTATTGGTGGGGAGTAACCTTGTGAGATTAAGTCAGCTGGTCGATTTGGAGGCATACCAGACCGTAATCTTGCAGCCGTTGTTGGAACAGGTCGTTCAATGTAGGGACGTGCTGGCGCAAGAGTATCTCCTTGAAGGTCATCTATCCCTTTTCAACCTGAAGCTAAGACGTAGAGGCTGATGGATCCCAGTCATAACGCAGGTTTTCCCTGACGAGTTCCACCTGAATACTCTAGACCAGCTTCTTTCTGCAATAGCCCGACTGAACCCTCATGTTAACGTCAAGGCTATTGTCATTGGTCTCATGGATCGGCTTTCGTCGTATGCATCGCGAGAATCAGAGACCGAATCTCCTGAAGATCGTCAGAAGAATGAACAGGAAGCTCTGTCGCAATTACTTGAAACTTTACGGATATCAAAGGAGAAGAAGCAACAAGAGGATGAAACGAAACGAAATACAGCCAAGCAGCTCAACGGCGAAGAAGCAAATGGCGAAAACGCCAACTTCAGCCCCAATAACGCCAATGAAGAGCAGTCCAAGCAGGAGAACGACAAACCCTCTAGTGACGCTAACGGCGAAGCTGTCCTACCGAGCAAGCATCGCGGCATACCCGACAATGTCAGGCTATACGAAATATTCTACGATCAAGTTACGCATCTCGTGAATGCACAGCGCCTGCAAATACACGACACTGTTGCTTTACTTGTCTCACTTGCTAATCTGGCGCTGTAAGTCCCCTTCACACCTAGTCTAGAGATACTGCTAACTTCAGCGAAGTAATGTTCACCCAACCCGCTTAGGTAAGTTCTATCAATCTCTTCAACGTTGTTGGCTGACATCATCTCTGGACAGACTACATGGATCAGATCTTTTCATACGCGGCCGAGAAGGTCGCCCAATATGTCAATAGCGCCGACTTACATTCAGTTCCAACACAGTCTAATATCCTAGCGCTTCTTGTTGCACCTATCAAGTCTTATTCATCCCTTTTCACAGCGCTCGCTCTACCCAATCTCGTCCCCCTGCTCAATGCCCAGACATATCCTACTCGACGCGCAGTCGCAGCAGAGGTAGCTCAAACCATCCTCCGAAAGGAAACTCGAATATCTACAGTGGAGGACCTAGAGGGAGTTCTGGATATCCTAAAGGTTTTGGTCCGTGAAGGCATGCAGCAGCCTGGAGGTTATCCTGGAGTATTGGGCCAACGAAGGAGCGCTGAGACGGACGAGACGCTCATGGAACAAGGATGGCTTGCTAGACTCGTCCACCTTATCCAGAGCCCGGATCACGATACTCAGCTCAGGCTCCTACAGATTTGCCGGAAAGCATTTGCGGATGGGAACGAGCGTGTCAGGCATACTACGCCCGCACTTGTGACCTCAGCATTGAGGCTGGCTCGAAAGTATAAGACCAGAGAGCATTACGACGACGATTGGCAGTCACAATCATCGAATCTGTATAAGCTCATGCATACTCTGATATCGGCACTCCACACTCGGGTCAATGGTGCTGCAGAGTTGTGCCTTCGTCTCTTTGTTTCTTGTGGCCAAGTGGCCGACCAGACTGGATTCGAGGAGGTGGCGTACGAATTTTTTGCACAAGCTTTTACCATCTATGAAGAAGCCATCAGCGACTCGAGGGCACAATATCAAGCCGTATGTGTTATTGCTGGGGCTTTACATGTAACACGGGGCTTTAGCAAGGAGAACTACGACACTTTGATCACCAAATGTGCTTTGCATGGGAGCAAGCTATTGAAGAAACCCGACCAGTGTCGAGCGGTGTATCTTGCTAGTCACCTGTGGTGGGCCATCGAGATCCCTGCCAAGGGCGAAGAAGACTCGAAGAACGTAAGGCTGTCATTCTTCCATTGTTCGGGCACGCTGATCGTTGGCCAGCTCTATCGAGACGGAAAGCGCGTGCTCGAATGCTTACAGCGTGCTCTCCGCGTTGCCGACGCCTGCATGGACACGGCAGTCTCTGTAGAGCTCTTTGTCGAGATACTGAACCGTTACGTATACTACTTTGATCAGCAAAATGAGACCGTATGTAATCTCTTCACAGATGGACCTCGAGTACTAAAACAATACCCAGGTTACCACTAAATACATCAATGGACTCATCGAACTCATCCACTCAAACCTTCAAACCAACCAGGAAAGCTCTTCGCTTGAAGCTCCCAAGCGACACTTCCAGAGGACCCTCGATTACATATCTTCAAGGGAATACGAAGGGGTAGTGACCCAGGCGAAATAAGAAGTGAAGCTTCACATGACCGTTCCTAACTTTTGCTTGCTTGTGCATACTCAGGCACTGCTTACAACGTGGAGCCTTTGCGATCGGTCGAAGAACCTTGTACTTTAGGCGGTTGTATTATGCTCGAACCTTGACTTATGAGCAAATGTAAGTTTTGAGCGTGTGGGCGGTAACCTACCGAGATTTCTTGCACCGAATGGATTTTGGTTACAGCCTTGATCAGATATAGAGTACTGGCGTGGATCATGGAGCTGTCACTTCCGTCATGAGAGCACACCTGATCTCGCATGACCTTCATGTTCCTCTTGAGCGACCTCTTGGGCCTCTGCCGATACCACTCCCAGCTCGAGCGACTCTGGACCCACTTGGCCTTGCTGGAGTCATTGAACCGCGTTGAGAAGCCGATGGACCAGAGCTTCCTCCTCGGGAAAAGCTTCGGCCCCTGCCTCTCGCACCTCGCGATGACTTTGTGCCGGTATTTTCCAGCCTCTTTCTGTCGTCTTCCTCGGCTTTTCTGGCTCGAGCCTCGCGCCGCTGCACTTCTTCCAGCTCGCGCCTTTCCTTTTCCTGTTGCTTGAGAAGGCTCTCGTTCTCGATGTCGGCCATATCCTGTGTAGCACCATGCCAAGAAGGGTCAAGAATCAAGCGTTGGTTATGCTCGGTCTGGGAGAGGATGCGCGTCCAGGTGTTCAGTAGGGTGGAGGCATCGTTCACGGTGCGAGAGACAGTCTATACGATACGGTCAACGCTTGTTGATTTGACTGTTCCGGCTGCATCTATCATACATCCATATTGCCTCGGGCGTGCTCCAGACTGTCTACCACGCCCTCGATGACCTGGTTAATGTTCCTGATTCCAGCCAATTCCTTGCGTAGAGCGGCCTCGCGCGCTTCTTCGCTGCCATTTTCTGCATCCTCTGACCTGCGCGACTGTTGGACAGGGACTTCTTTGACATCAGGCTTGGTGCATTTGGGGCGTGGTTTTGTTTCTGGACGCGATGGGGAAGCGAAGAGAGCTTCGGTATCCTCGTCGGACAAGTCAAGATCCTCTACCTTTGGAGTCGCAGCACTCGAAGCCATACTCAAGCATACGTGGAGAGAGAGATCGACGATAGGGACTCAAACCATTGCCCACTCTTGTATTCATACTTGTTGTCTCCATGCTTTGATTGTTGAAATCGAAGCGCCGATGATGCCGCGCTTGGCGCGCTTATTCAAAACGACCAGCCACTCAAATTCCTCCACCAGCCATGTCGTCCCTTCAACAATGTTGTTGCTTGCCTCTCTTTCCCTTCACTACCTAGAGCACAACCCAAAATTTTGAAATCCACATAGCAGCTATTTGGCTTAAACTATTGTGCGTTGCTCTTTTCATCCTCCCAGTGGTTTGATCTGCGCGATAATTGAGCATAGCCTATTGTTACTCATATCGTTGCCTTCGAATTCTATCAACAGTTCCGATCAACACTTGGCTCAGAGCATGCGAACGACATCTGTCTGTTGTCCAGCCTGATCCTCATAATGACAACAACCCCGCCGCCTCGAGCTATTGTACACACCCCACCAACACCACTTCACGGCGCTAAGTTTGATAATCGTCAACACTCAACTACCCGGAAGAGCACGCGTCAAGCATCCCGACGATCACAACGTGCAGTCCATACACCTCCGCCAGTTTCCGTTGCCTATCCCTCGAAGTCTCGATTTGCTGCAGACGTTTACTCGCCTCCGTCTTCTGCCCATACCTCACCGCATTTAAGAGCTACTAAACGGCGGCGAGGGAATCCCATCGACGATTCCCCCCAGGTAAATTTCGAGTCGTCTCCTGGCAGCAGTTTCAGCATGAATCCATCCCCCAACTCCAATGATCCTTCCTTTCCCGAGCAGGGGTCATTGAACCAATCTATTGGCATGCTTCCTACACCAGCGAAAACACCTCGCAAACAAGATCTGCGCAAAGCTACCGAGCTCCAATCCGCCGCACGAGTTTTATTTCCAACAAGACTTGACAAGGTTGAAGATGCGATGCCTACCAAGAAAGGACGCAGAGGAAAGAAGAACGTCGGTTTTTCCTTGGACAGCTCTGGCGAAGACCAGGAGTCGACAAGCGCAATCCAGATTTTCACCGACTCGAAAGACAAGGTCCCAGAATTGGATCTGGGTGAAGATAATCCTTTTATCGAAAAGCCGAAGACTACCATCTCTCCCGAACCCACCAAGACTTCGGGACGGCGAGGCCGAAAGAGCCACGTCAAGCCTAATCCTCAGATCGAGGAAGCTTTTAACCATGAGGAGGGAATGGTTTACGTCTTGTAAGTAGCACCTACCCTGCTTTAGGGAATGCTTGAGCTGACCAAACCTCTCCAAAGCCGTGGCAAGAAGATGTTCCGCCGATTCACGCCCGACCCCGAACATCCAAACCTAAGTTCCGAGGAAACAGAAATCGAAGGCTCGACCTCACCACGTCTTCGCCCCCTCACACGTTCTTCCGTCAAACCCCGCCTCCTCTTCCCAACGGAGAAACAACGTCGCGAGCGCGAGCTCGCAGAGGAAGAAGCCCTTACAGACATCGAGGACACCCATCCCGTTGAAAAGAAAGAGAAGAAACCCATCACCCCTATCAAGCAATCTTTCGCACACCCTGCAACTCCGCCCACTACCGGCCATGCTACTAGATCCGTGACGAAGCAGGCTGCGACCCATAATGGTGGTAGTTCTCCTTTTGGACCGTCGGTGCCGGATGTCGTAATCGAGGGTTTGCCGTCGTCGGGAGAACGCAGATCGAGGAAGAAAACCAGTCCGTTTGATGCGTGGCAGAGGACTAAATCTGGATCTTCTGCTGGGCATGGGAAGGGGAAGAAGAGAGGGGTGGAACAAGTGGAGGATGCTGGTGGGGAGGTGGGGGGTAAGAGGACGAAGTCTAATACGGCTCCTTGATGCTGGGATTACGGAATTCTGTCGGTGGATCTTGCTGTCGAGGATCACATGGGTCAAACATGCGTACAATTGGTGAAGAAGGCTGGGCTGTAGAACATGCTTATGTGTTTTATGGACTCTACGTTTTACGTCGTGGCTCATCGCCCAGTGACCAGTTCAAAGGGCAAGGGCAACAACTCGACGCCCATCATTAGGGATGATAGGTCTGGATGCGAAATGCAGGACTGGGACAATCGAGATAATGTGTAAGCGATGTCCAGGCCAAGTTGAATTGAAATTGAATTACTAGAAGTTAGGATGAAATCCCAAGCATGCCCTGGTTAAAGTTTATTACCAGAATCAAGTCTTGAGGGAATGGATGAGGGATCATTCTAGCATTCGTCCAATATCAAACTAAAGTATTTGTTATTATCCCTGCCCATGAGGTTTGACCACATGTCTCTACGACGACTCGCTCAGGTACTCCGTACAGGCGTCTGTATCCCCATCAGGCTTGTTACTGAGCGTGCTTGTCGAAAGTCAAGACTAGAGATTGCCATAGACCGAGGTGGCAATATCGCCATCTCTTATGCACCTTTTCCTGTCACGAAGGAGATAAGATCAGGTCATACGTGGCATTTATGTATGTGGTTGCCGAGATGTGATGACTTTACCGACATCGTCCTGTCTAACCAAGACATGGAGGCCCCTCGTGAAATATAAGAACAGGCATGCAGGAAATATGTGTGACGGTCCTCGTCTCAAAAGCCGCCACTTATCCGCAGGGGCCGTGTCTTATGAAAAACATCAAGAAGCGGCTGCTTGTGCACTCCTTTTCTCACCACTTTCGCAATCGCATACTTCGCAGAATGGGGTTCAATCTGGTGCGAAACCGCAAAAATGTTTCTAAGCAAGAGGTAAACGTTTGAAATCCGCCCTACCGTCCGCGATCCATTCCGGCTTGACCAGACGCTCTTTGTTGGGCAGCATCAATTTGAAAGCATTGCGGATCGTCCCGTCGCTGACGCCAGCAACGATAGAGACGTCCTTAGCGCTTCTTGCCTCGCCGGCAAGATATGAGGCCATGTAGATGCACGCTGCTGCCGTCGAGATGGGTGATCTGCCTGCAAGATCTCCAGTCGTTTCGGCTCTGATGGCGATGTCCTGGGACAAGGTGGTGCACTTCTGTGAAAGGTTGAGCTGGCTGCAGAAACGCAGGCAGAGGTCCTTCGGGGTGGTCGACTCCACGGCGGCATTGAAGCCGGAGCCGTTGGGATCGGGGATACCTAGAGCCATGATGAGTATAGTAAAACAACGAGCGTTCTGAGATACGACAAAATTCGCTTACCACCTGCTTCTACGATGGCCGCGTTCGTCTTCTCGTTCCGACCGTTGAAGAACTTCTCCAAAGCTTTGAAGACCCGTCCAATTTCAGGCTTCGAGACTTTTGTCAAATCGAAGATTTCCCGAAAGGTACGAGGCACCTTGCATTGGCGACAAGCAATGAAGATGCAGCCTGCGATTACCGTTTCCTGCGACTTGCCACGGAACGCATTCTCATCGATGGTAATCTTGAACAGATGTTTGGCAGTATCAGAGACATTCTTCGGGATACCGATGCCGTCGCAAAGAGATCCAATCTCTTTATATGCAGCGAGTAGGGTCTTCGTGGATTTATCGTGCGTGGCTTTATTTTGCGCACGACTGAGATCCCGACTCTTGGCTGAAGCCCCGCCAACAAAGGCAATATCCGTCTGGAGCTGAGCGCCATTCAACAACGGATTTGCGCCGTCACCGACACGGGACGGGTCATCGTTGTTCTGGTCATCGTTTGTAAAGGTACGCCATTCCGAGCGAGTGTCGACGATGCGGTCGCCAAGTACCAGTCCGCAAGATCCACAGATGGTGTCGCCAGCCGAAAAATCTTCGACGATATTGGGGGGATCTTCCTTGCACTCTCTGCACATCAAGTTCAGGCTAAGATTTTCAACCCAAGGCTCTTGTGCTTTCACGGCTACTGTAGTACCGAGAGGAGGCCCCATGGGCACGACATGCGTCGGCGGGTTGGCCATTTGGCTCAGAGTAGTGCGGTTACCGGCTCGTTTGCTAGGCTTTTTGGAAGGCGTGGGCGCATTGAGCTTCTTGTTGCAATGACGGACGAAGAGTGGGGAATACAGCTTGGCGGTGTGTATGGACGTTGACTTGAAACTGTCCGAGCTCGCCCGCCACAGAGCAACGAAGCCCCGGAAAGGTCGAGGAACGTTTGTGGCACGCTGCTGCGACAGGTACTGCTTTTGTCAGCTACATGTGGTGACAGCGACGACTGACACCACTGGACACCACCAAACACTACTCAGTCGCCAACAACAAAAAGTGAAATAGCAACACCTGTCAGATGCCCGAACCTCGTCCCCTTCGTACCGAACAGCGACAGGATCTTTTAGAGGGCACCAGGGGCAACAGAAACTACCTTTGTAGAACAGGTGCTGCACGGGCGAAGAGAGTCTTCCGTAGCGTAGATGAGGGTAGCAGCGCTGAGACGCTCTTTCACGGTGCAGTGAGAATGCAAACGATGATACTGAGCGGTGTTCTGCTGGATGCGAACCGACTACAACCAGTGAAGGTCTCTTGTGAGTATCCGAAAGCAGATGCCCCACAGATGAGTCGGCAAGCAAGAGTAGAGTGAAATGACTGACACCTCCCAGCCGTCTCTTGACAAGTGAATGTTTGTTAAGCAGAACGACCACGACGATGAACGGGACAGCCGGACAAAGGAAAGAAAGGCTGGTGAAGAACGGATGCTGGTGTGAAAATGAGTCAGCATCCAGGTCACGTGATCATCAGCCCTGAGCTAGACTCAGAGGAGGACTAGCATCACTTCATATGAGAAGAAAGCTTTGCAGACGGACAACATACGATACCAGCCCACCTCTGACACCGACTGGTGAACGGTTCTCATCATGATTCGGCCTTCCCTCATCGTAAGGGTCTCAATCAATTCGTAGATTGATAAAAGGCTGATGTTAAGTAGCGTTCTTCAGCGCTCCGAATGGTACGCCCGCAATTCATTCAGCACAGGCGAGCATTCTCAACTCCCAACAGCGTCCTACGAGGTACGAATATCATATGATCCACGGTAGAATTGCTGATCAAATGGGCGATCTAGGAGATCTCGTCCAGGATCTGTATCTAAGAGAAATACGAGCCTACAAGCCGCCTCCGCTTAAACCCTCAGATTCCGAAGGTCACGTCCAGAAATTCTCCGCCCCGAAAGCTCCGCAATCACCAGACGAAGGCGACATCGCACAAGACCTCAAAGCCTATGAGAACCAGCAGGTTGAACTCGAAGGTCAAGCTGCCTCTGGAGAGTCAGGAGCGGCCGAGGAGAGCTGGTTTGAAGACGAGGAGGATGACGAGGAACATGCTGCAGCCGCTCATTGATGGCAGATATTACAAGACGTCTGGACTTGATTGAATTGTAACATACTACGGTGGCTGTATTCACTTTGTCAATCCATCGATCTGGCATTGTTCGTCTGAAGCATCCCCAGAAGCCATACTTCTTTCTTCGGAATGATTCGCGACAATCCCGTAGGCTGGCATGACTCCGATATGTTGATCTTCCATAACAAGTCCTCTTTCGTGCAATGGGTACCATCGTTCTTGAATCAGGCCAAACTGTGGTATGTAACATCCAGATCGATTGACCGAATCACAACCACTGCCGACATTGCATGTCACTCAATTGATGTATTTTTATTTTTTTGAGAAGAAAAAGGCTGGGAGTAGTCCCTCTCCAAAAGCGGTTGACGTCGAAACCTGAGTCGATCCACAGGAGCCTATATGCTCTTGGATCGCTGGATTTTATAGACCTCTTCCTCTCGCATCGAAAATCAAAGCCAATTCTCGTCGGTAGCCACCTGAAATGAGAGTAGCGAGCATCCGATCTCCTCTTTCCGGAGTCAGTGCGCTAGTGTGAACACAGTAAGACTTCCGGACGGTAGGAAGTGCTGAAACGTTTGGTATCTACCAACCCAGGTTCCTTCCATTAAAATTCCCAGCAAAAGATTTCCCCGCTTTAGCTATTCATCGGCATGACGTGTAGCAGTATACGGCACGGGTTTACAATACATATGATCCAGCTCGACTGGCTTTCACGACGCCTGCGCGAGGCAAGAGGCAAGAGAGCGGCACTTTTACAACAACCACAAGTTCTGATATGAGTTGACGCCATGGATCCTTCAGCCCCATCCAAAGTAAAACGGGTTTCTACTGTCCGATCTCGTTTTGGCCTCCAGCCAAATGCGCCGCTTGATGAAGAACATCAGGATCTTGACCATCATGAGCTGCTATGGAGTCGTATACGCCTTGCCATGCGGGAGCCTTTTGCCGAATTTTTCGGGACCTTCATCATGGTTCTCTTTGGGGACGGAAGTGTAGCACAGGTACCCTTCGATGCGCCAGTGCATGACAGCAATCGCTCAATTTGGCCGTTCACAGGTGCTGCTTTCTGCTGGACTGGAAACCGCGCCCGGTGGGAATGGATTCGGCGAGTATCAATCGATTTCCTGGGGGTAAGTTGCAGTGATACAAGTCCAAACAAGACACCGACGAGCACGACTCCCACTCGATCCAATTCACACAACTCATCAGTATCCCATCTGGGTCTTTCAAACTCAAGCAAGTAGTAACTGTACTCGTGATGTTGTCTTCTCTATTACTCCTGTAATGAAGACAACAAGAAGAGGAGGCATTCCTTGCAGTCCTTCCTCTCGAACAATAATCCACCAAAACTACCGGCTAATACCCTTCATAGCTGGGGCCTAGGCGTCATGCTAGGCATCTATGTGGCAGGTGAGTACCAGCATCATTGCCGTCGTTACCTCGTGTTGCGGCGATTGAAAGACTCTACATAGGAGACAGCGGTGGCTTTCTAAACCCCGCGATTACCTTCTGCTTTTGTCTGTACCGAAAATTGCCTGTGAGCTTTCGAAGTCGAATGGAAGACCCTGGCGTTGCTAAACCATCTCAGTGGCGTCGCTTTCCGATATACTTGATAGCACAATTTCTGGGCGGCTTTTGCGCAGCTGGCGTCATTTATGTATGTTCTGATATAGAGGCCCTACCCTTGAGCGAACCCGGAGGTCGAAAGCCATCGTGACCTGATCTTGTATAGGCGAATTGTGTTGCTGCCATCAACTCTTTTGAGGGAGCTGGAATTCGAACGGTACCGCCATCGCCAACCGCCACAGCTGGCATTTTCTGCACATATCCTCAGGTAAACATAGATACATTGTCCTATATGATCCCAGAGTCATTCCATGGCACGCAGCTAATTCATCTCTGTAAGGCTTTCTTGACCAAAACGAACCAATTCTTCTCCGAGTTCATCACTGCTACATTGCTCATGTTTGTTATTTTCGCACTCAAGGATGAAACCAACCGAGGTGCGATGGGGAAAACTGGAGCTGGCCCATTCTTTCCACTGGCGCTCTTTTTTCTCATCATTGGGTTGGGGGCTTGTTTCGGATACGAGACAGTATGCTGACCGCCTTTGCCATAATATGAGTACTTAATGAATGCTGACCATACAGGGCTACGCGATCAATCTTGCCCGAGATTTTGGGCCCAGATTGATGTCATATGCAGTGGGCTACGGGCCTGCCGTCTGGTCCGCTGGTGACTACTATTTTTGGGTTCCCATAGTTGCGAGCTTCTTGGGGTGTACATTTGGGGGGTTTCTCTACGATGTTTTCATCTACACCGGTCCCGAGAGCCCGATCAATACACCCTGGCTCGGGTTGAAACGTATTATTCGACCTAGTGTGCCTTCGTCTCAGCGAATCAAGGAATCGGAGAGGAGTAGCGCATAGTCTGGTGATCTTCTTACGAGAACCGGTGGTTCGGATCTGTTATGCAGCCGTGAAGGAGGTGCAGGATCTCTTTATCGTCTGCAGAACGTGCATGCATATTCACCCGAGCTTGCTATCTAGCATTCGAATTCAGGGGAGAATGGAGCATAAGACCATGCAAGACGAACATCAGGAAGATCTGAGAGAGACTTGGAGGTGCGTTTGATGATGTACAAATATTGTATATAGACAGTGTCTGGGTTGTAATTCTTGCCGATCTAATCCGCCAAACGTTCTCGTTGCTGGGTATTAATACCTTATCGTCCGGAAGTGTGATAGCGCCAAGCACTGTGATTCCCAATCTGGAGTACAGTACGTACCTGACCCAACGTCAGCCAGAGCACCAGCGCAACAATTCTCGGTTCTATTTCCTTCTTGTATTCTACTTTCTAGGTGCTCATTCACTTCACATTCGTTTAGACCTCTTTTTGCTCCTTCGGTGCTGCCAAGTTGTGGAATATTTCCTCGCCATGTCACCTCCAACCTTTACAGCATGAAGGCAGTCGACACTCATTGGCCTTGCATTTACTTCTGCAAGTGATGCCCTTGTCTGTTGCGGGTGAGGGTGCCCTGTCGGCAGATCCGTCTGGCAATGACATCTGGCCTCGCTGATGAATATCCGTCATCATCGACTGAGTCAACCAATGGTTTCAACTACAAAGAAAACGCTTCCACTACGCCCGACCGCTCGAACGCATCCGAAAAGAATATCATCAATGGGTTTATTCGTTCTGCAAGCTCGACACAGCTAGTCACCCTTCCCGGACCGAACGTGACGCCGGGCGAGAATCCTCTACGCCGAACACTATCAGAGAACGTGCTCATCGACTCCCAGGGAAATGCGCCTGATGTTCGGTACAGGGGAAACATTGGCAATCATACTCAGGTACAACATGCGGAAAATGGAGGGGAAAGAAACACGAAGCACGCAATACCATTGGGACTAGGACCCAAGATTGCCGTGTCACGATTTAGCTTGGATCCGCCAGGCGTCGAAGAAGAAGAAGAAGAAGAAGAAGACGAAGAAGTGCTGAAGTTGCATGGGACGAGGAGATCTCAGCCACCTATACAAGATGATAAGGTCTCTTCCATCCCACGATCTCTCTCAAGGTTTGCGCGAAGGTCATGGGTCTCCAGGTCGAGATCCTCGTCCCCTTCACCCCTAGTACTCGATCTGGAACGCAAATCGGAAGCATCATCAAGCATCCCGAAATCTTTGTCGAGCTCTGCATTGAAGTCACTGACTGATTCGACAATACCTGATCATTCTTCCAAGGGACAAAGGCGACCATTAAGTGTACTGGTGGGAAAGGTCCCCTCAGACTCCACCACACCATCCGTACCCGCTATCCCAATATCTTTCTCCACCGATAAGCTACCTTCCATAGCGAGACAATCCTCTGCTCAGACTCCTGTTGTTCGAAGACTGACGTCGTGGGAGCCGTCGCAGGGCACAGGAAGTGACTCTTCGCGCAAAAGAGATGAGTTGAGCAGTGCCTTCCGAACGTTAGACGGAGACTTCCAGAAGCACGTAACTCTTGCTACTGGTTCATGATACTTGACCAAGATAATTAGGACTAATTGGTTCTATAGGTTTCAGTCGCGCACCAGCAGTCTAAAGACTGCAGTCGTTCGCTCCACTCTCCTCCCATTCTTGAGGACGTACGCAAAGCATCCCTCTAATGCAACACTGAGGCCGGAAGACCTAGACAGAAGGGTCAATACTCTAAACAAATGGTGGACTGGTCTTCTGACAATGCTCATCGGCAAAAAAGGGGAGGGTGTCTCTGGTAGCGACAGACCGACAATTTTGGATGCTGTCACCTCGATCATGGTAAGACCGGAATGGATCCTACCATACCAAGCTGTCTCTTCACCCTCGGACCGCAACGCTCGTCCATTCTTGAAGTCTCGCTCAACCACTTCACTGGCATCCGAGCAGTCAGACTTTCTCGCAGAATCAGTCTCCCATAATGTGAAGAGCTTTTACGCAGAAAAATTGATGTGCCAGATGGCATACGTAGTAGAAAAGATGTCATCCCGGAGCGTGCCCGCCAGTGTTGTTAACTTCTGCGGTAAAGCTACTGCATATGCATTTTTTTACTGCGACGGTGTTGCGGAAATATTGGTCCGTTTATGGGCTACACCTCCAGAGATGATCAAACGTGTATTGGCCGAGCACCACCTGGCTCGAGATGCCGACCTTAAGAGCTCGATGAGCTTCGCAGTTCGGAATTTCCCCTCGAGACTTCACGGCCTCGGGTTCAAATCCGTGAAGGCAACGGTACAATATCTTCGGTCCCGGCCACGCTTCCCACTCGGCGCCGCACGTATTAATTGGCACGGACCATGGGTTCGACGATGGGCTGGCAGGGACACAGATCTATTCTTCATATTCACCAGGAATTACTACAGCCTCATGGGTGACTACATATCCCCTGATCTTATGTCTCAAGGACGTCTTTGCGCTCCGGGCCACATTTTGCTTCAAGCGCAGGTACTCAGTGTTCTCGAAAATATTGTTTTGCGAAGTGACACTCAGTCCCCTTTGGACCCAGCGCCTGGGTCTTCTGTTGAGTACAATGGCATGTTCGGCGAAACCGACGCATCTGCCCCTGTTCTGCCGCTATCGCCAGCTGCGACCAGCCGCTCGATGGCCGAGAACCGCCTTATCATTCTAATGAGGGACTATCTATCCGGGTCCAGCTCAGTCTCTGAAAAGCCGAAAGAAATCTTTGCCGGATCATTTGAGCGCTTATTGAAGGCTGCTGCGCGGCGGATCTCCGTGTTCAACTATAATGCATGTTTCACTCTTTGCGACTTCATGGAAGAAGCCTTGCCAATATTACATCGATATAGTACTTCCTCAGCATCTAGCTATACAGCCCTGGATTGGCTCTTTTGGCTCAGCGTCTGCAGGAAGATGATGGAAAGCCAAAACACGATGACGCAGCTTCGTGTTTACGCATTCCTATACAGTCTTTGGGGTACAGTTACCGCCGAGCCAAACCGCAAACATCACGTCTGCCTGGATTGGCTTCTAGACGAAGAGTACTTCTATGCACAGTTTAACCATTGGTGTCCGATGGTCAGAGCATACTACATGCGCTTACTATGCTGGCGGGTAGGTCGACTTGGTGTTTCTGGCTCAGATCTAGATAGGTAAGTCAGATTCGAGAATATTCAGAGACTCCCAAACTAATATGAGCATAGTCCAATCTTGAAGACTCTTGCTAGACGTCTCGACTACGTCTGGTGTACATTCCTCTACCTCCAAGGCGATGTCCGTAGCAAGGGCGGTCCGCGACTCTCTACTGCACCCTGTAGTCCTGCCCCCAGCCGGCACCTGCTCGTAGTCCGCAACGACTCACAGCCGACACCCGGCAGCATGTTTCTTACCTTTGACAGCATACTATCCCTGCCCTCGTCGACACAGTCAGCCGCGTACGAGAGACACAGCTCACTCAATACATCGAGGGGCAGCAAGGAGTCGTCGGCGACCAAAAAACCCGTTAGCATCGGTAGAAGGACCTGGTCAATGTTGAAGAACATGATGTCCTTCACTACACCTGCAACAGATTCCCCAGCTAACAGGGTTGGGGAGAATACCGCCAAGCTCAAGGGCAGCAACACGCAAAGTCCGAGCAAGACAAGCGGGCACTCCTCTCCAGAGAGACAAGAGACTCCCTTGTTCCGGGCGCATTCTTTCAAATTCTCTCTGGAGTGGATAGGCGATGAAACAAGCCATTTCGGTAAGGAGCGGCCGTTGTATAGGCCCCAGCTTCCAGGACCTCCATCCAACTGCCTCGAGCGTCCCGAAATCAACGTGACGGACCTCGGTCTCTACCAACCTCAAGGTGCGGCGATCAACGTAGGTAAGTACGCGGGCCGTGCGCTCGCTGAGTGGGACTTGGTGCTGGCCGAGTTCAAGGAATTCTGCGAAAGACGCCGTGCCGAGGGCGTTCCCAATCAGTCACAAGTTGAGACGCCTACACTTGGTGTCGAGACTTTTCGTCGTCCAGGCTGATGGATCCAGTCTATGCGACGCAAAATATCCTACAAGCTACGGCAGCGCTGCTCCAGAACGGCTCACGATAATACTTCGAATACCTATCAATAATCTGACCAGCCCAGCAGGCGGACAAGGTTGTCGCATGGTCCAATTTCGTGTAGACTTAGGCGTGCAGGGCAGTCGTTGGTGCTCTTGGCGAGAGAGCTCTCAAGCTTCGATCCTTCAGCCTGTCTACTGTCGTGTCGTCGCAGCAATTGGGATGCAGGTCGATGGAGATGAAGAGCATGGCAAGCGCCTAACCTGGTCCGTGCGAGATGTCGGAATATGCCTATGGATATAGCACCAAAAGTTCAGAATATACGCTAAAAGCCGACCGTAGCCTACGGTCGCTTTTGGACTCAGCGTCGCCTTTCTCCTCTCTCGGACGGCAGCCTTCTACTTTTAACCCAGCGTCGTACTACAACGGAGGATTACCCATCCACAACCGTTGATACAGCAGAAGCTCTGTCATGTCGGATTATCGTTGTGTTGAATATGTTGATTCTACTGACGAAGAAGTCTCCAAATTCTTGGATCCAGATCGCTCTATCAGGCGCATTCAAGGCCATTTGGTGGATCTTTGTTATGATCTTAGTAAGTCTTTATTTCGATTGCAAACCCTTCGACAGGCGGAGTGGGCACGAGATATCTCGACTGCCAGCCAGATCGGATGCCCTACCAGTGCATAATATAGATAGCTTTGCTGGCTGTCACACAGAGTCGCCAGGGGAACATGAAAGCCATATCCGCAATCTCTACTTATGGGTTTGCGTCTTCGCAAGCTTTCAGCATCTCGGGATCTCAAGCTATTCCCATTATGCTCGTCGCGTTCGTTGCACTGTACCAAATGCATACACATCTGCCATCAGCAGCTCAAACCCTTCGATTGCAAGCTCTGCTCGTTTTGTTCAGCATGGCTGTTTTCATAGGAGGGCAGTGCGGTGATAACGTGCTCGGGCAGGCGCAATGGCCGTCAATCTTATTTCCAATTTCACCCGCAATCAACCAGAACCATCCAATAGAAGATTTGGTCCCCAAATCGAGAGCAGAATTTTCTGTGATGGTCGAAAGACAATCCAAATCGCTGGCAGAAGCAATCCAAGAGTATCAACGAAGATATCACAGAGCACCTCCCCCCGGATTCGACCTATGGTACCAGATGGCTCAAGAGGCTAATACTACTTTGATCGACGAATATGATCTTCTTATGCAAGATTTGGAACCATTCTGGGGCATGTCTGCACAAGAGCTACACTCGAAGACTGCGATGGTGTCCACGAACGATGTCTGGATCAGGCGCTTGTCGGTTAGAGACCACAAGATGGAGGTCGATCCTCAAGGGCATGCTGCCTACGGCGATGAAGTTCCTCAGATTATGAATTGGACCAAGCCTTTCGCGGAGTTCCTCCCCAACATGGACCTGGTATTCAACAGTTTGGACGAACCAAGGGTGATCGTATCACATGGTATTCTCGAATCTTCCCTACAAAATTGCCAAAACACGACCGGATCCGATCATGGCTTAGAACCAAGTCAACCAAAGGTGCCTTTCGAATTCTTGAATCACGATAAGCAAAATATACAAGATTCTCCCCTTCTCCTCGAACGCTTCACAACCATGATTTTGTCCGCAATGTTTCGTTCGTGAAGGACACATGTCAGAACCCGAATGCGTCAATGCAGCATGGGTTTGTCGTTGCTCCAGACACACTGCGTACAACCCACGAGCTTGTTCCGATCTGGTCGCAGTCAAAACTCGGTTCATTTCAAGACCTGATCATGCCGTCCCCAAATTATGTGACTAAAGAAACGGAGAATGAGCATGAAACCACCGCAGTTGATCCTCCATGGTCCTCCAAATTAAAACAGCTCTACTGGGTCGGCAGCACAACCGGCGGTAACATCCACAACGGTGATTGGCGCCACATGCACCGAGAGCGCCTGGTCGAATTCGTCAATTCCCCAGACCAGCAAATAACACTACTCAACCAAACACTACCAAACGGTCCCTGGCAGCCCTTCAACACCACCCTGTCCCGCATACGCAACCTTTTCAACGTAGCCTTCACCGCCACCGTCCAATGCAACGGATTCTGCGACTCCCTCAAGAAAGAATACACCTTCCACGAGCACGGCAAACCGGAAGACGCATTCAAATACCGCTCCGTTTTCGACATGGACGGAAACATGGACGGTAACGCATGGTCAGGCCGCTACTACACCCTCCTGCGCTCCAACTCCGCCATCGTCAAACAAGGCTTGTTCCGCGAGTTCCATGGCGATGCGTGGATCAAGCCGTGGGTGCATTATATACCCATCAGCATGGATGCGGCCGAGTTGCTGGAGCTGATGAGGTTTATGATGCAGTCGGCTCAGGGGCAGGAGATTGCGGAACGGATTGCTGGGGAGGGGAAGCGGTGGGCGCTGAGGGCGTTGAGGAATGTGGATTTGCAGTTGGCGGCGGGGAGGGCGATGCTGGAGTGGGGGAGGTTGATGGATTTGAGGAGGGATGTGAAGGGGGTGTGTGAGGGGGGAAGAAGGCGGGGAGAGATAACATGAGTGAATATTATGTGAGATATCAATTCATATTAGCGAGCATCTACCGGAGATCTATGTATGTATTACTACGATTGGTATATGACCTGGTTTGAGCATGACATGACGAAAGGATAATACATAATTCAGGCATCGCCTAGATCAGTTGATCGAACGGATTTGATTATCTTTTTCTTTTCTCTAGAATAAGAATACATCAATTCGCGAGCCCACATGGACCAACGCATGTAAGAATGTCGACCAGGTCTCTATGACCTCATCTTGATTATCGGGAACCTTTCTATACTCATGCTACCATTTTTCCATCTACAGGGAGTGGCCTTCGTCTCAAATGCCTTCCTGGTAGACGACATCTCTCGGCGGCCCTTGGTCGAGTTCGTTGGCCCCCCCCTCTCGTACTTTGCTGACGAAAACCCATGATTCATTCCGAGGTCATCGTTGGTGGCGGAGATGGCTTGCTTTCATAGAAAATCCATCATGATCCGAAACCATGATCTCAAAGGCGTTTAAGAATTCTGCTGAGATATCCACCACGAAAATGGTCTATGAGCGTTGCGTGCTTCGTATGTGAATGTCTTCGAGCAAAAAGTCTGTCCAATGTAGCCCGATCATAGCAAGGCCTTCTTGTGGATCGGAGATCGCATGGTCGTCTGGTCCTTGAAAAATCCCCACGGTGGGTTGCTTGATGCATAATCATGCTTACCATTGATGCCCGCGAGGATCGATAAGACTCGACTTCAGCACTGTAGGAGTACATTAGGCGGTCTTGGTAAATATTGGAGGATATGTCTCTTCTCGGATGACGAACGTAGCTACGAAGGAGCTCGAGAATGGGAGAGCTTGGGAGCTTAGGAGAGCTTGGGAGGGCTTGGGAGCGATGTTCCTGCAGTCGAATGTCCTGCTCCTCATCTCTATTGGTCAGACTCCTCTTCTGGCGTTTAGTGATGGAATCATGTGTCTCGGGACCCCTCTTCCAAACTCAGCTGAACCGATCCCCACAGGACCTTGCTCGTCTTTGTTGTCAACATTACCCCGATGGAGGTTTTGCGAAGTCTGGGTGATTTGCTTCGATCGCAGAGAACCCGCCAGCGTCCGCAATCTCAAGTTTCTCAGACACCTCTTCACGTTGAGGCCGCTCGGTTAGATCGACGAGGGTACCATTCATAGGAATATTGGTGTGAGCTGTGTCGAGCTCTATCAGAGGCTCATCCCCGCCATCCAAGTTCGACTCTGTTGATGTGAGATTTGAGTAAAGAAGGCGCATTGTCGGAAACGGCACATTCGTTGCTTGACTGCTGAGACCATTCATTACCGTCCGAGCCATCTGGAGGCGAGCGCCAGCCGGCACAGGTTCACCAAGCCTCATCCACAAAACTGACGCCAGCGTGTTCCAGAATGCGGCCTGTCGTCTGCGCGAACCTAGCCTCAAAAGTCCCGTCCCTTTCTCGGTGTTGCGGATGTCTGCGATACGTTCGGTCATCAGGACTTGTGGGATCTGACTGAGTATTCCCAGTTCCAGTGATTTCATTGCCCATTTTGCGGCATCTTCTGCAGCACCCGGTCCTCGCCCATTCAGAAGTTCGATAGTCAGGAGAATAGAGCGTATAGCGCCAAAGGGCAATGAGCACCTGGTGAGATAAGAATATAGAGCTGCCTCGATCTTTTGATCGACGACTTCAGATCTAGCCCTGGTGCTGAGTACTTGGGGTATTAGCAAAAAACTGACGCCAGCTAGCTCGTTCGCTGATGCATGGTATGCCCAGGCTTTGTCGTTACTGAAATCCGTTCGGAGAGAGTCATAAGTGCTGAAAGCGAGCTTGTAGTCCCTGAGCATGAAAGAATAGTCCGCTAGTTGCCGCATGATTGCCTCCGGTGCTTCTGGCGAGTAATAACCTCGGGAAGGATCAAAGTTCGAGTTGGGTGAATTCTGACCTGTGGCAGTTGCGGTATTAGCCCCTTTTGCTGATCCAAAGCCGGTCCAGCGTTTCGAAAGGGACATAAAACGTCCTCCAATCCCTCGTCGCTTTGACGCCACCTGATCGTTCCAGGTCACAACGCGGCTCTCCATGAATGGCAGAATTGATTGGGTCACCATTTCTCGAAAGAAACTTCTGATAGCGATTGCGTCTGATTCGAAGATGTATTGGCCTGAAGACGAGCCATTGCCACGTTCTTAAAATATCAGCTCGCGCGCGACCAGGTATGGACATACTTACTGTATTCTTCCATTTCCGATAATTCTTCGTCTGCGGTTTTCCAATGGCATCTTGGGCTTTCAGTAATTTCACTGTCGGTCCCTACACATGGCAGGCTGCGAATCCTGAGGAGGAAACAATGAAGACCGAAATGCCTTTTCATCAGGTCAAAGAGCGCAGTAGACTTCACGATATCGTCATGGTCCTCGTCATGGACAAGGACGTAATAACGCAGGTAGTCGACCGCAACCCATGGGGGTATCGCATTATTTGCGCGGCAGCTATACGAGTACATTTGCCGGATCTTTTCCAGAGGTGCAGGACTTCGGGAACTGACTGCTACGATACAAGCAACCGGGTGCGCGAACGTTTCGTAGGGCTCTTGCACCGTTTCTGCCAAAAATTTGCGTAGGTATTGAAGGTAAGCCGGTGCAGGTGCACTGGGTCTCCGACCATCCAGCCCCTCAACCAAACCTTGGAAGCCAGGGGTACGTTCATTGTCTCGGGCTGCACGAATCGATCGGGTGATTGTGGCCTCAATAGCGCTTTCCCTTGCATCTTCGACCAAACGGGAATCAGAACGGGGTCTTTGCTCCGGCCGATCGTCTTCCGTGTCTGTCTGATGCGACTGCAGTTGGCCGACGGAAGATCCAAGAGCCCGGGTCTCTCCTTGGTACTGGATGAGTCGGATACCAAAATCATCCCAGGCTTTACTGGCCCCGATACTGTCCCGAACGACCACTTTCCCTGGCACATGTTCGGCAAAGGGTCTTAGCAGGCTATGAAAGCCCCCAGAATAGCCTTTCTCCTTGGCAATATCATCGGTATCCTCTGATGCGAAGCATGCAACGCGAGGCGCGAAAGACGCAAGGATAGTCTGCCGTGGTGCGTCGTTGTAAGAACCAGCGGATACAGGCGAAGAACTCCTAGAGCTTAGGCGACGTTGCTGCACCTGATTTGATTGACTGTGACGACTGCTTGATCGAGGAGAGGAGGTGGCTGATGCGTGAGGAGACTGAGGGCCGGGGAGCGTCACATAGGCAAGGTTTTCTGGTTTCCCAGTTCCTACTCTTTGGGGAGTTGAAAGATTAGAAGTCGTGGTGGATAGTAGCGAGTCTGGCCCATCTGTCGCAGCCGAGAGCGGTGTCATAGATGAGGGTTATGCGTCGGTAGCAAATAATCATGCTTCAAGAGTAGTGAGATTTCGGTAATAGTCTTTCGTTTTGGTCGCAGCGAGACCATGTCTCTTGTTGTTGAAAATAGTTGTCCGCGTTGTTGGAGAATATCAGAGAAAGACCTATCATCCTCGGCATCCAAATTTAATCAGAAAATGAAATTGGCCGAAGCAGTCAAAGACCACAACAACATAGTTGTTCGATTGGTTCACAACATGGAATTGGCGTAGTCACTCATCATTATTTGGCGCGTAAGCCGGCAACGGCGGCTGCTCGAAATCGACAAGGAGTATGGCGGACGGTAGGAGGCTTCCAGACAAAATAATTCCTAGGTTCGGATAAAAGAAAATTTAGATTCCCTATATAATATTATAATCCTACTTTCTATTTTTTTCTTCTTTCTATTTTTCTTTAATAATATTATATTTTTCTAAGCTAAATAATTTATATAAAAACTATATTTTTTTTTAGCTTTTAATTAATTTTATATTAAATAAAATTATATCTATTCTATATAATAATTTTTAGATTAAAGTTTTAAAATATATAATTAACCGCCGGCTTTATAGCTAAAATATTATTTAACGGATTTATATAAAAGATTTTAAAATTTTTTTAAATTATATTTAAATTCTTTTCTAGTAAATAAAATTTAATAATAAAAAGTTCTTTTATATTTTATAGTACGAAAGTTATTAAATTAGCTAAATTAGTTTTATTCGACTATAATAAATTTTAAGATTTATATAATAATAGAATTTAGTAGAAGAAAAAAAATAGATTATCTAAACTATAAATAACCTTATTATATAAAAGTTTAAATTTAAAATTATCTAGAATTTAAATAAAATTAAATTCTATAACTATTTTTATAAATATAAAAAGTTTATTAAAAGATTATATAGTATCTTTTTCTATTCTATAATTACTAACCTTTTTTAAAAACTATTTTTTTTTCTAATATTACTTTTTTATATCTAAAGATATTAACTAATATTTTATAAATATATAATTATTTCGGAAGGAATATATTATACCCGGATTAAATTTTATCTAGTCTTTTAATAATTATAATAAATTAAAAGCGTATAGTATTAAAATTTATATTAATATTAATATTTTTATTTACTATATTTTTTAAATCTATATTAGAATTTCTGTTTATATATTAATTAATATTCTAAAATAGTATTTTAACTATATAAAATTATTTAAATAAATAGTATCTATTATATAATTAGATTAAAAAATAGAAATATTAATAATAATAGATATATATTACTAACTATATTATATAATCTATAAAAATATAGTATTTCGGAACTATTTCGTCTATAATATAAACATTAAAAATTAATATATTAAATTCTAATAGAAATAGTTTATAAAAAGTTATTTCTTTTATTAGATTATATATTTTTTCCTTTTTAATTAAAAGAATTCTACTAACTTTATATAAATTTTAGAATTACTTTTAAATTTTTTTTAAACTAGCTTTTTTAATATATATAAAATTAAAGATTTTATTACTTTTTTTATAATCTACTTCCTAATTATTTACTATAAAATTGGAAGGTTTTTTAGTAAATAAAATAACTACTATATCCGGAAATAGAAAAATAAATTTAATAGTTTAAAAAATAAACTATATATATTCTATATATATCTACTAGATACGGTATATAACTATACTATATATCTATCGCCTAAAAAGTTAACGGAGTTTTAAAATAATATTAAAAAATAAAATAAATTTAATAAAATTTCTAAATTATATAATAATCTAATTTCAATTAGATAAAGATAAATATTTTTTTCTAATAATATTCGAATAGTATATAGTATAACTCTAGCTTTTCGGCTTTAATCTAGCCGACCTACTACTAATTCTATATAATAAATAAATAAAACCTTATTATATAATCTATAAAAATCTTCGGAAAGTACTATATAATTATTAAATAAATAGAATAGACCTATAATTAGATTTTATATAGAAACTAAAAGGAAATAGATATTAATAGCTATTAGAAAACTTTATAGAAAACGTATAAAAAGTAGATTTAATAGATAATCTAAAATATATAGTTAATAATTTAGACGATATTAGTAATAAAAGTTAATACTATTACTGATTAACTAATATATATATAGTTTATATAATAACTTTAAACTTTTTTATTTCTATTATCTATTTATATTTTTTTTTTTTTAAAATTAATTTTTATTATATAAGCTTTTTCTATCTAATATATCTATTTTTTAATAGTTAAACCCCTTTTATATAGTATATAAAGTCTTATATAGTAGATTCGATATCTATAATAATAAATCGAAATACTTTTAAAATTATAATATAGAAAAGTACTATCTAATACTAGACGACGACGAAATAAATTTTATATAATTTAATTTTAGAATTTAAAAGCTAATATCGATACTAGATTATTTTTATTTTTAATAATACTTTTCCGCGAATTTATATAATATTTTAAATTCCGGATATAGTTTTTACTATATCTTTTTCTAACTTTTATCGCTCTATTTAATATAGTTTTTTAAATTATATAATTTAATATTTTAATAGAAAATTTTAAAACTTCTAATTTTAAAGGATTTTATTTTATATAAATCTTTTTATATAATATTAATTTTAGATTGAATTTATTAGAGGTCCTATCTAGTAACTATAGTTATACGGTCCTTTTTTTCCTTCTTTTTTTTTTTATAACTATCTTTTCGACTAGTAGGACGTAAAGATATTAAACGGTTTATAATATTTAATAAAAAATGAAAATAAAATAGATAGAAATCTATTAGTTAAATATTTAAAAAAAAAAAAAAGTTATTATATTATTTATATTCTAAATTTATTTTTAAATTATCGAAAACCGAATTTATATTTATAAAAATAGTTAAAATAAACTATTAGATTATATAATAACGAAGTAAAATTTTATTATATTCTATATTCTATTTATATAATATTTATATTTTTTTAGATATTTTTTAAATTATAATTAATAATAAAAATAATAATAGTTTATAAAAATTTATTTATAATATTATTCTAGTAATAGTTTATTATTAAATAATAAATATCGAAAAAAAGAAATTATATAGATTTATTTTTAAAATCTATTTTATAATTTTAATATTAGTTAAATATAGTATTATTCGATTTAAAAAGATTAATTATATATAAACTATTATAAAGCTTCTAGATAGTTTTAATTCTATTTCGAACTACTATTTAATCTATTTAATTATCTATTATATTATTAAAAAAAGTTCTTTTTTATATAAATAAAATATTAAAATAGAACTATCGGATAGCTAGAATCTAAATCTTCTATTACTAAAAATTAAAATAAAAATAAAACTATTAACTACTATATAAATTAAAAAAGAGCCTTTAATATCCCGAATTAAAATAGAACCAGCTGCTATATAAAGGAAAAAGACTATAATTATTAATTTTAAATATTTTCGACTTCTATTAATAAAAGAAAATTTAGTAAATCTTTTATTTTTTATTATATAAAATAGACTCGAGACTATTATAGCTAGTATATTTTTAACTTTTTATATAATAAATCTTTCCGTTCTATTTCTATTACTATTTAGCCTATTAATAAAATCGATAATATAGAATATTAATAAAATAATTAGTAATTTTAGCTATTAGGCTAAATAGTAATATTATATAAAACTAGAATAGTAGAAAATCTTTTAAAATTAGATTTTAAATAACGAGGCTTTAGACTACGGAGCTAAAAGACTATATAATATTAAAAAATAGATATTTTATATAATAAAGGCTTTTATTTATTAGAATAAATATTAATAGAAATAGAAATAGTAAAAAAAAATTATATAATAAAAAGATAATAGAAAAATACTATAACTAGACTAATTATATTATATATAAAAATATAAATTTAATTTTAATTTCTATCTATTTTAATTTATACTAGCTTTATATAAGCTAGTAGTTTAATATTTATATTACTACCGACTCGTATTACTAGTTTTAATTATTATATAAAAGTTTAGATTATTAATTAAATCCCGAAAGAATAGATATATAATAGCTATTTATAGTCGATATAAAAATTATAAAATAGAAAAATAGTTCTAAAAATAGAACTATTTATTATCTATCTAACTATTTTTTTATTTTATATATAATAAATTATATAATAAAATAGATCTAAAAACTAGGCCGAAAATTATCTAATTAGATACTAGAATTATAATACTAGTAAAACTACCGCTAATATCTAAATTTCTAGAAAACTCTATATTAATCGGACTATTATCGTCCGATAGACTATTTTAAATTTTATTATTATTACTATTATTATCCGAAAACTCTAATAAATTTAATAATAAAGATTTTTTATTATTATTATTTAAAAACTCGGATAAAGAATTATTATTTTATATAATATAATATATAGCGTAGTTAGACTATTTATAATTAATATAATATTTATTATAGTATCCGGATAAATAGATATATAATAAAAAAGTCTTCCGGTATTTTAAATTTTAAAATTTTTAATAGTTTTTATAAAATTAAATTATTAGTTAGTTTTAAAACTAGATAAAAATAGCCGCTATATATAAAAGGCGGAATATTACAATTTTTATTACTATAATAATCTAGAGGTTATATATAATATTATATTCTAGTAAAACTAAAATAATATAATTTCTATCTATTTATATAAATAAAATAAAATTTTAATTAATAATTATAAAAATTAGTTAACCCGAAAACCTATTAATTTATATAAAAATATTTATTTATAAAAGTATTATCTATTATATAATTAGTATAAAATCCTTTATTATTATATAATAAATAGAATATTCTAGAAATAAAAAGATAAAATAAAGTAAAAATTAAATATTATATAAAATAGGAATTAAATACTATATATATTTTAAAAAAATTAACTTTTAATAAAAAAAAAAAAAAAAAAAAGTTTATATAAAGACTTTTATATATTTCTAATTTAGATAAATACGCGTTTAATAGCGGCTATTTATATTATTATAATTTTTTAAACCTTCGAATCTAATTATATAGTAAATATAGTATTAAATATAAGCTATAGAGGTTATTAAAATATAATAAAAAGTTAAAAATCTACTATATAACTAGGTATTTATAGCTTTAAAATCCTAGGATCGACGTTCTACGGCTTAAGGAATTATTTTGTCTGGAAGCCTCCTACCGTCCGCCATAAAGGAGACGGGATCAACCTCGGCATAAGTTAGAATTCGCTTCTCCGTTTGCACTGCTAGAGCATTGGGGATCATCAAATGTGTCTTGGCACACTGGTCGAGTTGGATATACAATGAGTGATCTACTGCAGTACATACTCAGTCAACAAGATCAGTTCAGAAGGTCAAGCCCCAGGATCTCCGTTATGTGCATTCATGTAGCTAACAAGTTCAGAGCACGCATTCCGTCCCTGTTTTCCGACTTCACCGTACAGCGGCACACCAATCCCGACGGCTATTACGCGAACGTGAACATCTGGGAAGAGGTCTTGTGCAGAGCAGCCCGTGCTGGCTTGGTTGTTGGGCGGGATGGGACAGTCCAGAGACTCTCACTGGAAGCTGGTCCGTACCTGCTGCAAAAGTTGGAAAGTTCAGAATGGGGAAGGCCGCTAGCTATAAACGCGGTTATAGTAGGTACTTGCTCTCGGTACCTTCGTGGCCCATCCACAACACCTAATGTCTCTGGATGAAGGATGAAGCAATTTCACGGCGTCAAATGCTATCCTACCAGGCCTTTTTGGCCTCTCCCCATAGCATCTATAGCCGAAGCTGGACCGAACTACCCTGGCGCTTTGTAGCATGGGGACTGGAACAGATGGGATTACGCCAAACGGTTTCCAGCACAGACACCCGACAATCCAGGGAACTTGTGTTGATCCCAAACGTGGAGGTAAGCGCCTATGCCCCAAGCCTTCGCCGTCACTCAGACTTTCCAGAAAGTGGCTGGCAGAATCTTGACCCATTTCGAAAAATACAGCAGCCAAGTTGATCGAACGTTCACTACAGCCATGTTCAGCAGAGAAGCAGCGGCAGCTTTGGAGATTGATGGTGATTTAGCGGATAAAGACCTTACCGTCTTACTCAAATACTTGGCACGTGATAGACAAGTTCTTGTAACCGACGGAAAAGTAAATCGTACTGGACTTTTCCGGTAAGGATTTTGGCTAACACTTGCAGGTGGTCAGAATCACCCGTTCCACCGAGGTCGTGTCGCCAATTACCAAAGAAGACCGCGCAATTGCATCCCTGAAATCCCTGATAGAAGACATCGGGCGGCAGGTACGCGCACTCGAGGCTCAAATAGCTAATTCGAGAGAGAAGAGCCAAAAAGCAGTCGAGACTAAGAACCGACCATCCGCCCTTGCGGCACTCAGGTCAAAGAAATCAGCCGAGTCGGTCCTAGCTCAACGCATGGACACTCTTTTTCAGCTTGAGCAAGTCCTTGGCAGTATTCAACAAGCTTCGGACCAAGTTGCAATGGTTGGCGTTATGAAAGACAGCGCCCGAGTCCTTCGTGGACTTAACGCCAAAGTTGGCAGTGCCCATGACGTTGAGAACGCCCTCGAGAGCTTGAAAGAGGAGATTGGTATGGTTGAGGATATAGGCTCAGTCATTAGTGAAGCCGGGCAAGAGATCAACGTTGCCGATGAGAACGAGATCGACGAGGAACTTGGCGCTTTACTGCGTCAAAAAGAGAAAGCGGAAGAGGAAGAGGCCGTGGAGAGCACCAAGCAAAGACTTGCTGATCTTCAGACGGAGGACAACACTGAAGCTAATCGTGCACAAAAGCCTACGCTTTGGACCGACGAAAACCCTACGGTTCCAAGCGAAACTTCTGGCTCAACGTCCTCCAGGGAAGACAGCGCACTTGAAACCGTGCCCCTGGACGGAGAGAAAGCTTCATCTCCTGATTCGAGTCGAGCAAGCCACAATCGGAGGGAGTCTGATCACGCTATTTTGGAAAGTTAAGTTGGAATGTGTGCATCATACCACTTTGAAATGGATGCAGTGCCAGTGCGAGTGTTCAGAACTACCGAGGCGTATTATCCCAATCCAATCCAATGGGGTATCAATGTGGCAAGGACATAACCTTGCCTGGAAGCAATCGACTCCTTCATTGGCGCACCAGCTTGTCTCCAACGCAGCTCAGCACAGCTCAGTCAAGATTCGAGAGTCAGGATTCGAGCCAACACTGCTGGGTTGATGTGACCAAACGGTTAAAGAACACAGACGGATCAGGATTGATTCTCAATTATCCTCCGAATCAGGGATGGTACGGCTGGTGGGTCTCTCCGGAAGGCTGTCTGTCAATCGTGGGGAGGCCGTGGACTCATGGTTTTCCTGATCTAGGATTACCTGGGCAGGGCTTCCACTTTTCACAGGGCTGCTACCAGCTCTTCCAGTATTCCGAGCTTTCGAGATGAGGTCTTGGAAATCAGAACTATGATTCGCACTCCAAGCCGCGCCATCAAAATCCTTTCTCATGATCGAGCCAGCGTTGTTCAGCTCATTGCCAGAACTCGCAATTGAACGTCCGGTGGTTCTGTCCCAAATATCCAACTCACGAAGCATCTCACGCTTGGATTTGGGCCTTGATGAATCTGCATTTGCATTCACTATATTGATCCATTCAGCGTGCCGTCGAATGAGTAATAGTCTGGGACCGGTAGTGGGTATCCCCAGTTCGGATAGCTTCTTCCGCAACGCGACATCTTTCATCAATGAGTAATTAAGTTGTGGCAGCCGCTCTGGTGGTTTTACGTTCGTGCGTGATGTCCCAATTACCTCGACTGAAGGGGCTCTTCCAGACTTTCTCAGATTGGGTGATGATGCGGCATCAGGTTCGTTGTGCGTGTCGAGATGCAGAAAGACGGCTTCCTCTTTCATCCTTTGGCCGCAGATAGGGCAGGCTGCGGAACCATTGCCTTTGGTTATCTCAGCAGTCTGACTGTGATGGTACAGAGCGATGTCTTACCATCGTGGTTTGCAATGGCCTCGACCTGCACTTCTTCGTCAGATGATTGAGTTGTAGCGTGGTTCGCGCCGTCAGATAGCCGTTTGTCCTGGGAGCGCGTTTTCCTCCGCTGTACAGTGATTGTTGGCTCGTCCGTATCCTCTTCTAGGTCAGTATCGTCAAGCTTCCTCTTAGGTCCAGATATCTTGACATCGGAATGTTTAGATTCACGTCTGGCGAGTGACGATAATGAGGGTCGTGCACTTTGAAAAGCCTCGACGATTTCTTGTACGGTCCAGTTGCGTCGTAACCTCAGCTCTTGATCTGCGGTGCGACAAACGGGACATTTGCCATCATTGGTCAAGCATCGCCGGATACATATGGAGCAGAAAGTATGGGAACAGCTTGTTATCATTGGAGTATCAAAGAAATCCTTGCAAACTTGACACCGAAGGGCTGATTCGACGGGTGCAAGCTTGGGTACCGTAGTGTTGAGCCAGTCAGATGGGTCCGCCACATCCGAGGAACTAGCTGTGGTATTCATGATAGACTCGCAGTCTTCGAAGGTACGGGTGAACTGCAAGATTGTTGCAATCCCATCTTGTCGACAATTGTTTGTGGCTGCGATCAACGTCGAAATAACGCAGATCCGGTGCTATTTAGGCGCGGTCGCGTCACGCGTCTATAGATCAAAATGCCAAGGAGTTAACGACCCGTTCAAGTTTGAACTTTCCAAGCCTGGCACATGTTTTCCACACCTCAAAATCCAGCCCTGCACTCTGCAGGCTTAAAAAACAGGATGCAGCATTCTAGTAGATAAGGTAGGTCACGAGCTGAATTGATCTAAGAAATGTTCTGCCTATGAAATCTGCTCATGTGGCTATGTCCTGCCTGCCTCCATGCAGGAACAAAAATTGATCCATATTGCCACGTGGTTTCGTTTCTGTATACCTGCATGCAGACTTTATCATTTGCGCTTACGGACTGATAAGGATCCCGTCTGCAGGGAGATTATTGTATCACTAGTGTATTCTACGGGGTTAAAGTCAGGGACCATTTCTGTCATTGAAGGTGGGTCTTAAAAGCCCTATCCGTACCATCGTCTTTGGCGCTATATGCTCTTTCCTTCTTGCCCTCCCCGCGCTTGGCTCTCAGTTCGCCTTCTACGGCAGTTACGGCACGACCTCAATAGCAACGGCGGGCCTTTACATCTCTTACGGTAGGTCCAATGTAATATATCTCGATCGGTGGCATTTGAGCCACCTTCTAGGCATCCCTATCGTGCTGACGCTCGTCTACCCTCTTAATTTTAGGGGCGGTCCCTTCAAGCTCGGAGCTGCTTCCAAACCGATTGCAATACTGGCATTCTTGTAGCTCGGGTTTATCACAGTTGTTTTCTGCCTGCCGACACTGAACCCGGTCACCCGCTCGACTTTCAACTACACACCCGTAGCGCTTAGTGTTGTTGGCTTGTTCGGCTTCGGCAGCTGGGCCTTATGGGCGCGGCGATGGTTCACGGGCAGATGTCGTGCTCACTGTCGGATCTGTACTCGACAGTTGGATTTCTGGGGTGAGGAGATGGTTGGCAGGACGGATACGGCAGAATCGGATAAAAGGCATGACTGACATCAGAGGCTGGAGTCTTCGGAGTCGACGGGTCCGAAGCCGAATGATAAAAGGCGAGCCTCAGTCCGTCGTTGAACGCAGAGTTTTGTGCTAATTCTGTAAGTAGGGGCCAGATCACTGTCGATAGGGATTTTGGGGTCCGGGAGTACGAGGGATTGTAGATATCCGGGCCCTGGGAGGGAGGTAATCTGTTCTCTATACAATGGGTGCATATATCTCTATACCACCGTGCAGATGCAAGTCGCTGCCAGTCCATCTAATTCCTCTCCCTTTATGAGATCCGAATCTGGTGGGCGACTCGTGCAATCGATAGGGATGCCTCGACTTGGCGGAGCAGGCATTCGATACCTCGACTGCCAGCCCAATCAGATGCCTTACCAACGCACGAGATAGAAGGCAGCCCAATCTCTCGATCAACCCAGCTCACACCATCATGATAACCTATCGTCTTAACTTCAACACAAGCCGTGACTCCATTGGACCCCATCCCAGGCTGCGCGTGCCCCCATTGGAGTCATACATGCACGCTGGTTCCAACAGCCTAAACCGACGGCTTCGCAGCGCTGTTTCTTTCTTTGTTTGACCAAGATTTTATGATATACTCACGATTGTTAGATGGCTGCTTTTTCAATCGAATCTAGGTTGCCTGAATCTTGCAGCAGGACTTGCGTGTGAAGTAGTCAGCTCGCCTGCTCGAGATGGATTAGACGCGAAACATAAGGTACTCTCTTCCGCGCACGCGCAACATGATTGGCTACACAAGCGCTTCTGATTAGGAGGGGGCACGGACGCTGTCAAGGGTTGTTCCCTCGCTCATTCGTAGGAAATGGTAACTCCCTCGCACCACTCTTGTATGCTCGCTCGTTGTCGCTTACTTTCATCATATACTTTTCGTTGCCCAAGCTGAGAAAAATACTGGCAGTGGCTGCCTTCACTCGCTAAGCGGGGACACCGATTGGCGGCTTTATACGGCTGCTGGGGTGCAACAAGGCTTATATTGAAGCTGCTGCAGTGACATCGTTCACTTGTCTGACCACCCTCCCAGTAAGATATTGTCGATCAGCCTCGTCAGACACGACCACTAATCCCCAGTCCTAAATATTTTACCACACTGCCCGCTTTTAAGGTCCTCTTGGCCCCCATACCAGCTACATCAATGTGCAAACAAGTGTGACTTATGCCTCTTGCGTGGCTGCATGTCAACGGGCTACTTATGATCGACACTCATTTGCATGTTTCGGTCTCACCAGGTGACTATCTAACAAGAGGGTTACACGACGCAACCCTCATTGCAGCCTTTGACAACTTGGACTTGGCCCCAGTGTAAGTAGGCGTGTGATTGACGAACAACCTCCGGGATAGAGGTCCCCCTGCAAATTCAAGGAGGACTATGAACCCCAATTACTCTAAGTTGCTTTCCCCTCGCACAACCCGACACTATTTCCTATATCAATTTCCGTGTGACATGTACTGTACTCGTCTTAGTTGTCGAGTATGCTATCTTGTAGAGCCAGATCTATGAGCTTTATTGCGAACAGATCTACCATAGGAAATACTAAGGCCCAAAGATTTCCTAGTACACTAGCAGAGCTTACTTGGAATACCAGTATATTGTTTCAAATCTCCATTTTGATCCCTTCGTTTGCTAAAATACGTGTTGCCTCTGCTCTAGAGGACTCGTTATGTCAACCTATGTTATACCACAGACCAATCGCAATGAGAGGGATATAACAGCCGTTACCTCGAAGAAGAACATCGTTCTATCGATTGCCTGGATGTTAGATATGAGTGACTGACTCTTGGTAGGGCCGCTAGCAGACGAATCGATAGGAGCGAATTACCAGCTCGCTCGATCACCTTCTTCACACAATACTCAAGAACAGTAGCTTCATGGAGACCCTGGTCAGGAACTGACCAGATGACTACTCCTGTGCTTCTCCGCTATATCGTCACATGCTGTTGAACAAGGCCCAGCTCTGAAGTAAGATTTCTGGGATTACGGTCTTGCAGCTGCAAGCTATGCTCAAAGAGGCAATTTACTTGTCAGCAGAAAAAGCTCTTTCCCGCCGCCAAACCGTGTGAGCGTTGCCAGGACTGCTGTTGCTCGGTCTTCCAAGTAAGGCAGCCTTCCGTGGATCATTGTTGGCGTCTTCCTTCCAGCAGCCGAAAGTTTGATGCATGGCTAAGACGAGGCCACCAGATGACCTACCGGAAGATGCCGGTAAGCAAAGCCAACTATCATACAGCGACCATTCACCGACTGGTTGCAACATGATTGCTCTGGCGATGGCCATGTCTAGGTATGCTCATAGGCCTAGGTGAGGCGAGACATGATGCGGGGTCTCAGTATGATCTTCGATCGCAACCTTGTACGGTATGCCAAAACCTAAAAATCAGTCTAGCGCTTCGTAGGCCTCCTAGGAGCTGAACGAAATAAACTTGGAAATGCAAGTACACATCCCACTCTCCCATGAGCTTACCATGCATGCAAGAGCAGGGCGACAACATCAACGTTGCAGTGCAGATCGGAGCCTGGTACGAAGTTGGGAGAATACCTCCTTGAGCCAAAGTGTTCTTGGCCAGCCCCTTCCGTGAAAGATAAAAGGGGGCTTCCTTTCCCATTGAAACATCATCCTTCAGCAGACGACAGTCTCATATCCACAGATTATTCCCCAACATCCAGTAACCGCTCAATTCACGACTGAATCGTTCCCGGAGCCCCATCATGAAGTTCATGGCCCTCCTCGCCGCAGGCATTCTGCCAATGATTGCCTTGGCAGTCCCAGTTGCTGATGCCAGCCCCGTTGCAGTGGGCGAGGCCGACCCAATGCCTATTGCTGAGCCCGTCGACGTGGCCGAGCCGGACGTGCCACCAACCAGCCCGGTTGACGCTCGCGATCTTCTCAAGAGGTCGACCCAGTACTGTCGAATCATCGGTAACGATGGCCCAGTCAACTGCCGCTCCGGCCCCGGCACCGGCTACCCGGTTCGCTACACCATGGCCCCCGGCGGCGGGTATTATTTCACCTGCTACAAGCGAGGAACCAGCGTGGGTGGGAACACGTACGTCGTCAACAACCAACCCAAGCTCTTCCTCGGTTGCATGATTGTGGACTAACAGACGGTAGCTCTTGGGATTATAGCCGAACCTACGGCTGCTACGTTTCCGGATTTTACACCGACGGGAACTGCACCCCAGGTACGTAATACTTCTGGCTTGGTGAAACTGTGTTGCTTTCGAGACGCTGGACTAATTCTGCTGTAGCGAGACTTGGCCTGTGCTAGTTCTCCCTCACACTGCTTCCACGCAGCGAAGATGGGCAATGAAAAGGCGAGATGGTTGTTTTTGCATTCGATTTGAAGGAACATGTCTTGAGGAGGTGCAGGCGGAAGAAGGGCCCAGGTACCGAGTTCGGAAGAGGCGTCTAAACAATGTCTTATACTTGTTGAACTGTCGCTATGGTTGTGCCGTGCCTTAGCAGCAAATAGCAGCTTCTGAGTAGTGTCTTCGTTGTTACGAGTATTGGTTCGGCTCAGCGCCTCACAGTCTCAAAAGGATATGCCGGTGTGAAGTCAACTTGACTTCTTATTTTCTTGCTTCGTGAGCGTTGGAACCTTCCGACGATAAAGACTGGCAACGAACTAGAGCTCCTAGCGCTATCAGTATCACAGGCGGTCGCGCTCCATAGGCAAGGTGATCATCCCTTTGGTAGGATGTAGTTTTGTCCGTGAATTTGGTGCATTGCATTATAATTAGCTTGTCACAAGCTCACTAGATACTAGCCTCTGGGGACTCCTCTATTGCGGATATCTCGATACAAGGTTCAAAAAGGCAGCAAGCCTCTTCATAGGTCACCGATCCTTCCAGGACAATGGATACTTTGCACATCGTCTTGAATCCCAGTCGCTCATAGAGGGCTACAGCATTGAGTGTACCCTCCAAATAAGCAGGAAGATTACTTTTGCGACATCTGTCGAGGCCCCACTGCATCAAGGACGTGGCTGCACCGCGCCTTTCGTATTGAGGATCCGTTCCTATGAAGGTGAGGCCTGTGTCAAAACGGTGAGTCCTGAGCTTAACGATGGTCATCCGTAAGAAGAGAGTTTCTGCGAATCCAATGGGCTTAGTGTGCAACAAGAGATCAGGTAACTCACGATATGACGGCAGCTCACCCAACACCTTTTGCTGAGCTTCCTCGATCTTCTCCGTCCATTCATAGAGGATCGAGAAGTTCGTTCCATCGGGCCATACCCAAGGCGCCTCTACATACGTCTCTGGAGCCGTGACCGGCAGACTCCATTTGGCAAAGCTGACGATCTTCTCCTGATCACGGGCCACGAGTACGGCGATATTCGGGTCACGAATGTCGGCCGCAGCTTTTTTGGCGATACAATGTCTTAATTGCGTACGAACGTCTGGGGTAGGGAATTGGGCAAGCAGCAATGCATTGCTGCCGAAGGCGGCCATATGGACATCGGCAATCCGATCAGCATCAGTTTCGGTGGCAACTTTGACAGCCCAGTTCATGGTAAGCTTATCGACCACTGAATATTCGCTAGAGATTTGTGATTGCTGTGATCAGTGACGGTAGGTGTAAGGATGCTGTTGGTAGTTACAGGATATGGAAGCGAAGTCATAAGGCAGCCTCTTTTCCCTCGGAAAATCAACCAGTATACGTATGGATAAACAGTTGAACATATCCACAATCATATGGAAACAACATTCGAAGATGTGAAGTAGAGGTCCTACAAGAACCGTAGAAAGATAAGCCTTGGTGGCGGCAAGGGCGTTTAGAAGGCGACTTTTAAAACGATTGGCCAGTCAATAATGATTGCCGATTGGAAGATTCTATACTTCAACCATCTCTGGGCCAAATGCTCTCCTTCAGCTGGAAGAAGTGCTTATCATGTCCCAGGAAGATAGGAAGTCTCGTGACCTCGCTCCCCTGATGGCTCATTGAGAACCTTCATGGATATGGTCCCTCTCAAGATTATTGATCCCCTGACACAGAACCAAGGTTTCAAGATACAGGTAAACAAGGGCTACTTAACATGAGGGCTAGGTTGGAAGCCCATCTACGAACGTATCGACGGTACGGGCCACAGTTCCTTTTGACGCGGACCAAGGCAGTAACCTTACATTATTGCGTTGTATTCCCGCAGCAGTCTCCTCACTTCCCCGCACCAATTTCCTGCCTCCATGGCCACGACCTCGACGGTTTTACCGTCGATAGTCTTCGAGCCTTTGACGAAACTCGAATGCCGCAGTACAGCTTCCAGCACTGTAGGATCACCCATCTTCGCAGCATGGTGAGCCGCCGTCCATCCACCTTGGCCCACGATGTCCCCAATGTCATCAAGCTTCAGGAGCATCATCGCGCAACCAATGCTACCATGGAGCAGAGCCTGAATCAGTGCGGTGTTGCCATTGTGGTCCTTCACCGTCACGATTGCAGGCCATGAGGGCGAAATATTCAACAGAGTTTTCAATGCCTCTCTATCGTCTTGTATGCACGCATGGTGGAACGCACTTCTGCCTGCAGAATCCAAGAGGTCGAGGCGGGCTCCGTGTTCGGCCAGAGTCTGTATGCATATCGGATCATCCAAGAAGTCAAATATTGGGGGCCGGCCATCAACATCTTGCGCATTGATGTGAGGTCCAGTCTCTCCGCAGAGACGTGCTACAATATTTCTCCTTACGCGGCCGTGCTCAGATAGACCAGCGCGATGCAGTGGGACTTGGCCATCCTCTTGTCGGACATTCCGGTCTGCTCCAGCTTCCAAAAGCTTCTGAACAGCGTTCAGGGACCCCCATGCGGCAACATGCAAAGGGGTCTCGGCCCAGCGATTGGCTTGGTTGATATCAAGCTGCTGTGGGTACCGCCTCTAAATTTCCAGAGCGCCATCTAATCAACTGGTGGACTTTGATTCCGCAGCTGCGTGCAAAATGTTGGCGTCCAGATTGGACAGGATAAAAGGATCTGCTCCATGTCGTACCAGTATTCGCATCTTGTCCATGTGTCCAGCCGAACTGGCCCAGTGTAAGGGTGTCCAATGGTACTTCTTGTCCTTCTGGTCAAGGAGATTGTGGATTATCTTTTCTGTCTTGGGCTTCTCGAATGCAGCAGATCGAAATAGCTCGATAATGTCACTGAACAGATTGGATCTCTTCCTATACCTTAGCTTCCATTGAGCCCAATCAGTCCCAGCCGGAGCGTTGTTACAATCGTCGACAACTTCTATGAGCCTAGTCTTGACGTCAGTATCACTCATTGTATTTCAAGGCGAAGAGGGTGCTGTTCTAGCCTCGCCATCCTATCATATATTTTCGTTATACGACATACTAATTGAATTGAATAGAAAAGGAAGATGATGTCTTACTGTTCGAGACTTGGACGCTCTCTGTCTTCCACGTCGTATAGGTTCAGTACCGCAGTGTGAATCGGCGTAAAGTCGAAATCGCGAACATAATCGTCCTTCTTAGAGAAGATCTCCACGATCTCCCGCTCGACATCTGTTGCGTCATTGGCCAGAGATTTCAAGATCGCGAGGTCAGCCGGTTTGCTTTACTGACCGTAAGCTAGGTGGCGAGGAGAGCCTACAGGATTGGACAAACCGTGCTCCTATGTCTGCCACCTCAGTATCCGCACCAAGCTCAAGAAGATACCTAACGATGGGTAGTTGCCGATTGTATGCGGCAGTCTGATAGTTGGTTAGCTTATCTTAGTACATCTGTTTGCATGCTCACATGTAGAAGGGACCACCCATCTGGCGCTGTATCCCAAAGAGTCGCTTCTCCCGCCTGAACGCACATTTTCAATTTGTCTAGGTTCCCATGCTTCACGTATCGCATTGCATCAGAACCCTCGGAGACCATTCGAAAAGTATTTAGGTCATATCGGACCTTGATATATCTAGATGACGCTACTTGGGCCAATGCTTTACGAAAGAAGCTGGAAGCGGCAACGGTCGTTTGTTTGAATGCATGGCAACTTCGATCTGTGCAGGGTTCGACGGCTCGTGAGAACCCTCGTTTTGTGGGCACATCCTGTGTGTGACATTTGCAGTAGCAGTCATACCGGCATGCTTTCCTCAAGATCACTGAAGCTGCCAGAGGGTCCTCCACCCTCAAGCCTTGTGGTGATTTATCCGAGGGATTGGACGATGTCTTCTGCAACTGCAGCGGTGAGTCCGAGCTTGCAACAGAAGAAGCGATCGTGTCCACGGATGCTCGTCGCTGCGACGATGCTGAGGTTTCAGACATGATAGTTGTAGTTTCCGATGAAGTGGAGACGGCATCGCTGTTGATGTCGTTCGCCGAGAGCGATCGAATCTGGAGAAATTGGGGATACTGCCTGCAGGTGTCCAGGAATGTCTCACTATATACATGGTGAGTCGGATTTTCTCTTCGATAAGACAAGGAGCTACCCACGCGTGAGCTAGCGCAAGGAAGCTTTGTAGCATCGTGCTTTGGTCTTTCACGTGTCCATGGAGCTTGTTTATGCTCGTTTTATGCTGCACCCATTTCATTCGTCTCATAGTCGAGCTCCCTGAGTTGGATACGTGAGTCAACTTGCTCTCCAATTCTTGAAGCGTCTTGGAGGCTTCTTCGAGGGCGTTGCTGATGACTGTCGTTGATATCTTGTGATTTGTTTGACGACTCCGCAGCACTCGATCGAAACCCTTGAGAGCTTCTGCGAATATGGAGACATCGTTGAAGAGCTCAAGAAGCTCTTTATCCCCGTCCTTGAAGCTCTTCAATACTTTAAGTAGGGAGTTGCTCGCCTGTATGAGATTGGACAACGAGGCTAGCAGGCCGATAGCTGTTACGGGATCCATACTTTGGCGGCATTGTAAATAATGCCTACGAAATCATAAGTAGGTTGAGGAGCGTCCACAGCGATCGCAATCTGATCTTTAAGGCTGGAGATTATGCTGGCTTATGTAGGTCGAACGAATACGGCACGACCTGCGGTACAACCACTACAACCATACATTACCTTGTGTGGCACTCTGCTGCACGGGAAGTGGTGTTTGTGGAATCGCTACCGAACTGCCATATATTGCGGCCCGTGGGGACAGCGTTTCGGACTTCATACTAAATCAAGACGAAAGCGCGCGCGTGCTCATTTGGCACATCTGCCATGCTCAGCCTTCCAAACCCTGGATCGCTGATTGAAGAATTGGCATGTTCTGTCGCAGCCGCATGCTTCATCGAGGAGGCGAGCATGGGTTTGGGATCAGCGATGCAGAAGTACGTTCATGCAGCTAAGACTGACCCAAGAGCTGATAGGTTGAGTAGCCTACCTCCGATGAGCAATCGTTCGGACACGCTCGCTATCCCTTCGACTTGGCGAAGTAGGCGTCCGATACCTCGACCGTCAGCCCAATCGGATACCCTACCAATGCCTGAGATGCTGGGCTTCGTGTCCGCAGCATTCTTGCTCACCGCGAGCCGGCCTTCGCTGGCCAAATTAGGTAGGTGCGATGGTAAGAAGATTTCTACCATCCGGTCTGGGATTCATACGGATAAACATTCTTTCACCCACGAAGTCTGTGTCCTTTGCTCTGGAGTTCAATGAGGACATATCAACCCTGCTATGGACGATACTCTTGCGCTGCCCAAAGCGCAATCACCAGATCTTTATTTGACGCAACCTACCTCCAGAGAGTTCGAAGCAATCTACAGTCTCGGCTTCCTCGAGTGGGGTGACGCTTTGACTCTCCCTCAGTACCTCGAAGAGTCTGCGTTCTTGACGACCGTCCCACTGGCAAGGGATGGAGGTATGAGTATATGGTTCCTGACGGATAAAACATTACCTCAGGACCAAAGGCCTATTTTGTGCTCATGCGAAACGTTTCGTAACCATACGTTTGTAACAGACCGAGAAGGCCACTTCAGTGAGGTTATCACTCACAGCGTCGCTAGCGTTTTCTGCAATCCCAAATATCGACGCCGTGGATATGCTACACGTCTGTTGGCGGAGTTAGCTGAAATACTACCCAGTTGGCAAGCTGAATCAGGACGATGTATCGGAAGCATCTTGTTCTCGGACATTGGTAAAGACTTTTATGCAAAGCGTGGCTGGCATCCTTTCCCCCTCAATAACCAAATAGAACTTGACCCTATGCATGTTCCTGACCTTTCTCTGGTCGGGATCAGATTCATCGTCGAGGAAGATCTCGATCAGCTTTGCAAGGATGATGAAGCCATGATCCGGAGAGCCATGACCAGCTCGTCGAGCTGTCAGATACGGATGATGATAGTCCCGGATCTTGATCATATGCTGTGGCATCACAGGAAAGAAGAATTCGCCTGCGACAAGATTTTTGGAAAGCAACCTCGATTCAAGGGTGCTGTGACCGGAGAGCCCAACGATCGCATATGGGTTATTTGGACCCACCGCTACTACGGACATCCACACAATAACCCTCTGGATAACACGCTGTACATCTTGCGAGTTGTCATTGAGAATCAAAGTGCAGATGTAGAGCAGCGAGAGCATCAGGTCGAACAGATGCGGGCGATCCTCTGGGCTGCTCAGGATGAGGCTGCCGAGTGGCATTTACGCTCTGTGAAGCTGTGGGATCCAGGATATCTGCTACAAGACATAGTGGAGCGAACGAGTATTCAGCATCGGAGAGTCGAGCGCGAAGACGAAAGTATCGCGAGTCTCATGTGGTTCGGCGAAGGTAGTGGCAAAGACGATATGGTGGAATGGCTCGGTAACGAGAAGTATGGTTGGTGCTGAACACGTTCTACATTTCAACTAGCCAAACCCAATCACTTACAGTCAGAGAACACAGCCGCATCGAAATGTAATTGACGGTTGATTCATGGGAAGCACAGGAGCAGATACTTGAAGAAGTCTCTTTTTCTACCAAGCACTTGCTGTTGAGTAATTCTTCGAAGGGAAACCTTTTCTTACGTGGACAAGAACATTGCGATTAGCAGCACAGCAGCTAGATCGGAAGAAGCAAACCTCACCGACCTTCGTCCAAAAAGATAATGAAAAGACCTGGCATGATGTGTCAACAAAGGTCCTCGGTGTCTGCCAAGGGAAAGCTACCTTATCTAATCTATTGACGCACTAGGCCTGAACAGGCAGTTAGCGTGGGCGCCTACCTGTCTTTGATCTCTGACATAGCCAGCCTGATCGAATGCCCTATCGACGCATGAGATGATAGGCTTACAGAGTACATAGTGTCCGCATTATTCTGCTCACCGCGAGACATGGTGGCTGCCGTCACACATTACCTTAGGCTATGGACAGCATCAAAACATGCCACCCTTGTTCTGTCGCGCTCAATTTACAGGCTCGGGCCCAGAGGGCCCGAGCCTTAGGCGCATAAAAATACCATCAACCATTCCTCCCATTTGACCCATTCCGTATTGAATTCTACCCTTTTCGGCTTCTCCAAGATCTCAGTTCGGGATACGATGGAGTCTCCTATCGTACAGAATGAGCTGCCCGTTTCTGATTCTCAGGATTTGCAGCTCACTCAAGCTACTCCTGACGAATGCGCCAAAATCTGGACCAATACATCAGCTTCGTGGAGAGATTCGCTGACTGTTCCCGTCTACCTTCAAGAACAGCTTCGCTTATCGGATGTGCCGCTAGCAAGGAAGGGTGGAATGACAACATGGATTTTAGTCGAGAAGGATTTTCCACCAGGGCACCGCCGAATACTCTGCTCCTGCGAGTCATTCCTCAAGCGATCGCTAACGTCTACTGACGGCAAGGTTGAAGAAGTCATTATCCACGGCGTTGCCAGTGTCTTCTGTCCATTGGATTACCGCCGACGGGGATACGCAGCACGCCACATGAAGGAAGTTGCCAAAGCTCTTCGAAACTGGCGGTCACACCAGGCCAGAGTGGTTGGCAGTGTACTATACTCAGATATTGGGAAGAAATACTACGCAAAGTTCGGATGGAAACCCAATGCTGGCAACTGGCACATGGAATTTCCACCAATGAAGACACCAAAGTCTTCGATAGCCCGAGAAATCATTGAAGATGATCTTGGGGGACTCTGTCGAAGAGATGAGGCAATCATTCGCGATGCTATGGCAAAGCCGACTGATGGAGCGAAGAAGGTCGTCACCATCTTGCCTGATCTTGACCATATGCTTTGGCATATCAGGAAGGAGGATTTTGCTACCGAGCAGCTGTTCGGCCAAAAACCACGCGCCAAGGGAGCGATCGCTGGGCTGCCAGGGTATCAGGCATGGGCCATTTGGACGCATCGTTACTACATGCACCCAAACGCCGAATCAGCCGATAACGTGCTCTATATACTACGGCTTGTCGTCGAAGGTGATGATAGTGCAAACAAGCCTCAATCCAGGAGGGAGAATGGTTTCCAAGGAGAGAAGCAAGTGAGGCAAGCGGAATCTCTCATCGCTGTCATCCAGTATGCTCAAGCTGAAGCGGCGGAATGGCAACTCAACCATGTCAAGCTGTGGGAGCCTACATCATGGGTGCAAGATGTAATCACGAAGAGCAACGTTGGTCATCGTATAGTTGAACGTGAAGAGGACAGCGTCGCTAGTTGTCTCTGGTATGACGAGGAGCCAGCACCGGTCTGGATCAACAACGAGCATTATGCGTGGTGCTGAGCAGTCAACGTATACGCAGGAGTCCTCATGTGTACTTCGACTGCGTTGAACTGGACCTTCCACGCTTGCATCGGACACATGTTTACTACTTGTTACCTTGTCTTTCTCATGATGGTGTCCATCTCGCCAAGATGCAACTGTTTGAAGACGTAGATGAATGGAAGAAGCATTATGATAGATGCCAGCCAGTTTGTAAATGCCAAAATCCAGATATGTCCCAGGAGGTTTTGATAGGAAAGACCTACTGTAGAGGATCTTCAGCGCGTGCTCTTATACTCCAGCCAAGAATGACGTCACGCGTGTATATTTGCAGGACTCGAACACCAAAATCGAAACTTTGAATTTTCTCTAGTTTGATGCGAGCTGAGAAGAGTTGGTCATGATCTCTTATTGACGCTATGGCTGACAATTATCGAACATTCCTGGCTCAGCAGGTACTGAGCGAAGGCCTTATTGCAAGTCGCCCGTCCGGCTCTAAAGTCACCAACTAATAGGATGTAGGTTTCATATAGGAACCTCAGCCGAGAGCTCAAGGTCCATAGCAATGTGGCCAAAAGGTAGAGGATGCTTCCATGTTACTGTTGTCTTGCTCTTATCTCGTAAAATTCAGACTATTATTCCAGTTCCACAAGCAGCAGAATTCCAAAAAGCCAGGTTCCGTCCATGCCGTGTATCTTGTTACCGGCTACATCATCTCCGTGACGCCTACAAGTTCAGTCCATTTCGAACAAGCGGACGGTGAAGATGCACACATGCAGAGTAGTCCTTTCATGAGTAGCTCTATGCCACAACAGGAGGAAGAAGAGGAACGATTGGCCGTGAAAACTGTCACCCTCTGTCGAGAGGAGGATCTGGAAGGTGAGGAGATCCTTCATTCGAAGCCTGGCCTGTTACACAACTACAAAATGATCAATGAATCTCACCAAATCAGAGGTCAAAGCGAGATCTGGCGGGAAAGTATCTATCCATGTATACAGCTTGGGGCCGAGCACCATACAGGTACTTTCATCTCCAACAAGCAAAAATTCCCTAATCCCTTTAGAATATCCAACTACTGTCCGAGTGTAATCGAGCAATAGCTACGAAATACGCAACGGAAGATCCACTGCAAGCAGGGCGCCAGTATGGTACTATTCAGAATGCTCGAGTCAAGGTACGCCCCGCTAGCCCGCATGCAAATTTGAATACCTGATGTTGTCTGCCTACAGCGAAGGACGGGGCCAAGACCCATACCCGCCCAGTCAACGCCAACATCCGGCAAAGGGACCCTCGCACCCAAGGCTTCGACTCCGGCAGTGAAACCAGAAACCAAACCCAATCCAGCTCGCGAGACGAAAGCTCTGCCAAGCAAGACGGCATCCCGTAGCGAAACGAAACCCAAGGACGAAACGCCCCAGCAGAGTAGCCAACAGAAGAAACCAGCCACCAAAACACCCGGGTTGAAGAGGGAACAATCCGATATATTCAAGTCCTTCGCCAAACCTCCCAACGAGGTTTCTCGCGAGAATACGGGAAGCTCAGTTGGTGCCTCGCCGGCGCCCAAAGCGGTACGCTTCTGCCCCAATAATATATCCATGGTAAAGCTACTTACCATTATATCGTATAGGAAACTCCAGCTCCCGAAGAAGTCCAAGATGCTCCACAAGATGGTGAGAAGAATCCAAAACCAAGCAAACGTTCAGTAGCTTACTAGTGAACCCAGAATCAATGGACGAAGCTTCCGAGGGCGAACAACTAGAGGACTCAATAATCAGTGCCGAAAAAGCAGCCAAATCAAAGCGCGGCACAAGATCGGAACGAGAGGACCAATTAAAGAAGCTGCTGGATGACGACGGTAAAGATCATCTCTGCTGTACTGTGCTATTTGTGCATCGCGATAACCAACAAAAACAGACGACGAAGCAATCCACACCCCAGAAACCGACCAAGCCTCCCAAAAACAAGAGCCCCTTACCAGCGAAGCTCCTAAGAAAACTGACGGACAAGAACCCTTGACCTCTACTCCTGCTCCTGCTGCAGCGAGTGGCGGCCGACGGCGAGGAAGGCGGAAGGTCATGAAGAAGAAGACGATCAAAGACGAGGAGGGCTATTTAGGTATGTGCCATCTAATTAGAGCTTCACGGTCGCCGAAGGGATTGATCTGAAACGTACGGCAGTGACCAAAGAGGAACCCGGGTGGGAGTCGTTTTCGGAAGACGAGCCTGCGCCCAAGGAAGCCACATCTGTGTCAACCGCTCCGTCGAATTCGAAAGGTAAGAAGACGGCTGGTAAGCCAGGTCAAGGTAACATCATGTCATTCTTTGGCAAGAAATAAATCTATTGGGCTTCCCCTTTGGAGACAAAGCGAGTAACTCTAGAGCATTTATGGATATCGCAAAATCAATATAAATACATTTCAACGCATTTGTTATGTGAAGCAGGGGCTTGGAGATTCTTGACCGTCGGTTCATTCATCGGTTACGAGTAGTGATATGTATATTGAGGACAAGTGGACGAGAGAGCGGCAAGGAATTATCACTGCTGGCACACGCACTATCGAGTGTGCACTAGGCATTTTACTCAAGGTCATTTGGATGGAGGTAGCTAAGCTAGCTACACAATGTTTTTATAAGAATGCTGTTCAGTCCAGTCAGAAACTCATGGTATCATAGGCAGTGGATACCGAGGGGAATAGGTTGAGGTATCATGTTCTCTTGAGGGATGTCGTCGTCCGCATTGAATTATTCCATCACACCTTTCTTTCCATCTCCATCGGTGTCTTTCATAGGGTTCAACTTGTCCATGAGGCCTGGCTTCTTGCCGGTTGTGCCGGTGGTGTTTGATCCGTACCCAGATGTTACCGGTGCGTGCGATGAGCCAGTACCAGTGGTGTTCGAGCCATAGCCACCATCACGAGCGCCCATGTTACGAGACCCATCACGATCGCTGTCGACACGAGGATCCATCTTGTTGCCCATGTTGGAGCCATGGGGTCCCGCAGTGGTATTGCTATGATGACCAGTCATACCAGACCCGGTCATACCTGAACCAGTCGTACCAGATCCAGTCATGCCAGACCCAGTCGAGTTGCCTCCAAGGGCACCACCAACAGCGCGTGGCTCACCCTCGAAGCCGTCGTAACGTTCCTCGCGACCAGTCAAGCTGCCGCCTTGCTTCTTGAAGTCGGCCATGCTGACAGCAGGAAGGGCAGATGCACCATGATGTTTTGCTTCATTGTGATGAACCTCGTGGATAGGGACAGTGGTGTGCACAACGGAGGGCTGAATAGTCTCCTTCTGGACGACTGGCTGAATGGTCTACGGGGAACTGGTTAGCAAGCCGTCGACGATCTTTATTGAGATCCGTGGCTCACCTCATGGACGTGGTGATGAACATGCTCGCCAGCAATGACGGGTGCGACGGAGTGGCTCTCCTTGGTGCCACCGCTGGTACGAGTGCTCTGGAATTGAGCACGTTCCTGCTCCAGACGGGCCTGCACGGCAGCAGAATCGCCATGATGCATTTCACGGTGCTCTACGGGAGCCATGTTGTGTTGATGCTGTTCGGTAAGAACCTCGCGGTCCTTGACAGGCTGGATGGATGTATGGAAATGGTCTTGGTGAACTTCGCGATCAATGGCAGTCTGAGCCTCTTCATGGCGATGCTTGACCACTGTTTCTTGGGTCACAGCGGGAGCAACCTTCTCATGGACGGTGGTGTCATGGTGTCCAGCCTTGTGCCTGATGGATTCAATTGTCAGCCGTGTGAACACTGACCCAAGAGTGCGCAGAGTGCAACGAGGTACAGACTCAGACTCGGACTCCAAGTCACGCACAAAGTTGTCAAGAGAAGTAGAAGAGCCAGACTGCGTTGCAGTGAGCAGTGAGAGAAATTTGCAACTTACATGAACTCACTGACGGCAGCTTTGGCTTTATCCATGGTGATTACTGATTTGAGAGTGGCAGAATTTGTTTGTGTAGGATGTTGTAGAATGGATTGTGAATTGGGGAATGTGTGATGAGTGGATGATTGATGGTGGAAGAGTTGCAGAGGGGGGAAGTAAATAGTCCACAACAGGCTTCCGCGGGGTTACTGGTGGTAATGATGAAGGAACGATGACGACGATCAACAAGCATTCACCCGAAATGATTGTCAAGTGAAGGCACAAACAGGTGATGCTAGTGCGAGGAAGTAGCCATCTTGGATCATTTATTGACCCTGACCCTGTTTGCTATGCGGACTTGACACGATATACGTCAGTCCCTGTTGCCATTCGCCAATGACGACAGCCTACACGGCCCCACCTTGTGGCTGAGTGGCCGCCCGACTGCGATCCAAAAGTATTCGGCCCAGAACGGCCTTCTGGATCACTCGATTGACGGAGATTTGCCTGATGTGATGGGAAAGATGGACGATCCCATGATTGTGGAACCGCCACTACTAACATGCGGAGACACGTTGTGTCGATACATCAACCGCACTCAGGGATGTACAGCAGTCGGTATCACGATGGGGAAGTCGGTCTCACGATTGCGTCGGTATTACCATGTTGCTGGTCCAGGCATAATAATGGATAGATTTACGACTGTGGGTGTGATATAGATCACTTATTGCAATTGACTTTGGAGGTTGTCACGGTCTTGAGTAAATGTGGCGACATCACACATTACGTCAGGCTGCAGTTTCCCAGTTTTGACGACACCTGCAAGGGTCCAGCACGAATTAGGCATGGCGTTGGGAGCTCGCAGAAAGTGGAATGTCATCGGCAGCACTGTAGTACTACTGTACCTCCGATATAATACACAAACTTCTCAAGTATGGACAGCGTTGGGACGCCGAGCTGATTTTGTTATATACTTTGTACATAGACACTCTGTTTACCTTCCAGGCTAGCCTTATACCACAGAACGAGTACACTTACTGGAGCTGCTCTTTCATTGCAAACACGAGTCAGCTTCGACCCTTACGTGAGGATGAAGAAGCTTTTTCACCGCAAGAAGTCCAGTACCCCCAGCAGCCCTGACCAAACACCTCCCCGTACTCGAACCGATGGACACGTGAATGGTGATCCCAGTCTTCGCACCTCCCGCTATGAGTCCACTCCGTCCGCTGCTCCACCCCAAACTGGCCAGTACCCATTGAAGGGCAATAACAGCGCCGTTGCCCTTCAAGGACGACGCTCCGAAACCCACAGTCGTGGCCCCCAAGCTGGAGGAGTTGAGCCAAGCCCAAGTCCTTCGACCTCGAACCCCTACTATGGCTCATTGCCTGCTCCTCGTGTGACTTCAGCTTCGTACGACCATCAGCCCTCGGGCCATCCTCTCGTTGACCGGCCATCCGAGTCGGACCTTGCCACCAGATCTCAGCGACGGCAGAGTGCCAGATACAGTATCCCACCCATCGAGGACTTTTCCAACCTGAACCTTGATTCGACCCTGGGGCCTGCTGAATACGATGATTACCCGCTTCGCCAGCACAATGGACGAAGTGCCTTCACCCCCAATGTGCAGAGTCCTGCCTACCCCGCCACCAGGCATGAGCGACCTTCGGATGAAGAAGGCAATTCGTCGAGATTCCAACACACGGGCAGAGCAGAGCCTATCCAAGCAGATAGCGACCGTAATCGACAGCCCAGAAACATTGCGCCGCAGGAACACAGTAATCATGAATCCTACGACAACGCACACGGGCGCTATGGCGAAGAGTATTCAAGCAAGACATTAGGAAATCAGCCAGAACATGCTTCCCCGCGTACCGGGAGCCAGTCGATATCCCGCAAAGAGGTCCCGGCACAATATTCCGCGCCTACGAATCAAGCAGCACACCTCTCGTCATCCAATACTGATTACCGCTCATCCGCAAGAGATCCGCAATTCGAAGATTATCCGAGAGCGCGTCATGAAGAAGCCTTCCACCCGAGGCCGCTTGTGCCCAAGGATCCTCGAGGCACTGCCCCCGCCGGTCCTCCCACCGCGCGCGAGGTCGTGGATCGTGCAAAGGGTAATACGTACGATACAGAGGTTGTGGAGAAGATTGCTCCAGGTATAATGACCCCCAAAGACAACTCCTTGACCTGGCTGGCTAATCTTCATGTTTCAGCGGTGGTACACGAAACGGTGCACGAAAATGTACACTATGTACGGGAAGAACAAATCACCAAGGAGATCCACAATCATGACGTCTACCATCGAATCCTGCCTATCATCGACGTGGAAGTGTTGCCGCCCCGTCATTTCTTACCAGTAGAGGGCGGCGGGCTCGTCGAAATCAGTGGTAAGGAGGTGCCTGGCCGCGGGAACAATTGGGTTGTTGCGGAGACGGCGTCTAAGATTCCATCGGATCAGCCTGCGCCCCAATCATTGAGGCCTTTCTCTGCACGACAGTTCATCGGAACGGAGGGGGACACGGTGAGGTACCAGATGCCCGATGGTCATGAAAGGACCGAGCAGACGTGGGTGCATCCGCCTGAACTGGAAACAGGTGGCCGAGACACCGGACAGACTTGGCCTATGGAATTTGGGAACGAAAGACCAGCCAAATCGAGCCGGTCGAAGTCGTCCAAGACGAAGCAATCCAGAAAGCCACAAGGGCCTCACTCATCGACGATGCAGCAGCCACGGCCATGAGAACGGACAGAGCCAAGTCAGATTTTCAGCGGTGGGAAACTTGTGAGCAAGCAGTGTCCACGTTCTGTATCCTTATCACACACATCAAGCATTTAAGCGGCTATTGCTTTTGCCTCTTTGCTTTCGTTATACAAACATATGCATATGGTCGTGGGCAACGCCGTTCCGCTCGGTCAACGCTCTTCTAAGGTCTCTATGGGATCCTTTGACCAGTTCACACTTTAGGGTCAAGGACGCAACGTGCCTCAACAAGATCAATCTTGATACGACACAAGGAAAGCAACTTAGGCCAAGGTCGTCAACTAGCGAACAGGGGATGTTGGCTATCTTTAGGCTGACACAAATACAGCCGAGAAAGATTGATTGGAGAACCGGCGTTTTTGTCGCATCCCACGGATATTTCCCGCGACTATTCCCCGCGACTGGAGGCCGGCTATCGCAAGATGTAGCAGGCCTCGCCCAGCCTTCTAAAAAAGAAACACTTGGGTGCGCATGAGGATCGTCGCATGTGATGAAGATGATCCGGATGGGTAGGTGGATGTAGTGCTCATTCTTCCGCCATGTGCATCCCTCTCTATCGGTTGCGCAATCGCTCTCTCCGTGCACATCCGCAAGTGATGTTCTTCATTTCTTCATTTCTTCCTCCCTTATCTTCTACATCGGGCATCACTATTGTCAGTTCTGTCATTACCACTTACCATGATCATCCCACTGTCGGCAGTCCTGATTTTGTCTGGTATTATACACGTAAAGTCTATACCTGTCTCAGCTCATCTTTCGTCTGCCATTACGGAAGCCGGTTGGCCGTCTGAAGACTTCAATGGGAACCCACCGACTGCATTCGACGGTCTGCGCCGGAAGTAAGTATCTCGTAAGGACATAGTCTGGTTTTTCCTTGCTACCATGGTATTCAACTGATGTCCCCGACTAGCAATAGAGTAATGACAGCACCCATACCACTTCCTGAGACCTACCATGTCAAAAACTCGGATGCAATCATGCGACTAGGCTTCGGCGCCGGGACGCCGATACCCATCCCCATCATCTTCCCGCTCCTTCTCGTGAGTGAACATGACGTTGCGGAGAAGATAGCCAGGTTTGGGAAGGATGGCGAGATGGAGTGGGAGACGGGATACCGGCAGATGTACCACCGCGACCTGGGCGACGGGATAAGGATAACTGTCATGAACTTGGCAGGGCATGAGGTCACTTGGGGAGAACTGCGGAGCGTGATCAAAGGACTCCAAGAGTTCCTAGTAGATGGCAGAAGAGCCCGTGAAGTGATGTTTCGGTTCCGGTTCGGTGCGGGCCCTGAGGTCGGGTGGGGATATCTTGCGAAAGGCAGCCATGGGGGGATTATACCTCGCCCTCCACATGGGGTAGATTAATCTGGAACACGGGCGTTCTGGATAGTTCGGTTGGTTGAGCAGGTTTCGCTGGGGCGGGATATAGATTGGTCTGCCTGTTTTGAAAGAGCAGCCTTGTCAACAATAAATATCACAACGGCAGCCTACTCACCAATAATCCCGTGCATTGAATGGTGTTGTTTAAAACAACAATGGTATCAAATTCAGCAGAGCACAAGATACCTGGTCTACTATGACAATCATAATGCAGATGAACCATTTGTAGCGAATGATTTGGATGCGTAGTCACGTGTGTTCCAGGTCGCGCTTGTCTTGGCTTGCAGAAGTCCAGCGCGTCCGTTGATTGGTTGAGCTTCGCGCCTTCGTCATCCCGACTTCCTGACATCGTCCTGGCATCAACTCATGGTTTGTTGACCTTCAATCATGGCCTTTCTCGTAGCTCCATCCAGTTGTCTTTTAGGCACCATGTATCAGGTAGGATTTGCCGATGTGGTTTCAGCAATACATGCTGCCTCCCACTGGTCTCCACTGTACGATCCGCCTCAGTATGACCGTCGTACGATTCGATATCCAGCTTCTACTCTAGCCATCAAGTGAATGATTCCGCTACTGACTTCTTCCTGAGACGTCCGTGGTGCAGCCAAGTCTCTTGTCATTGTGACCCTCAGTCTTCTGATGTCTTATTATGTCTTACCATTGTCCTTCCCTCACACATCCGCCTTCCTTTTGTTCCTCGCACTTGTCCTTCGCTTTGTTGCTACTGACTTCGTCCTGGTTGACAGTCAAGTCTTTCACTTCATTGTATCTATTCTTCTATTGCCCTGTCCATTGCGCATTACTGCCTCTTGACGCACACTGGTTGGCCTCATATTTTGACATTTCTTTCGCTTCACATCATATCCCACGCTCACAATCAAGGCTCTCCACCTCATCCGTTGAATAGAAGCCTACTGCCAGCAACCTGGGTCCCAGGAACATAGTCCCCTGCCAGCATAGTTTACAGGCCGCAATCACTTTACCAACACCTTCAAGACACCATGCGTGGCATACACTTGTACTTGCTTTCCGCTATTTCGCTTTCCTCCGCAGTACTGGCCGCTCCCACCAAAACCGGAAAAGGTTCTTTCAAATTCCAGCGACGACGTATCTCCGCTCGAAGCCTCAATGGCGGTGCTGCAGAATTAGGGAAAGCCTATCGGAAGTATGGTTGGGATGTACCGGCAGCGCTCAGCGACAAGTCCTCGACGGACAAATCACTTGCCCTTGGAGATCCCAAGGATCAGGATGATGATGCAGGGAACATCCCAGCCGACGAAGAAGAAGGCGATGTATCTTTCTTAGCGCCTATCACTGTAGGCGGGCAACCATTAATGATGAATTTTGATACCGGATCCTCCGATTTATGGGTCTTCAGCACCAGTCTCCCAGCAGAACAACAGGCACTCGGCCATTCAATATTCGACCCGGCCAAATCTCGCACTTTCCAACCGCTCCAAGGAGCAAGCTGGAAAATCACCTACGGCGACAAATCCTTTGCTCGCGGCACGGTCGGTACCGACACGGTCGACATCGGAGGTGCCAAAGTGGAAGGTCAAGCCATCGAACTGGCAACCACTGTTGCGGATAGCTTCTTGGAAGACACCAAAGCAGACGGCCTCGTCGGCCTCGGATTCGGATCCCTCAACACCGTCAAACCACAAAAGCAGAGAACATTTTTCGAAAACGTAATGCCCAGCCTCGACAAGCCGGTATTCACTGCCAACCTACGACACCACGAGCTCGGGAGCTACGAATTCGGTAAGATCGACGAGTCCCAGTTCGAGGGCCCCATCACCTATACCCCGGTCGACGCGTCCGACGGCTTCTGGCAGGTCGAATCGAAAAGCTTCGCCATCGGCAATGGCGAAACGCAGACGAATCCCAACGCCACCCCGGCTATAATCGACTCGGGGACCACCTTGATCCTCGCCGACGACGACGTCGTAAAGGCATACTGGGGCCAAGTCGAGGGGGCGGAAGTCAACGAAGACGGCGTCACTTTCCCTTGCAATACCCAACTCCCGGATTTCCACATCGCCTTGGGTCCGACGTATGTGGCGACCGTGCCGGGGGATTTGATGAACTACATGAGGGTCAGCAATGGAGCGAGGGGTGTCTGCTTTGGTGGGTTGCAGTCGAATACCGGTGGATCTAAACAGATTTATGGTGACGTTCTTTTCAAGTCCCAGTTTGTTGTCTTTGATGGGGGGAATAAGACGGTTGGGTTCGCTCCACATAAGTGAATATCATAGAGGGGTGCCTGGAGTATGTATGACGAGGATCATGTGTTTCTTGAGGGGTGTGGAAGGTCTGCCGTTGAGCGGTAGTGTTGTAATTTTCACACGTGGTGATGATTATTCATGTCTCTACTTTGGTTTCTGATCAAATGGCATGCATCATTGAATATCCGTCGAAGTCGATAATACTCGGTGAAATCAATAAAATTATCGTTCGACCGTATCACTGCATGTTCAATACTTCGAATATCTGAAACGCTATCCCCAATAATCTTCAAAGCAATTATATATCGGACCCGAACATTCCATGTAACCCAACCGGGCTTTGCCGCAGTCATAACGCAAGACATTGACCCTTGGTTTTGCCAACCTTACCTATACCGCAGCGATGACAACCCACATCTCCAACATAATGATAACACCAGGGAATGTGGTGGGCGCTATACAATCGTTCGAAGTAGCTGGCTGGTTGGCCTATTATATTTGACCCGTTGATGATGACGACGACTCATTTGTTGTTCTATTGGCTGCGGCCACGGCAGGGACCTCTTGGTCTTTGGGGAGGATATCCGGCACGGGTCCGACGGGCGTGATGTGCTATTTATTATTTATGTTATATCAGCTTGGGGGGAAACAAAAGGTAGCTTGTACGTTTTGCAAATTTTCATCTCTTCCCTTAGTGCCTTCCTCAAAATGAAAAATCCCGAAAGAAGAACGAGATAAAAAAAAACTCACCGCTGGATTAATCTGCCCATGACTCTTGGTATAATGTTTCTTGATATGCTCAAACTGTGTCGTTTGTCCAAACGCCGGTTCATCCCAATACAATTTCCGGACCCAGCGATGCAGCGCCGGGTACCCGGATCTGATATCGCGGATGTTGCATTTGAAATGCTGGACGTAGACGGGGTCGAAGCGGATGATGGTTGTGTAGAGGCGGATGTCGGCTTCGGTGATGGAGGCGCCGAAGTAGTAGGGGCCGGAGGAGGATTGCTGTGCGAGGTGGGCTTCGGTACGGTCGAGGGCCGCGAAGAGGGGGGAAAGGGCAGTTTCGTAGGCGGATTGGGTTCTGTGTAGTTGTTTGGGGTGAGTAAAGGAGCCCGAAGGGGGGTTTGAGATGGAGGAAGAAAAGGGAAGTGTTACTGCGCGAAACCGGTTTTGTAGACGCCGTTATTGATGTCGTTGTAAGTCCATTCGTTGACGGCTTCGATCTTTTGCTGGAGGTTTTCCGGGAAGAGGTCGATTTTCTGATATTTTTCGGGGAGGATGTCATCAAATTCGGTGTAGAACATGCGGATGATTTCGCTGGACTAAAAGGGGGTACAGATATACATTAGCGATTCGGGACATTGGTTCGCTGTATCAGCCCGACTGGGACATATGACATGTGGCGGAAATACCTCATTGCTGACGATCTTGCCTTGCTTGACATCGTACAGAGTCGGTACCGTGAAGCGGCCCGCGTATTCCGGACTGACTTTGAAATAGATATCCCGTAGATGAGTGCAACCGTGAATCGGGTCGGGTGTCACATTGTCACCGGGAAGCTTTTCGTCAGGGGTTGCGAAGCGCCACCCTGGGGACATTGACGTCCATTGTCAAACAATGACACTAAAGACAAGGACAAGGAATATGGAATACCTTTTTCCAGCATTTCCCAGTGGACCGCGGTATAGGGGATAATATCCTCAAGCCCCTTCAACTTCCGAACAATCAGAGCTCGATGAGCTTGTTGACGGTTCAGTCCTTCGGTCTCTTAGGAGAGAGGAGAAAGGACTCACCCCAGGGACAGGCGTACGAGACATAAAGGTGATATCGACCCTTTTCCGGTGGGAATTCTGCACCGGGCTTTCTCGATATCCAATTGCGGAATTGGGAAGGCGCCCGATTGAAAGCACCAGACTTCTTGTCCGCCCACTGAGTAATTGAAGAAGGTGCCTTGTCCATTTGCTAGTCGACCTATTAGCCAGAAGTGAACGTGGGGTGGATGAGGATATAGCGTTTACCGTAGACTTGGAAGATATACAGCGGAATGTACAGCGAAAGCCAGATGAAGGACAGACGGGACGATAAGCTGCTCCTTGATAGATCAAATGTATCACGAAACAATCGATAAGTGAATGTAATTATATTGTCGAAGTTTCTTCTCAACTATATAGCACGTGAAAGAGAGTGGTGAATATGTACGCCAAGCCCCCACTGATGACATAGCATGATGACGAATGCTTACTCAGTATGAGTCTCAGAGGGCTTTGCTGGGTTTGGAATACGGTGAATGGACGAACGTTTTCAAAACAGTTTCTATATAGAGCGGTTTGATTCCTTACGGTCTGCAAGTAGCAAGGCTTGAGATATTTCAAGTACTCCAATTTAGCCATCTTTGCAACACGGACTTTAACGGATTTAGCTATAACCCTGTATATGTTCACGTTCTTGAAGGTCTTTCGCCCCAAACTTGAAGAAATTGTTACCTCTTACTATCTTGCCAGCCTGATTGTACGTTTTACAGAATATAAGGATCTTTTCTGCTCGTAACAAGTGCTTTTTTCAGCTCTTATGTTTTGATGGGGTATGCCAAGAGCTGCTAGATTAGAGGCCGCTATTAGCGTGCTGCGAATGTGGCAAAATTGCCCAACACCATACACGAGGGGGCAAGGCATTTATTATTAAATTATCCTCACGTCCTTCCTTTCTTGATCAGCCATTCGTTCCAAATACATCCACTAACACTGGCCATTCTCGTCCCGAATCGCGGAAGCGCCGAGTGGTTTACTATACAGCACCAATAGCACCAATCAAAGATGGCCATCTACACTCCTCCCAATCCACGCCGTGGCCTATCACAAGTCGTGGTAAGAGCAGGTGCGCTCAACGCTCCAACCGCGCATCTCTATCTGCACCGAGGTAGTCTTTTTACCGGCCAGTCATCGCTCCAAGGACATGCATGTACGTCGGCTCCGGATCCGTAAAGGGAAGTTCCGCCGCTCGTTACTTGCAGACAACGTGTAAGCAAGGTCGCATCGCCTATTTCTCCTAAGTAAGTAGAAGATCTACGAGGTGCGGACACTTGGCTACAAACCTTACCTGCCCGATCCGGAGTAGGGGGAGCGATAGGGTGGTTGTCAGGCAAGTGCCACAGAGGTAAGGGCGTCGTGGATGTTCGACCGCGTGGTGCTTGTCATTGGGCTTCGAGAGATCCCTTCGTCTTGTGGGACCCATGAAGTGGTGGAGGACTCCGAAGGCGAACGCCAACGGTCAAAGGTATATAGGGATCGTCTTTTCCACTTGGATTAAGACGGGGATATCACAGAAGCCGCCTTTACTTCAGCCCAGGACAACCGCGACCCGTGCTTCTATCCTCATACGGAGTATCTCTTCGTGGACCTTTGAACAGCCCTTCACGACGATATCATGAGGTCCACCATCTTTGCCGTCCTGGCCTTAGTCGCTCTTGGGTCCACCGCGCCAGCAGCTCTAATCGCCCGTGCACCTCCCAACATTCCCACCACCTCCGATGCTCAAACTCAACTTGGAGGCCTCACCGTTGCTGCTCAAGGGTCCCAGACTGGCTACTCACGCGATCTGTTCCCTCACTGGACTACGCAATCTGGGACTTGCAATACTCGTGAAACCGTTCTGAAGCGTGATGGCACGAGCGTCGTAACCGATTCTGCATGTGCTTCTGTCTCCGGTCAATGGTTTAGCCCGTATGATGGCGCTACGTGGAGCGCGGCAAGCGACGTGGATATTGACCATGTAGTGCCGTTGAGCAACGCTTGGAAGGTTTGTCGCTCAGCACCAGTAATGCAGTATCATTCCTGACATGATTGCAGTCTGGAGCAGCAAGCTGGGCAACCGCGCGCCGCCAGACCTTCGCCAATGACTTGACGAACCCACAACTCATCGCTGTGACGGACAACGTTAATCAGGCCAAAGGTGATCAGGGGCCCGAAAGCTGGAAGCCAGTAAGTTCCCCAGTCCTTGAGTTTAGCTTGAAAAAGAAGGAACTGATATTTCATAGCCGGTGACGAGCTACTACTGCACCTACGCCAAGATGTGGATCAAGGTTAAGAGCGTGTACAGCTTGACGGTTACAAGTGCGGAGAAGAGCGCTTTGACGAGCATGTTAAACTCGTGCTGAGCATGAGTATTTGATGGGGAAGTGAAATGGACTGTGCGGTTGGAAGATACCCACACAGACTATGAGACAAAACCCATAGCAATATAACGAGTCTTTTGAATCCATTTTTCTTGCTACTTATTCCTGTCTAGCATCAAAGTCTTCGAACTTGGGCTTGTTGGCTTAGCGAAGAAGAGGACGGAGTTCTCAAAAGGCCCAAGCAAACGCCCCTCGACGTTGGCGAGAACGACATCGTTTCCACCAGCCTCACGGAAGTTCCTGTCGTCAGATATCCATCCATTACATATCTAGTATCCAGGGTCGTCTTCGGCGCGAACAACATCTTAGGTGCCGCCGAATTGGTAAAAAGTTCAGCACATCTGTACGAGCGCTACCTCCGCCTCTACAACAAGAATCAACCACGCACAGCTGATGTGCCGCAGTCCGAGTCCACATCACAAGCCGGATTAGAGTAGGAGGAAACTCCCAGGAACGCACAGCCCGCCATGTAATTAGAGCACGAGGGAGCCGGCACACCCCCGGGTTGCTGCATCTTCAACTGTTGCAGCCATCGCTCATATGATTCGCGAAGCTTTCCATGTTGCATCGATGACTGACTGACTGTCCACCAGGGAGCCAATGGAGTACCTTTCTGAGCTCGAAGCTCGCTTCGTCGACCTTTCTGATACGTATGATGATGATGCGGAAGATTATACCATCAAATACATATGCGGCTTTGAAAACGATGATGGGAATACAGTCTTCTGCGAACTGTGCGAGACGTGGCAACACGCTACTACTTTTCGAGTCAGCGAGGTCCTTGACATCAGCCCAAATCGAGCGTTATTGCGTAGACTGTAAACCTCGACGACTTGATGCGCGCGGTGCCAAGGAGCGACAGGCAAGGCAAACTAAGCACTCAGGCCTTGGTGATCGCAGGATTATGAGGATACGCATATCTCATGCACCTCAATCCGCCTCATTATCCGGGACTAATGTCTACCGACTTAACTATTGGACTGATGGGGATGGACTTGAGCCGGTAGATGACACCCGACCAACATACATCAAGATGCAGCGGAAATACTTGAGGCCAGACACCTTGGATGCATTCGATTTGCCATGGGAAATGGGATGATGTGAGTGCCAACCCTTCAGCCCGTATTTCCACTTGTGAGGTCGTTGCGAAACGACACGCTTACGTACGTAAACATGGGTTGGCGGCATTGAGAGCGTGATCCCGACTATACCATCATCCAGCAGCGGATCAACAAAGATGATCAGGACAAGTGATTTGAGCATACGGGGTATCTGCGGGAAGGAAGCCTACTGTATAATAGAAGAATATTAGTTGAGAAGGAGGAAAACAGGCCGGAACGCGTGAAGGCGAAGAGGAGAAAGAACAAGGAAGATAAAGCTCTACGAACCGCAACTAAAGGACCAGTATCTGGCAGTGGGGCATCTGAAGGGGGGAGTATTGAGACCATATCTCCGAGGACGTCGCAACACATTAACCCCTCTGGTTATCCCCCTCCGTCCCCGGACGTCATTATTGAGCAGGGGAAGCCGTTATGCCTTTATCTCGGGTGTGGTTTTCGTACGTCAACGAAGCATCACTTATAGTCTCCACTGGTCGCTTCATTTTGGCACTTAGCTCCCTGGATTCTCATCTACGTCCAACACCAATGGAGAGGGAAGATGGAGAGGACTTTTCACCCAACCCTTATCTCGAGGGAAGCCGAAGTGAGGTCGAGTAGAAGAAAGACCTTTGGATCCAATATCTTTTTGGAGGTTGAGTAAGGGAGAGAAGGGAGAGGAGAGGGCTTCAGACCCAGAATTTCGAAAGTAGCAAACCAGATCTTTGATAAGACGACACAAAGTGGCTGCACCAGCTAGCTCCACCAATGGAGGTTTCCTCTAAGAAGACGAGAACGAGGAGTCTAACATTGGCCACCAATCTATGGTGGGTGTCACGAAACTCGAGGATGAGTCTTTGTGAGAAGGATGCCCGGGCGACCGTGGCGGATACGGTTGTGGGGAACAAATGACAGCACTGGTTGAGACTTGACACCAAGTCTGGTCGTCTCAATTTGGGATAACGGAAACACTGAAAAGATAGCGGGTGGGTGCAAACTTTGGTGAACAGCTATGTGTACATCTTTCGTTTTCCGCTAAACGAGCGACATATAGTGTGTCAATCACAGGCATAACATCCCTCATCCAACGAACCATCCACCCATCCTCCACAACAGGCACCCTCGAGTCCTCAAATCCTCCACCAATCCTCATCCTCCTCAAAAGAACGCATCACAGAAAACAGTGCAAGCCCTGAGGCCAATAGGCGTCTCTACAGCCGCTGCAGCCCCCCAGCAAGCAGCCCTGATCCTTGGCTCAGGGATCAAGCGACAGAACCTCTCCACGGCATCCGCGCCTCTTTTGCACGCTGCCTTGCACTGCGCAGCGTTTAGATCGCGGGCTTCGATTGGGGCGGCGACTGGGACGGCGAGTCCGTCGACCTCGGCGTCAACACCGGGGGCGGGAGCTGCGGTCACGGCCATGGCGGAAGCGAGGATTGTGAGGGCGGTGATGAACTTCATGTTGACTGGAAGTAGTGTGCTGTTAGTAATGGAGCCCTTCGCGGGCAGGCTGGGTTGCTCACCTTGATGTTGGATGATGAGAGTTGGAGTAAGGTCTGGTATGTTCAATCTCTTTGTGTCCGAGGAAGCTAGTATGTGTCAGACTCACATCAAGGCTTTGAAGGGGGAAAGGAAGAAGGCTGACCTATGCCAAAGACTTTGGAGGTTCTGTCAACTTTGATGAGGAGTGATGCTGGATTCGAAGAAAGATGAAAGTCGGGCCATGCTTATATATTCGTGGATGAGGCCATTCTGCACGTCACTCGCCAACTCTTCTCGCGTCTAGGACACAGAACGCTGCAAGATGACGGACGTTGCATTGTCAAGAAGCGAGGATGAGTTGCGTATCTCCCCCGTCATCCGTCAATCACCCTCTTGTCTTGCACCAAACAAGCTGCATTATGACGACCGTTGCATCGCCATGAAGCGAGACTCTTTCCTCGACCGGGAATGGTCAGTAAGAGTATGTCGCCTTGGCTGCCGTCACAGTGACTTCAATGGCGACAACATTCGCTTGTCCCCTGCTATGAAAGGTAACGATAGTCAACAGTCGGGATCATTGCGGTGTATCGGAGGCCAAAAATGGAGAGAGGGAGGGAACCCTCGCTATTCGAAACATACAAGACCCCAAAAGCGCATGCAAGTTGTTCAAATCAAGACTCAAACACCGTCTCAAGGCAAGCAAGCAAGCAGAAGTCGCAACGAAATAGAATGCTTTCTACGCGAATACAACGTCGCTTTGCATCGTTCCCGCTCTTGGAATTGATCGACGAGCGATCCTTGTTCGAGCTCAGAAACAAGGTAAGGCATTATTATTTCAGCCGTTCAGAAATAGAGTCAAATATACAACCATAACGTGCACGACCTTAAGTTCTCGGCGCCCAGCTGATCATCGCTGCGAGACCGTCATTCTTCGCCTATTGTCCGCATCCCCGCATCCCCGCACGCCAGGGAGCCTATGGCTGTGGGGGCGAAACATCTATGCCCGCAGGATCTACTCTCACATAGGCTGGTTGCCGATGCAATAGTCAGCCGTTGCGTTGGGCCCAGCAAGAGTTACCGGACGTTTCACCCGAGCAGACTTCCGGTGCGTGCATCCCAGACGTTTTCTACTTCATCACTGAGCCCATTGTCATACACAGACAACGAGATTGAATGGCAGGAGGCTATGCAGTTGTAAAGAATGTATTGTGTTGGCCAACACTATGATGAAAAGAGTACATTCCCACATATGAAAATCTGATCCAACGCTAAGCGCTTGCGGCTGCAGGCTCATCAAAGCCAAAACGAACCTCCGGCCGACTGGAGGGAGAAGAGTTTCCGCCGATCAACAGTCAGCACAGACTCCTTCTCCTTCGCAGATGACGGACATCGTTCCGGACTTCAAAAACCACCCCACAAGCCCACCACTCCTCGTTTAACCGAAGACGCAAGTGCACACGCTGTTCGATCGACTGTCAGCTTTCCCAACCGCGAAATGGCACCGGTGGCACTTACACCTGATACTTGCAGTATCCGCCTGTTCGTCCGCCTTTCAGGTCCTTGCACTATGCACGGTGGATCAGCATTGCAGCCGGTAAAAGGAGACGCCGTCAGCGAGCCTACGTGATTGTTGCAAAAGTAGTCGATGGGGCAGCCAAAGCCGCGCTTCGCCAAGACGTTGCCGGCCTCTTCAACTCCGTTATCAGTCACGGACAGTTGATTGGGCAGTTGTTCCTCTCGAACGGGTGCTGGAATTGCGATGGCGGAAGAAAGGACGAGAGGGAGGACAAGGGCGATCTTGGAGAATTGCATGATGTCTTGTGCTTTGGAGGTATTGATCTGGACCGGATGGTTGATTTGATGGAAGATGTTTTCTTGTTTGGCTTTTGAAGATGATGATGGGTGATTTGTGTAAGTCGAAGGAACAAGGAAAAGCAGCCATTCTTATAGACAGTCTGACCTTCACATACCAGTCACCACCTCCACTCGTGACGCCGATCTATGATGTCGGACGAGAGTTGATCAGTTCCCAACTCAACCGATTGTAACGTCGCTATGGTAAAAGCGACTCCGTAGACAACCGAAGCATGGGCCGACGATTGGCCTACATGTTGATCACCAACTTTATCAGGCAGGTTGGGTGTGATCGAGTCAACAGTGCAACGTTCAACTCCCCATGCGTTGACCAATCGTCAAGGTGTAGAAGCGAGTTGATCAGGCCCTCAACGTGTAGAAGCGAATTGATCAAGACCCTCAAGGTATAGCAGCGAGTTGAACAGACATTTCTAATGGGGTTGGTGATGTAACATCGCTCAGCTCTCATATGAGGAATACAAGGCAAGGGGAAAGAAAGCCTTCTTCAATAACAAACCTTCTTCTCCATCAATCTCGATCTCATGGCCTCCAATGAGTCCATCAAGAAACGGAGAAGAGGTCCATAAAGGCTTCGAGCACAATGTGTGTCCTTTTGAAAAAGAAAGTGGAGCAACGGCCGTCTCCCGCTTGCATCTCGAGAACCGTGAGAGTCAAACGTGGAGACGAAGGATGTCAGCTCGAATTGACGTCAGAGTCGATGACAGAACAATGGGGATCCCTTTGTAATCCGTTTTTGTAAGGTAGTATCAAAGCTTCATACGTTGGTTTTCATTACGGCAAAGTTCTCATCGATCGTTTCTGTGCCAGTCGCATGGGACAGACAACGATTGGGGGCCGGGGAACTCCTTGACAGGACCTATAGGAAAGTGTTGCAACAGTTCTTGAACGATTGACATACCTTGGCTGTTGATCAGTAGCAAGAAACGACTGAGGTTGTCGTCTGGTGTTGCACGGGGGTGCAATTGATATATGCCTAAGGTATCTTAGGGGAGCCGGTAAAGCGCTAAATGGCGATCATGGATACAATATCCAATGAGACTCCATCGAAAGTCGCTTAATACGTGTCATTACCTATGCACACTCGGAAGCTTTTAAGGTAAGATCATCATGTAACGTAGTGACAGCTGAAGGAGTCGTATACTGCAGGGGTTTTCACCTCGCAACATACAAGTCCACCGACTACTCGCAAGCTGAAACGGCGGGGTCGGACGTCATCATCTGTGATGTCACTTTCGAAACAGTTTCAAATACGATGAGGTACGTCAGGAAAAAAGATGTTTTAATCTGGCGCTACCTTAGTATTGCTTTCGTCCACCAACAGCCACCGCGAATAGGCAGTCCGCAGACCTGATACGGTGATGATACAAGATTTCAAAACCATAGAAGCCCACTAAAGAGTGTTTCCTCTACGAAGAGAGTAAGGTAGGGTAACGCTCTTGAGTCCAAGCCCAGTAACAAGTCCTCATCGAGTACGACATGGCTTGAAGGCGCGAAGAGTGGTGGAAGGGCAAGGTTGGAAGGATTGCCTGTTCAATCCGGCTGCTCGTAATACTCTAGGTGATGTATAGACAAGACCCTGCATGCATTGATTATTTCCCACCCCAGCCATTCATCTAACATGCTTGGAACAATGCCGCTCTCCCATGCTACTGTAACTCAGCCGGTGAACGCCTTTCAGCATCCACTTTATTTGTGCAGCTTCAGCATCACATATGGCACTTCGACATCCTCTTCCGTCTGGTCCTCGACCGTCATCTCAAATATCACATTCTGCTGGTGTGATGGAATCGGCTTCTTGCTGATCGTCTCCACCAATTTACTCAATCTGAACACGTGTTAACAGGCCTGCCTTGCACTACCATTCGAATGAACACTTACTTGAGGCCCATCCTATCCTTGAGCTTACTGGGAGGATAGAAGCTCGCGTATAAAAGGCTGACTCCCGAGCTCAGCATCATAATGTCCAGCCCTTGTTTCTTGAAATCGTCGAGGAATTCCTGCAGCGTGACATCTTCGACTTCGAATCGATCCCACAGCTTGTCGATCGTCACTTTGCCATTGGTTCCAAGATACTCACCCTTCGGGCTTGCAATCGGCTCGCTGAATCCGAAGAACGGCAATGCCAGATTGACGAACCCGTTCTTGTACTGCTCAATGTCCTCTTTGCCGTCGATAATCTTGTACAGCTCCAGCACAACGAGCCCCGTCACTAGCGCCGTTGTCGTGGCAATGGCTGGGATGATCTTGCCGGCAATGAATTTGGTCTTGTGCCGGTCCGCTTCGGGGATCGCATAATTCTGAGCGCGCAGATTGCTGGCAGCCGTGATGAAGTCAATGTGGTGGTTCGTATCATCGTCCTTCTCGAATTCCACCGGCTGCAATCTGGAGCCTTCGGAAGGGTCGGGCGGAGGTAGCGATGAGACCAGCTTGTGCAGTTCGTCGTTGTCATCGAAGGTGGATTCTCCGTTCTGCGCGTTGGGATCTGGCTCGTTTTCGTCCGCCTGGATCTTGACCGTAGGGTTAGGAGAGAACTCGGGAATGATCATGTTTTCCATGACCTCCAGATAACGAGCTTCCGGCATTCCCTTGTCCTTCTTGATGCCGTAGTTGAAGGCATGGAGGTTGGCAGTAGCTTTGATGAAGCTGAAATGCGTAGGGTTGCTGGCGTCAAATTTCAAAGGATCTGGTGCTCGTTTGGGACCGGACCAGAATGGAGCACCGCTGGCAGTCGTTGAGTCTTTGGGGAAGTTGTATAGAAGCTGCTGGATCGCGTTGTTGTACTCTTTTTCAAATTGGTTTCTCGCCCAAATGATACAATCGTCAAAGGTCGAAGGCTTTTCACTGACGAGGAAATCGCGAATGCTCTGCAGCGTCGGTATCTCATTTCCAGCCTGCTTCAGTGACTGCTCGATGTAATTCGACTGTGTATTGTAAAGGTTGACTGTTTCCGGCGGGCCTACAAAGTATTGGTGAAACTTCTCCTTCGCCCATGCAATGGTATGCTCGATCTTGTTGGGGAAGCTGCGGAGTGTACACTGTGGGAATGACTGCTCAGGGGGATCCTGCGAACTCGAGTATGATTCGGTCAAGCGCGGCAAGACGACTTGTGAATTACCCTTGGTGCCTAGAGTACCGCTGTCGACGAGAGGTTTTCGGAAGAACACGCATCGACGGTCCACGTATTGTCTAGCATCAACGTTGTCTAGAGCGTTCGTGACCCCGTCAAGTTCCTCCCAGAATTTTTCACTAAAGACATGCTCGGTCTCGGGTCCCACTCGATCTCGGAAGGTGATGATCTTCCCTGTCAGTTCTGGATTCATCGCCTGAACAGCTTCCGCGGCGCAATCCGCCTTCAGCTTTCCGACATCTTTTGGCCTGAACAAAAACTGTCGATTGAGGTTGCTTTTTTCAATCTGATCCATGTCCGCAACATTGATCTTGCCCTTGGGCCCCGTCGCCAGACCCATCAAAGCCCAGTTCTTAAGCATCTCGCACCCAATGGCGCCAGCGCCGACAAGGAATTGATTTACATTAGCAAGCTTCTCCTGGAACTTTGCTCCGAAGACTGCGACTTGACCATCATAACGGGAACCAGTGGGTTTGCATATATCCTCAGACCGCTCCACCGATGATGGCAGGGACTCGAGGGAGTCAAAGTAAAGCCATTGCACGATCGGATGGAATTTTCCGGAAACAGATTTCAGCACCTCCTGTGCTGCTAAACCGCCGAAGAATGCGGCCATCGGGCTCAGATCTCCTCGGGCCTGGTAGCTCAGTTCACGGATGAGCTTTTCGTCAAGCTCTACTTTGTCCTCACTTTCGCCAGCCAAGCCTTGAGCTATTTCGAGAACCTCTGTGGCATCTTTATCGCTGTGAGGCTTTGGCAGGTGGTCATGCTTGTCCCTGAAGGCATGCAGCGCCTGAAATCCTACATGAAGTTGCTGGGGTCGATCGAACTTGGCAAAATCCGATATCAGGATTTCCGGCTTCTGTAGCTGTTCCGAGAGGGGCTGGAAATCGACGAGCTTGGGCATCTTGACCTGTGTGTACAGACCGCCACGTCTGTACTCACCAAGTCCAGAAACATCGCCAATGGAGAATGTGTAAGGCCCCTTGACGACTATCTTGCGAGGTGCTGAGTCGTTCAGAGACTCCATGCCTTGGATTTCCGAAAACGTGACATAATCACCATCTTCGAGACCATGCCGCGTCTCGTCAAGCGCAGAAACCACGCCTTCCGAGTCGATGTCGGCGACAATACCGCTTACGGGGGTTTCTCCGGTGGGATCGGCGATTGCGAACTGCTTTCCAAAATCCGTGAAGATGGACCCAAACAGCCCAAAGATGTCGGCAACGACAATAAAGATTCCGTTCTTGTGAGCAAAATCGGAAATCGTGAGTTGATCTTTGAGGGAGGTGCCGGTCAGTACAATGACCTGATATTGACGGAGATCATCCAGGTTCTCCGTGAGAGACTGTGAGGGATAAACGGAGACTGGAGTGTAGGCGTTCAGCTCAGCGACCCTGGGTGCAGTCACAGCAGCTCGGGGCTTGCCAACATCATCGGGGTGTAGGAAGAATTGCGAGGATAGGTCGGAAATGGTGGCAGGTTCAGGGTCGAACAGGGTCAAAGATTTGACACCTGCTAGGGCGATGTTTTTCGCTATGATGTTTCAGTAACCGCTCCAACCGTTTGATGACAGCTGGACACACCAATCTCAACGCCCAGGCCTCGAAGTCCGGCAATGAGAACATGCGAGGAGCCCATGCGTTTCATAGCTTCATGCCCGAGAACGTAGAGCTGTCTACTGTAGAGAGACTCATCGATGTCCCCATTCTTCAGCTGGCCGACGTCTACGGCAGATCCGTCGATGTCCATATTGTTGTCCTGGTGGGAGTATCCGTCAGTATGATAGAAGGTGGTTGTTTTGCGGTGGAAGGATTGATCCAAGAGGTCGGTTTTATATGGAGGGTTCGTAGAATGACTCATGTTCCTTCACGTACCATGATGAATCTTCTATCGGGTCGAGCGTGTTCGGTCGAAGCCTTCCTCTTGCCTGGCTTCACGCCCACCGGGGGGATATCGGCGTGGGAGTGAATGGTGAAAGAGTGACGGGATGCTTGCTTTTCGGCAAGCTGACTCCTTCGGCGGTTGCTCTGACACAGGGACCTCGCCCACCAAATATTATTGCAGCACAGCTAGGTGGTTGCGGCTCGGTCGTGGAGATCAAGATGATGCGGAGCAGTGAGATAGGCCACCGAGGTCAAGATGCAATTCCTGTACGTGACGGTGATGCAAAGAGAAGTTCGATCAGCTTCGTGTCAAGAAGGAGGGAGTACAGTCAGGGAATGTACGAGATGAAACGAAAAGCTGTTGCCGCCAGAGACTGTATTTGTAAGTTATTAAGGGAAGGTGCAGTAGTTGTCACAGTAGTAAAGGTACCTTACAGAGCAGTGACGTTCGTTCCTTCCCATCCGATCTGCCGCAGGGATCTTGGCGACATCGTTGAATTTCCATCTTGGGCAAGGATGAAGTCGACCAATTCCAGCTTACAACCACAACCAGTTCCAAGACCTGCTGCAATTGACCTCGACACCATTCCGAACATAATCTGGTCCTCACTCGATGACTGTTGAAAGGCTCGGAGCCCCAGCAGTATGATCCATCTCCTCGACTTGTCTCGAAACCGCCAGCTGGTCTAATCGCATATCACCCTGGGTCGTCCTGGAAGATACTCTTGCTGTGTCGTAACGGCTCAAGCATGCCACTTCGACGTCCGTATAAGCAATCCTGCTAAGCACGACGTTGACCGGACTGGCCTCTTTCACTCGTGGTAAAATGCTCAAAAATTACCAGCGCTAGCTACTGACAAGGTCCCGCCCAACGTTTCCACCCAAGATTATTGCATCGACTGCAATTCCGGAAGGCTTTTCACTTTGAGCTCCATCATGCGTACCACGGCTGTGTCCTTCGCCATTGTGGCTGCTTGTGTTTCCGCTATAGAAGCCTATGGCGAACAAAATGTACTGGATTACGACATGGAGCCTGACAGATACAAAGCAGCTTGTCCAGATTATCTTCATTATTCCATGATGCCTCAGTACGTTTGGAGTCCTCCGTCTCATCGTCATCAGCAATGCTGACAAGAGATTCAGTCGCCCACTCAGCAAAGGCCCCATTTCTCTCCCATTTCAACGCCCATATCCTCATTGCAGAACGTTTTCCTCACCCTTGGTCGAGAAAGTCATAGAAGATCTGACTTCAAGGATGAAGGACAAGGACCTTGCGAGGCTATTCGAGAATGCTTTTCCCAATACACTCGATACCACCGTCCGCTGGCATGACGATGGCAAAATGGGGAAATCCGGGAAGCATAAGGGCAATGACCTCGAAGAAGAAGGACACTGGGATGGCGCCCAAAGTTTCATCGTGACCGGAGACATCAACGCAGAATGGCTGAGAGATTCGACCAATCAGTTAACTCAGTATCAGGCTCTGGCGAAGAAGGACAAACAATTGGAAAGCTTGATACTGGGAGCAATTAACACCCAGGCCGAATTTGTCATCGAGTCGCCTTATTGCAACGCCTTCCAGCCGCCCCCGCCAAGTCAAGTGCCCCCGGATTCCAATGGACAGGATGACTCGGTCCATCCGGCATACGAACCCACCAGGGTCTTTGAGTGCAAATACGAAATCGACTCGCTGGCCAACTTTCTGGCTTTGGGAAATCAATTCTACAAGAGCACGGGATCGAAAGAGTTCCTGCATAGTCGGTGGTATCTGGCACTTGATACGCTTCTTGAAGTTCTGGAGGAACAAGCGAAACCGACGTTTGATCCCGAGACTGGGCGTTTCACCCGCAACGAGTATCTTTTCAGGCGAAGGACCACTGCCGGTACGGAAACCCTCAGTCTTGGTGGCGTTGGCAACCCCCTGAATGGTGGCACTGGACTCATCCGTAGCGCTTTTCGGCCAAGCGATGACGCGACCATCCTCGGATTCTTCATACCAGGAAACGCCTTGATGTCTATGGAGTTGAAAAGAACAGCAGCGATGTTGAAGGCTGCGGGCAAAAGCAAACTAGCCGAAAAGTTGCAAACGAGAGGCGAGAGCATCGAGAAAGGTATATGGGAGCATGGCGTTGTAATGCACAAACGGTACGGTGAGGTCTTCGCCTTCGAAGTGGACGGCTATGGCTCCTCAATCATCATGGATGACGCAAATCTTCCCTCGCTCCTTGCGCTTCCGCTCATGGGATTCGTCGAGAAAGACAACAAGGTCTATCAAAACACACGCAAAATGATCCTGGAGCAAGCAGGAAACCCTTATTATCTCAAAGGACGTGCTTTTGCCGGGATCGGTGGTCCGCATATTGGGCTCCAGCAGGTGTGGCCCATGAGCAGATTGGTGCAAGCGATGACGAGCGAAGACGATGAGGAGATCAGCGACGCTTTGCATGACGTGCGAGATTCGAGTCGCCTTGGCCTGGTACATGAAAGTATTCATGTGGAACGTATTACAGACTACACACGTAAGCAATCCCTGACACCGCCGAAACGATAAAAACCGTTTGCTGATTCTGTCCAGGAAGCTGGTTTGCTTGGGCCAATTCAGTATTCGCCCAGACGATCCTCGACGTCGCGGCCAGGAAGCCGCATCTTTTGTTTGGCAAGGGAGCGGACCCGTACAAGATAGAATAGACTTTGATGGGGTATGGTATTGTCTAACATCATGTTGGGGGCGTTATGGGCACCGCAACCTGGGAATCATGATACCCTGTATCACCAATTATCAACCAAGCACCACCTTGATTAGAAGAAATCCCTAGCATATCATCATCCAATACCATACAATAATAAATCCCAACCAACCCTCAATCAAGGACTCAACCGTTCAATCCTCCACTCCCTTCTCCCCTCATCCCACAAATATCTAAACCGATCATGCAACCGACTCTCCCTCCCCTGCCAAAACTCCACCATCTCCGGCACAACTCTCAATCCCCCCCAAAACTCCGGCACCGGAATCTCCTCCCTCCCCTCAAACCTCCCCTCCACATCCCTCACCCTCCTCTCCAAAACCTCCCTCCCCCCTTCCTCCTCCCTCAAAACACAACTCTGCTCACTAGCCCAAGCCCCCACCCTACTCCCCCTCGCCCTCAAATCAAAATACTTCTGACTCTCCCCCTCACTCAACCTCTCCACCTTGCCCTCAACCCTAACCTGCCTCTCCACCTCGCGCCACCAAAACGCCAGACTCGCATGCGGATTACTCCTTACGTCGCTGGCTTTTCGACTCGTGGCCCAGTTGCTGTAGATCACGAAACCGGTGGAGTCGAGTTCCTTGAGGTAGACGTAGCGGGAGGAGACGGAGCCCGAGGGGAGAGCGGCGGTGGAGAAGCAGGTTGTTTCGGGTTGGTGCACGTTTTGGTCGCGGGCGTGCGTGAACCAGGTGTGGAATTGGGTGAAGGGGGAGGGGTGGAGTTGGCTGCGGGAGAGGCTGTTTTTGGTGTATTGGTCTGCTTGGTGGGTGGTTTGGTTGCTGGCCGGGGCGACTGTGGTGGGTTGGGGGGTGTTAGATGGATTGGGGAGGGAGGGTATGTGTTTTGGGGGGTGAGAGATGGAGGGGATGTACGTACAGATGAGCTTTGAGTCCTTTTGGGCGGACATGGTGGTGATTGAGAGTGAACGTACGAAGGTTCTTAACATTGAGGCATGGTTTGATATCGGACGATTAAACCGGACGAATTGTGAAAGCAGGGTCGTTGGACTCTGTTCATAAGCGCATGTGAATTGATCTCACTACGTCACTGCAGACACAATCGGTGCTCATGATGTGTATGGCAGTGATGAAATATTTGGTCACATTCATGAGCCTTTTACTTTATACAACTATGTATATGAGCTGCTATGAGTTGAGATTGTTTGCGTAACATCGAGGTTCTCCCACTGGGGACATCATATTCACCATATTTTCCTCCACATTGAACGCCATATCATCCCTGTTGTTACAAAAGCCATTGCAACATGCTCGCAACTCCCCCGTTCGACTCCAAAAACTCCCGCTCTGTCGATGAACCAACGAGCTCGCTCACCAAAAGATCCAGGGTATCAAGAAATAAGAAAAGTAAAAAGGAAAAGGCAGAAGCTCGTATCGCCGGAGGACACGGAAAATATCAGCTGTTTCGAATCGATACAGTCGGGGGTGTCATGCCACCAGGTCAACAGGTGCAATGCTTGTAGCTCGACTGCTGATGTGGCCAATCAAGTCGACAACTTTGTTCGTTACCGCCGAGGGATACCCCCGGGAGAGCATCTCCTGCACAACCTCGAGGGCCTGCTCTCTCCCCGAACCTGACAACAGAGCCCGGGTCATTGCCTCGTAAGTGCTTGGTTCTCGCTTCTCCATGCCGATACGATCGTACAAGCTCTGTGCTTTGGCGACATCGCGAGCCATGGACCAGCCATGGATAAGGGTGTTGGCAATATATGCTGTCATCTCTACACCTTTGGAGGCCATGTGCTCAAGTAGCTCTTCAGTCTGTTCGACACAGTGATTGGCGACCATGGACTCGAATAGAGCCTGGTACAGGCAGGCTTGTGGTCGAACTTCTGGGTTGGCCATGGCAGTGTCAAAAGTAGCCCGGGCACCGGCCATATCATGGAGAGCGCAGCCCTTTGCGTGGACGAGAGCCGCGTAATGAACTGCTTCTGGACGTAGGCCCGAAGCCCGCATGGCATTCATCACTCCCTCGGCCGCCGCCATATTGACAGGTTCCAGGGTGGCGTAGGTATCAATGAGTAGTTTGTACGTGTGCATCGTTGGCTGAATGTTCTTCGATACCATCCGAGAATAATACTCTAGCACTTTCTGGCTGTCGCGTTTCGTGGTCAAGAAGAATTGCATTAAGCTGTTGTAAGGGGCAGGTCGGGGTTTGTAATTGGGCATGCTCTCCATTTCGTCAAAAAGCTCTTCTGCGTGTCGCTCATTACTGACACGGCAGAGGGCGTTGACGATTGTTCCAAAAGTGACGCTGGTGGGTCGGATGCCATGAGCTCGCATCTCAGTGAAGTACCACAGGCAATCGTCAATTCGCCGTGCCTTGCCCAGTTTACCGATCAGAGCGTTGTAGAGGAAAGCGGAAGGCTCGACGCCTTCGGATTTTGCGCGGTGGAAGATATCAACTGCTTCTCGGGCTTCATCGAAAGATCTTGTGGACTCTTTCAGAGTCGTAATGTAAAGTCCGAAAGTGTTCGCTGACGGTGCAGAACCCATTTGAAGTAATTGCTGATGGAACTCAGAAGCGGCCCTTCGCCGTCCCACGGTGAGACATGCCCCAATCATGGAATCGAGAATCGATGACCAGCCGTCTCGAACCGATGCGTACTGCGGCAGGAAAGCTACGTCTTGCTTGGCCATCCCTAAGAGGTCAAAAATCAGATTGATTCGACCTTCTTTGGCTGCTGTGATGATGAGCTTTGCGTACACCATATAACGAGGATGTCGGCCGACGCGGCGCATATTTCTGAATCGCAAGAGAGCATTGTCCAAGTCTGCACCGCTTTTGAGCCGTGGATTGTCCAGTTCGTCCTGGATGATGTTTGAACCTCTATGGTCAAAGGTTGCTCCGTATGGGTCAAAATCGTCGGGATAAGATATAGGTGTTGCGATGGGGGACACTGTTGGGCCGGAGGGAACAATGACAGGATTATTTGATTCAGTCTTAGCCATCTGACGAGCCTGATTCCACTTCGTAACGATATCGGGACGTTGGGCCTCCATACTCTTCATTGTCCGTTCGACAAGCTTTACGGTTATATCGTCCATTGAAGCGCCATCTTGAAAGACCTTCGCCAGCAGGTGCTCGAATCTGGCCATATGAGCAACGTCCTGTTGGAAAGCTCCACTGGCGATCATGTCGGCTTCGATTCGAAGAAGTAAGACGATGTCTTGTTGGCCGAGTTGGGCGATTGCCTCGGGTCCGAGTCCTGCCAACAATTGTTCAGATACTGGCGACACGGGGCCATTGTTTTCAATCATCGTCCATAAAAGGTCCACGCTAGCCTGTGGCGAAGGAATGGTTTGTTGGGAAGCAAGAGAAGTGCCCACGAGTTCTATCGCCTCGTCAACCTTCTCCTTGGTTTGGTCGAGAGGAATCTTCGTGTCAGCAGATGCGCGCATTTGGGCGAATGCTGAACGAGCTTGTGTGATTCCTTCGCTGATATGACCATGCGCGATGAGAGCCTTTGCGTACATGGTCGTCGGTTCAACGAGAGAAGCATCGAAGCTCGAAGAGGCGTACAAAAACGACCAAAACATGCGAGCATCCTCAATCTGGTTGTTGCGAATATGTAGAGCAAGCATTGACAGCGCTGCAGTCAATTTTCCTGTGGATTTGGCCTCGATGAGCTGGTATGCTTTAATTGCAGTTTCCATGTCGTTATTGTCGGCTGCGGCGGAACAGATACGGACCAATGCGTCGCTGCGAGCAACAGGAGTCATGCTACGCTCCTCCGCAATCGCCAGTGCTTCTTTGTACTGCCTGGCATCGAGACGGTGTTGTATTAGTCCGTGGGTAACTATGATATCTTGAGCACTTTCCAGCAATTCTTGACCGTTTACTTTGGCATTGTCGAAAGAACTGACGATCTTGGCGAAGAAACGATCGCCGCCTTCGTGTTTGCCACAAATAGCATAGCTTTTGATGACTGCTGCATACACCTCATTGTCATTGCGACATAAAAGCTTGTTGTGACCAGCGTCATCTTGGATAGCCATCTCCTTGTATGCGTTGTAGCAGTCGATCGCTGTCTTCAGATCTCCAGGACGGGCAAACGCTTCGATCATCGGTGGAAACATCGAGGCAATTGGCGTGACGTTGTACTTTTCGAGATGTGAATAAATGCGAATCATGGCCTCGACATGTCCATTAAGAGCGCACGCCGTAATCAGCGACCGATATACCTCGGATGAGAGTAATTGATTTCCACTCTTCGAAACGGCTGAATCGAAAATCTTGACGGCAACACTGAGAGCATCATCCTCGGACAATATTGCATATTCGCCTTCATCAGACCGGAAGAGGAATCCGGAATCCATCTTGAGCTCTCCGAATCTGAGACGCTTGACTTCCATTAGTCTCTTCATTTGATGGACGTCGATTGCCCGACGAGAAAGTAATTCGAGAAGGGTGGTCAAGAAGGTGGCGTCAGGCAGAACCTGCTCCCGAAGCATGCTGGTGTAAACCCCGAGGGCTTTGGGCACGACCTGATGTTTCGCGGTCGGCAACACTATGGCAGCGGTAAGGAGAGCATTGTACGCTGCAACCGAGGGTCGTGTTCCCTCAGCCAGCATTGCCTCAAAAGCGGCAGGAATTTCGATGTAGAGTCCATTGTCCAGAAGCTTGACAATGTTCTCAGACTGAATTGAGTCGGGAGTTCGAGTAATATCATCAGACCACGAAGACGAGAGCTCGGAAGACCTGTTGGTGTCGATTGATTCTAAGGCGGTCGATGACAGATTGCTCGTAGTGCTGGCCGCTGCTTGTTTGATGTAAGCCGTGTCCTGCGTTGTATCCTGTGCAACTGATTGATCAGTCAGGTTGGCAGGACGGATCTGTATCGTGCTGATCTCTTGTGCGATAGCTTTATCGACTTGAGCTACAGCGGCGACCTCAGCGGCAACATCCTCGGCCTTTTTGATGTCGTCGACTGCGCTTGTACTGTAGGCACGCTCCAGGCCTCCGCGTTCGAGCAAAGGATCAGGCTGTAGAAGTGTGTTATCCTTTTCCGTGCTCTTGCTGTCCAAGACGGCGCTTGGGGCTTGCCATCCAATCCGCAGAGGAAATTGGAACTGCTTCCACTCCTTGACCTTTCCGTTGTTGCGCTGTTGCTTCTGCCATGCCTCATAGTACGCAGCTAAACCTCCGTCTGCAGCGGAGGCCTCGGGAGTAGGGCCATGCTGACCGTTACTGGCATTGAGAGCAGAGGGTGTTGAAGGATGCTGGAAAGTAGTGTGAAGCTGGGAAGTTCCATGCTTGCTGAACCGCGTGGCAGCATGGCTGCTGAAACCAAAAGGTGTTGTCGAAGATGCATAAGACGATTGTGTTGCAGCAACGATGGATTGAGCATAGCCATGGGTGAAAGTCTTCCCTAAGCTCTGACGAGCAAGGTGGGTAAATGGTTTGAATACCATTGAGCTCGAGAATCAATTGTTCAGTCGGGGTTGCGGTGTCTGATGATACCGAATGAAGGTCAGCCAGCGCAACATGAGAAAGGATAGAAGGTCGTCGGTTTGCTCTTTTCCGCAAAATGAATGCTTACATTAGCCCAGTCCACAAGGTCCTTGATTGACTGAGGTATCCGGGGGCTTGTTGTAGTCGAGGCCTCGAGGACATGGGTTGGTGGGAACGATGCTGTCTATGAGCGAAGTGGGACAATCATGATTGCTGTTCGAAGTCTAGTAGAGAGATAGACATGGGGATGAATGATGAGGAAAGAAGGCAGCAGCAAGAAGTAAAGTACTGTCTCCGTAAGATCTCTGGGACTGAACACCTCACGATAGACGGGACTGAAGGGTCAACGAATGACGACGGTCGTGGGGAGAGGTCGCTTGCTGCGCCCCTCGGAATCAAAATGCAGCCGAAGGGTAGGAATATCAAAAGATTACGGTATGGACTAGGAATATGGAAGCTGAACGAAGGACATTAGAACGAGTCCAACATGGAGGCACCAGTCATGATGTTGCTTGAGTTATTATTTTCACCCGGTTCATTTTCGAGCTGAAGTTGAACGGCCGCGGGATTACCCGAGTCCTTGCCGGCAGATCCCGGCAGATTCCGGCAGAGCCTCCCTGTTATCCTGTCTACTGGTTCTTCATGGCCTATTCATACAGCAAATGTCCAATTCAAAGTTGCTTACGGAGTATACTTGCGGTCATCGCTACCTCGGCGCCCAACTCAAACTAGCTACGCCGAATGCTGTATCTTCCTCGACTCTTGAACCTATGATCTTGTGAGCATGTAGGCTACCTGTGCATTGACGCAGACTCTTGCATGCGCAAAGACTAGACGCATTGTGTCCTTCACCAAAATAGCATCTGATTTCCTGAATGATTTCCCGTATTCTGGTCGTCTGGGTCAGGAATCCTATTGAACTTCTTCAACCTCTCACTAGGGGAATCGAGACTTCCCGCCTCCACAGTATCTTCACACCGACATGAGTCGACACACTGTCGCCGTTTCTGCACCGGGAAAAGTTCTTCTTGCGGGTGGCTACCTCGTCTTGGACAGAGCCCATACAGGGCTGGTCTTTGGCCTGGACGCCCGAATCCATGTACATGTCCAAAAGCTTCCCACCTCTCCTGGTGTCGCTCTGTCGGAGGTCATTGTGCGTTCGCCACAGTTCAGAGATGCCGAGTGGAGATATGGATATCGTGAAACCGAACATCATGGGGGATTACAGATCACCCAGCTGAAAGGGTAGGTTGCAGTTCAATCTACGGGGTTTATGCCACTGCGCTGCTGAACTTATATTTTCATTGATTGTGAATGGTCTCCTATGGTTTCGTTCATCGGTTGTTTTTTCCGTCCACTTGCTACCTATAGTTTGCCATCCATATTGGATATTATGGAGCATTGGTCCTCGCTGAAATTAGCAGCCATTCTACATCAACCCAATCCAGGAACAAATTCGTTGAAACGGCACTTGCGTATACCTTGTCCTACGTTTCTGCCATTTCCGACATGGAGATAAGATCTACCTCAGTCACGATCGTGGCAGACACGGACTATTACTCTCATCCTGACTCGACCCCTTGCACAGACCCCACAAGGTTCATCGACTTCAATGTTCCGTTGATCGAAGCTCACAAGACTGGCCTTGGATCATCTGCCGCTCTCGTTACCGCTTTTGTTGCTGCCGTGCTTACTCACTATCTGGACGAAAAGAAGTATGGACTTCATTCGGATTCTGGAAGGCGGCGTCTCCACAATCTAGCACAAGCGGCCCACTGCGCTGCGCAAGGCAAAGTGGGCTCCGGCTTCGACGTTGCTGCTGCCGTCTATGGTTCTTGTGTATACCGACGTTTCTCGCCATCGATACTCGAGGAAGTCGGCGAAGTAGGGTCACCGCAATTCTCTAAACGTCTCACAGCCGTAGTTGAGGAATCAGACGCTTCGACCACATGGGATATGCAGATTGACAAGGCGGCGGCCAGGCTTCCTCGTGGTCTGAGACTGGTGATGTGTGACGTTGACTGCGGCTCAGAGTCGGTTGGGATGGCAAAGAAGGTGCTTGCTTGGAGGAAAGAGAACCCGGACGAAGCGGCATTACTGTGGGCGACTTTACAGAAAGGAAATGAGGAACTTGCAGGGGAGCTCTTGCGCTTGGCTCAAGGGATCACAACGGATTCTCGGGACTACAAAAATCTGAGTGATACCATTCTAACCATAAGATCCCTCATCCGAGAAATGTCGGCAAAAGCGGAGGTGCCAATCGAGCCTAAAGTACAGACGGAGCTACTCGATGCGTGCTGTCGGATCAGTGGAGTAGTCGGCGGAGTTGTCCCTGGCGCTGGAGGCTTTGATGCCATTGTGCTCCTGGTGGAAAACAATGCCGTGCCTCCCCTTCAGCAGTTCTTGGACACATACAAGACGACAGCCGACAACAATAGTGGGCCGGTCATAGGTAAAGTGAGACTGCTCAGTGTCAAACAGGATTTTGAAGGGCTGAAAGCGGAGGATATCAAAACTTACGCGGATTGGATACAATGAAATCGGGGACATTGCTAGGATCTACACCCAACTTCGGAATCATAGATGAATGAAAAGCTGATCTGAAGCATTTTATTTTGTCACTTGCTTCAATTCAGTAGCTGAATAGGGAGGAAGATTGACCCGTGATATGACTCGTTTGTGCTGTACCGTCCAACTCCAGCCAATGATCAGGATGTCCAGACCCTTCTCGTCAGAACAAGAATTGATGCAGTGAGGGTCGTACAATAACCGGTACCTCGATGAGGAGTATCGTCCTAACGATTGTAAACGTGCTGCCGGCCAGTTGTTATGAGTAGCGTTAAATTCGATAGGGATAATAGCCTTGTAGTGACTTGGAAATGTATTGTGTGCACCATTTGTATTGATTGCTGTGCCCACGTTGCAATCTATGATTGTTCTGACGAGCCTTTGGCAACTGGCAACTGGCAAAATCAGGGGCATAGGTATCTCTCAAACCCGACGGCTCACGAGACATTATTTTTATTATTTTTATTATTATTTGACGCGAGTTGTATCCGAGGGATCGACAGCGCGAAAGCCATTTCCAGCCAATTCTTTCCAAGACAGACCCTGAGCACCGCAGATCCGTTATGTACTTGACTTGATTCTGCACTGCTGTCGTATGTACTTAGGATCTCGTGCTTTTTGCTTCATTCAGTTCTACAAGCCAAGACTTACCGCCCTTCATGTGCATGTCACCTCTCGGAACCATAAAGTGACACTGCTCCTGGTCTGCATCGTCGACCTATCTTGGCTTGCCCTCCCGGTCTGATAGCGTTGCTTTCCGGAGAGCGTTACTTATTACCTTCTCGATTGACAGCGTTTACGTCATCTGTCGGACACGGGTAGAGTACTTGCCCGATTCAGACATAACTCTCAGGAGGCTCAAATTACATACGGAATCCTGTCAAGACATCAGAAAAACTTTCCGGCTTTGAAACCGGCGATTGGAAGGATGGGGTCCCCACAACGGGGGAAAGCGACGATGGTAGAATCAGTTCATGACGAAGCGTCACAGAGTTCGGGTCCGCCCAAGGAGCAGAGCTTGCCAGTCCACCGCGATCCTGCTTCCCCGTCTCCCATCGAAATGACAGAAATCGAGGAGCACCCTCCCAACGAAGCCGCTCAAATACCACAACACCCGTCCGCCTCCATAGCGACCACCACAATTCACCAACCGACATCATCATTGCCTTCCAAAGCCGATCAGCCAGTTACCCAGCCTCCGTTGGCTGCCGATCCATCGTCGACACCACTTAGAGAACCCCTCGACATCACATCCGTCAACAATGATACGGGCCCATTGGCTGCAGCACAATACACATTGACGCGCGAGAAGACCGGGCCCGCCATAGGTCCCTCGTTGGACAAACCAGCACCTCTGCCTCAAGAGTCAGAAGCAGTTGGTCCCAGCTTGTTGATCACCCTATTACTCATCACCGGCGCGAGACATCCCTACAAGATAGACGAAAAGTACCTGAAGAAGCGGAACGTGACAATAGACGGAAACAATCCTATCAACATGAGTGTCTACACCTTGAAAGAACTCATATGGCGGGAATGGCGAGATGGTGAGTCGGATGACCTCTGCAAGGCCAGTGAAAGCCAAGAATGAGCCGTGCCACTAAAACGTACGTCTCCAGATTGGGAGATGAGGCCTTCGAGTCCGAGTGCAATACGATTGATCTACTATGGGAAAATGTTGGAGGATAAAAGTCGGCTGCATGGTGAGGCTTCTTCATGTTCTATGGATCCGATGCGGCCATCCCTTGCTAAGACTCTCATCTCTCAGACTGCCGTTTCGAGTCTGGTCTAACATCACACGTTGTCCACATGACCATCAAGCCCCAGGAAATCATCGATGAAGAGGATGCCAAGATCGCCAAAACCAGCAGCAGAGACCGGGACGGCAGTGAGAGGAGCGCTGGCTGCCGGTGTGTTATATTATGATCTTCACGTATCATGCCGAACTTTCGGAATGAAAAATGTCTGGTATGGGTGTTTTATGAGTCAAAATTTGCGCATAAGTGAAGATCATCACGTCGGCGCTTTGTTTGTTTGTTTGACATATCATAGCATGGGAGTCACTGGACTGGTGCTTGTACAATATTAGGCATACTTTCCGATACTGTAGGATCAATAAAGTGGGTACATCAGACTAAGCATGCACCCAACCTCTGTTTCACCAAGTTGTGCGATCTCCTTTTGCAGAGCACAGAAACCAGGTTCCTCCTATGTTACAACCCGCATGCTACTCTCCGGTGTATAAAGATACATATGCCGTCCAGCTCTGAATCCATGCCCCCGCTCCATCACCGACCTCGAACTCGGGCAGCCATGATCAAATTACCACCTCACTAATCCATCCCCAACTTCCTCTCCACCTCCGCATGGAAATCCGCACCTTCCCTCAACTCACTCCCTAAACCCCTCATCATCAGCACCTCACTCACCAACCCACCAAACACCCCCAAAACCAAAAGAAAAGATAAATCATACCAGTATAAACATCCTCCCACGTAATCTCCGCATCCCTGCCCACAAGAATATCCCCACTTACCCCCGCACTCCCCCCCAACGCCATCGGCCTCCATTCCCCTTCTCTTGCGATCTTGATTTCCATCCCTCGACGCACGGGCTCCCCGATCCCGAAATTGCGCCGCAAGGCCGACATTTTGGATTCGTCTTGGATGGATTGCCAGGCTGCGAGGCGGGCTTCGAGCGGGTGCGTGGATGTGGGTTTGTTTGTGGAGTTGGGGGCGGTGGGGAGGTTAGAGCGGAGGGTGTCGTGGATGCCGGGGGCGGAGGGGGCGCCTTTTGTTGTTGATGAGGATGTGGAGGAGGTGGTGGAGAGGTTGGTTGTGGTGGTTGGGTGGGAGCGAGGGGGGACGATGAGGTAGGACTGGGGTGGTTAGAGGTTGGGTAGCTTGGGGTTGGTGGATAAACTCACCATTGTCTGTCTGCTTCTTTTCGATGCTTTACGAGAGTTGGATCTCCTTTAGAGATTGCTCGTATGCAGGATATATATCAACGATGCACAGCTGGCGCCTTAACTCGAGCTGTCTTGACTACACGCGCGGCTTTTGCGCTTGTTCTAGGCCTCGGCATGACATCTCTCGATATATCGTATCCACTCACAGAGCTCCTCAGCACCGAAGATGAGGCAATGAAATTGACAATCTGGCTTAACGATTCTGAGCAAGCTATTGCTAATCTTTGCTGCAAAAACCAATTCAATGTTTTCGACTCTTGCGTGATCCAGGGGTTCTCACGGTCTTGCTCTCCGATGTAGCTTGCTGGTCCTTCTTGCCCATCTGTTGTTCTATAACCTCTTTATCATCCTTCTTCGCCTTAGCCCGCCTAGCAGCACCTTCCTTCTCTAGAGTCTCAATCTGCTTATCGCTAAACTCCCATAGCTTTTGAGACACTGCTTCGTCTTTTACTTCTTTCCTCAAGAAGTCCCTTTCTTTGCACTCTTTGATGTATCTTCCTCCAGCGCCCCTGCCCAAATCTGCCTCTATGGCAGCATACAAGAAGCTTTGCGCACCCATCTCGGGTGATTTGAGCGTGAGCCACCAAATGGGCCACATGATGACATATAGTAGTAACCCCCACAGGGAGCCCATGCTCAGCCATCGGCGCATGCCTGGTGTCCGCGTCAGACCGGGATCGACGATGACAACTCGTGCGTTGTTTGGCTGCTTGTCTGGACGCTTGAACCCGTCCAGATGCTTCTGGAACGCTTGGGCGAAGATCATTGTGGCCAATTTGCTGGTCCCGTATTCCTTCCTCGCGGGCAAGGGGCTTCTGGTGTCCTTCAGTGCGTTGATTTCTCCGCCAATATAACTGGAACAGGTTGCGAAGACGATTCTCACGTCTCTGTCTGGTGGTTGTGCACGGATTGCGGGGCTTAAGATACCCAGAAGATGGAAGTTCGCCAGGAAATTGATACCCCAGTTGCTTTCGATGTTGTCCTGAGTTAGATGGGCCAGACCGAACCTTGGAGTCATAGTGTTTGCGCATAGAAGAATCATATCAAGTCTCCTGGGCGGAGCATTGTCCACCCATTTGGTCGCAAATAGTCGGATTGAATGCAGGGAGGATAGATCAACTTGTTCGGCATGTACTAGTTCATTGTTGGTTGCACTACGTAGGTCCTCAATGTAGTCTACTAGGAACGGATCTGATGGAGGCTGTTGAGTAAGGAGGATAATTTGAGCGCCGCGTAATGCCAATTGTTGAGCTACAGCAGCACCGATCCCAGATGTGCCTCCCTAGGATACCTCAGCCAAGATGACAGAAAGATTCGACTCAAAATCTTACTGTAATCATGACAACCTTGGATTTCATAAGCCGCTCTGCAGTATTGCTTGCTCCTCCAAAGTACCATTTGGAGATGAAGATCAACACCAGCCATGGCAGCAACTTTAACGTGGGGACCACATATGGTATAGAGAAAATCCCTTTCTCGGCTACCTCCGCCAAGATAGCGATTGGCATGATGGAGTCTATCCTGAGTCGAGGTAAAACACACGATGCTTGAAGCGGTAGGGTAGAAAGAATGAATGCTCAGGGGCTAACCCTAAGCATGTGACGTCACATCTTGGCAATATAAACTGCCCGTCGACGAAAAAGTATTGGAGTGATGAAATAGCTGCGTATCCCTCCGCCATGTCGAGTGGAGATGAGGGCGAATATGTCATTCCCCTCAAAGACCAAAGTGTTTTCGGTGCCGGCGTGCGACGAAAGAAAATCGACTTCGTACCGTCCAAAGGAGATGAACAACACTCAGTATCCGCATCTACCACACCAGGCTCAGGAGATCGCTATCTATCCATCGTCTTCAATAGACTCGACGCATCCAGCGGCACGGAAGTCAACAAAAATCAGGATTCCTCAAATCTCGTGAACACCAATACCTCCATTTGCGAAATCTGCAAATTGCCCATCGAAACCAAGGATGCTGAAGCCGAAATCCGGTCCTCAAAACCCCATGAAACATCTCTAGCCCACCAACTCTGTCTCGAACACTCGCACCCTCCATCGCATTTAGATCGCACCCGCCAAGGCCTCAGGTATCTATCTTCATACGGCTGGGACCCAGACGCAAGGTTAGGTCTGGGAGCCGCTGGCACGGGAATCCGTGTACCAGTCAAAACAAAGCCTAAGAACGATACGATGGGTTTAGGACTTGTTGTCGCTCCTTCCTCTGCGGTGAATAAGGTATCGAAGCCAGCGGCCAAGAAGCTGGATGCGAAAAAGACGCGGAGGGCGGAAGAGAGCGCTAAGAGAGAACGAGGGAAGCTGAGGAATATGTTCTATGAGCGTGAAGATGTGGAGAGGTATCTTAGGTCCGGCGGATGAGACTCTACAGTGATCATCAACAGATATTACTTTTCCCAATGCCGGAATGGAGAGATCCTCTACCTTTCCAACGTTGGGTTGCTTAAAGAGCGTCTCCTGCAAGAAGAACTCGGGTCATTGGCATTGACAGCACTTCTGTCCATGCGTTAGACGATGTTATGCTTCGCTGACTGCGGAGTGGATGTAAGTGGTTGTCATCACGACCCCGATAAAGACAATATAGCGAACGCTTACCATCGTGGCTTTGTATGCGAGTACAGCGATATGATACTCGAGTCCAGTGCAGTGGATGGGTCCTTCTGCACGAACAGGTAAACGGCGATGTGTGGGGAGAAGATATTCAAGAGTGAAAGAAGAGGAGGATGCTAGTTAGGACATCATGGGCGATCAATCATAGTCCCCGAGCATCGAGGTAGCAGGACAGGTTTTTAGGTACTTTCCTCAACGATATTTCAAATCGTAACAGGATTCCATCGTCCAGTACACGAGGCATATCCGGTGACTTTCAAGCTGCTATGAATTGTAAAAAAGGGATGTATCAACACGTACGATAAGATGTTTCCACCTCAATGGGATTTCCATTGTTTCGGTAAGTAAAACGCTCTCTGATCTGGGCAGCTGCTACATCTACTCTGCCAGAGTACGCCACACACTGAGCTGTGAATCTATCCTGTGCTGCCTGATTCTGAACGCCTTCAATGGTATCATATGCGTGTACCAGTAGAACCATGTTACGGTTTTACACGTCTTGCCGTCACCCCAAACCCAGCGAAACGGGTAGTAGATGGACGCTGATAATGCATGCGTTCCAATGGCTCAACCCTGCCTGCAGACCTTATTTTTTCGAGCCGAAGAAATTATGTTTCTTCTTCTTCTTTTCTCCCTCCTTGTCCCTATCTTTTGCCAACCTTCCGCCGGCCGATGATGCCGATTGCGATTGTGATGGTTGATGTTGGTGTACCCCGTTAATCGGCTTTTGATGAGCGCCGTGGTCACTCATCCGCATTTGCTGCATACTTTCCACCGGAGCCTGAGGTTTAGATGAAGAGGCTGGAGGTGGAGGCGCGGGCATCTCTTTCTCGAAAAGGTGATCGGGCGCTCGGGGTTTAGGCCGATCAGCTGGGAGATCAAGACGTCGTCGGTCGACGCTTAGATCCCCGACTTGGCGTAAGTATAGGCTTGGGGTCAGCATGTGGGTCGTTGCAAGGTAAACATCTTTGTTTAGCGATTGAGAAACCTCGTAGCAAGCTCGAGACTCCGAATAAGTCGCTCCACCTGCCATGAACACCATTATGCGTTGTCTCGGTTCCGTGGTGGAAGGTCGAGTTCTTGCCCATGTAGGTTTTGCGCTCCGTAGCGATGCTTGAGATACATGCTCTTGGCCCATGAGTCCTTCCGTTGCATCAAGATGAGGTTTGGTAAACGGGAATGTACTTTCATCCAATGCACCTCGACAGTGGTCCTCCAGCACAACCTTCAAAGCGGGCTCAAACCTCGAGAGACCGGATTCATTGGAAGATGGAGCCTGAGCTTCCCTCTTGCCGAACTGATAGTTTGCCGCTGGCCTACTGTCTTTCAACGGGCGATTGACGTGGGCGCCCAGAAGTTCTAGGTTGTAAATGACTTCTGAATCTTGCGCAGGCAATCGCGCGTGTGCAAGAAGTTTTTGGATATCAGTGGGTAGTAGGCCATCCCGATAGAGTAAGTACTGTATAATCAAGCGAAGCCGGTCGGGAAATTCGATTGCATCATCGTCGAGTAACCGAATAACTTGGTCAGCGAGGTTCTTGGGCTTTTTATAGTCTTCATCAAGACCAGTAGCCAGCGACTACTAGAGTTAGCTGTTACCTAATCACAATGTGGGACTCGGCATCTACGGACCTGTTCTACTGAGGCTATATCTGCAAGTCGTCTTTCCTGGAATACATTCATGGCATCCTGCGTCATGGAGAGGTGGAGGGAGTAGGCTTCTTTGCCCTGCTGAAATTTCGGAAGCCCTGCCAACATATCCTTGATACTGTTTATGGTAGCGGGGTTCTCGCTGTGAGGTGAGCATGTCAGGCAAGGAGCACTTCACAGTCGATTTTGATGGCATCTGCGTACCTGTCTGCAAACTGGGGATTTTGTGCCTTGAAAGCATTGAAATCTTTGACCAATTCATCCAGAAGATCTTTCATGTGGAGATGTCGGAATTTGACCCATATGCTGTCCTTTTCACCGATCTCTTGGTCCTTGTCCTTTTCCGCTTTTCCCGCTTGACCGGCGGCGGGTTTATAGTAGACTTTATCTCCTTCCGTCAGGGGTAGAAGATCGTGCACCATGGCTTGATAGGTAAATTCATGTAGGAGAGGAGCGAACAGGTCCAACGATCTATCCGCAATGATGAGTACACCCCTGGGGCGAGAGGATACAGGAGGAAAGTCGGTGTTATATTTCGCATGCTGATCGAGCTGAGCTTGGACAAAACGAGCAAGATGAGAACACAGGATGCTAGCCTCATGGCTTGGTTTTCGAGGATTGTAGTAGCGGATGGTAGGATACTCGCCCAGAGACGCACATATTGAAACAATCTTGGTCGACAGAAGTCAGCCCTTGATATAGTCAGACTCGAATCGCCATCGAGAATTGAGTCGGAGTACCTTTTGAGCTAATTCTTCCATGTGTTGTCGGACTAGATGGTTGCAGGCCGGGTGGAACAAGGTGGGAAAACTCCAAGGATCTCGAAAAGTGATCAAATGAGACTCTCGAGGATAGTAATCCACGTTCAACGCACTCGCATAGACAATCTGCTGCTTTGCCATGGCAGAACGGTCAAGTCGATTTTGTAGGTCGAGGGGTAACACTGAATATGATATGAATGTCAATGGGCATCCGATGTGTACTGAACGACGGACCCCAAACTCAGTGGAAACATACGCGAAGTCCAGATCAGGAACGTCCTCCTGTACCTCCGCCGCTCGAGGTCTGCCATCAGACAATCCAGTATATGGGGCAGCGGTGAGAGCAGATACACCGCATCCATCTCCTTGTTCATCGGTCTTCGCTCTTCGATCTGCTCCATGTCTGCACCACTTCAGCTCTTATACGACCTGTCAACATCTGAGATGGTAGACTGACTGGTGACATTGAGTGCGAGTATATCGTCTTCTCCGACGACTCCATCGATAAGTTTCCTACTTCCGCCGTCCACTATCAACACCTTCCACTGCAGGGGGTCAGCCATTCAGCATGCTTGTCGCTGGTAAGAATTTCGTACTTCTCCCAGATCTGTGCCTCGAATAGTCTCAAGGATAACTATCGTGAAGGTATTACTGCTTGCTCTCGAGGTATAAGCGATTGCATGGCTTACTGTTCTGCTGGATACCGATCACAGATGTCCCCGCCATGATAGGGGTATCTCCCAAGCGTGGGTCGTGTCAACATCTGCACTCCTGTGATCTAACATATAAGTCACTCCGGTTGAAATGACTCAGAATGTGGATTTGGCGGACTCATGATTAATTGACTGGACTAGAAACGGGTACTCAGTACAGGGGTTATTCATGCTCTGCCCTGCCGGGCCCCTCAGAAGAAACTCGGGATTTGCCGGAGTTAAGAAAAACATCCCGGGGGGCAAATCAATCCTTGATCCATCAGATTCGAAAGTTCGCAGATCCGGGAAACACGACTAGATCTGCCTGAGATGGCCCGGTTCATATGATTCTTCTGGATTTGGGGGAATGTACAGCGCGCGATCTCTGGCCCGACGTTTATCAAGTCCAGTACAAGAAACAGCCTGCGTTCGCGTGACCAACACGATCCAATGTACGAGACCATTGACTACCAGCTTATTAGTGCGCCGACAGCGGTCGAGATTCGACAAAGGTTCTAGTGAAGTCTCATGGAGTGCAAGACACCGGCCTGTGGTCAGCCACGTCTTCCAGATCACCATGAATTTGACTAAATAAATGCTGACGACTAACGCCGACTTCAGACACGAAGACCTTCGACTCGGACAGCAGAGGTACCCGCTGATCAGCTATCAGTGCAAGAGCGCACGGCCGCAATTGTCCAAGAATTGGGTACCGTGCATGTACAGACGAAGGAGCCCGAATTTGGCACCTTTCTGCATGATGTTGTCGCTGCTCTAAACAAGAGTCTGGAGTCTTCGAAAGATGTTCCGCCAATCGTCGACTCACTACACCGTGCTTTCCTGGAACGTGGGCGGTCAGAACTGCGAGGACAGATCAAGTACGCATACCACGGCTTCCTTGCAAGTAAAAAATTTACGGCGACAAATCTCCAAGATCAAGCGAAGCTCGCAGATCTGCGATATCCGGCTGAGTGGTATCCCGGGACACGGGAGATACAGCGCACCATCCATCTACACGTGGGACCCACGAATTCTGGGAAGACATACCATGCACTGCAGAGGTTAGAGCAAGCCAAGTCCGGCATCTACGCTGGTCCTCTGCGGTTGTTGGCCCATGAGGTATACACAAGACTAAACGCAAGGGGAAAGCCGTGCAATTTGATCACCGGAGATGAGAGGCAATTGGTCGAAGGCAATGTCAGCATGAGCAGCTGCACAGTGGAAATGGTGCCTGTCAACCTCGACGTCGACGTAGCGGTCATCGATGAGATACAGATGATAGGGCACGAAGAGCGAGGGTGGGCTTGGACTCAGGCTGTCATGGGTCTTAGAGCAAAGGAGCTTCACCTCTGTGGAGAAGAGAGAACCGTTCCACTAATAAAGGAGCTTGCAGCAGCCATGGGTGACGATCTTCGGATCCATCACTACAAGCGGTTGAGTCCGCTTAAAACCATGTCGGCAAGCCTTCGCGGCGATTTGAACAATCTAAGAAAAGGAGACTGTGTGGTTGCCTTTTCTAAAGTGAATATCCACAGGCTGAAGGACGACATTGAAAGAACGACACGGAGGCGGGTCGCGGTCATCTATGGAAGTCTCCCCCCCGAAATCAGGGCACAGCAAGCAGCTCTATTCAACGATCAGACTAACGACTATGACATCCTTGTTGCGAGTGACGCGATAGGCATGGGTCTCAACTTGTAGGTGCTATCCGCCAAATTCCAGTGGTAAAAGACTGACAGGTTGGACAGGAGTATCAAACGCATCATTTTCTCCACTACGATAAAATTCAACGGCCGCATCGACGCGCCTATAGAGACTTCACAGATCAAACAGATCGCAGGAAGAGCCGGTCGATACCGGACAGCTGCTCAGGCAGCGGAGACATCTACAGAAGGATCGAGTGGCCCACATGCGCCAAAACCTGGAATGTCGCCAGACGTCTCGCCCGCACAGACTCTAGGTTTAGTCACTACGCTCGACCGTGGTGGTCTGTCGACCATCCAAAAAGCGATGACAAGTCAAGCAGACCCTATCATGAGCGCGGGGATATTCCCGCCAGATGATGTTCTCATACGCTTTGCAGCATATTTTCCACCCTCGACGCCCTTCAGCTACATACTGATTCGTCTGCACAACACCTCCCTACTTCATCCCAGGTTCCATCTTTGTATCTTGAAGGACCATATAAAGGTCGCCGACGCCATTGAACCGGTCAGAAACCTGACGGTCAGTGACCGGATTACCTTCTGCGCCTCGCCTGCCAGCGTGAGGGATAAAGATGACCCTATGATACCTGTGCTTCGGGAACTTGCTGAATGTGTCGCAAACAAAAGTGGTGGCGGAATCCTGGATATTCAAGGACTTAAACTGGAATTGCTGGAGATGGAAGTGACTGCTGGAAGCAGGTTGTTCCTTGAAAAACTCGAAGCCTTACACAAAGCCCTCATACTGTACCTCTGGCTAAGCTACAGGTTCGCCGGAGTATTCAATACTCAGGCGATGGCCTTCTACATCAAATCCCTTGTGGAAAAGAAAATTCAAGAAGTCCTTTCACGAAAATCGATCAAGTCGAGACGTATACAGCAGCAGAAATACGAACTCAGAATGAATAAGCGAAGTCGTGTCGAATCCGATGATAAAAATCCGGAAAAGGTCGATGAAGAGTTCTTCAACCGTGGCAGATCAGACCAAAAGCTATCATACACAGGTTTTGGGGCCCCATTAGAGCTTCCTGAGCGGGCCAAAAAAGGCACGGAACACGAAACTCCACCAAGGTCAAGTCTTGATCTTGTCGCCAGCCTCAGAGGTCTGCAAACGGTTCAAGAACCGGTGAAAGCAGAGACTACAACTTGACCTCGAATCTGACTTCAGATCGAAAGGCCATGCGGTACTTGAGCTTCATGTTATCGGCAACATGGTTGTATATTTTACCTTCATACCTGTAGATACTTTGTCGCCAACCCTGTATATAGTAGCAAAACTGCCTACTTGATGGTACTAGAATACTGCTGGGTTCTGAGTGCCTTATAAATACCTCTACAGTAGAATGTTGGAATATGTACGCTCATTAAACCCAGAAAAAGGAGCTATTAGACGGACGTATCCAAGAGCGCGTTTGCCGGAACGTACATAGGCGCTCGGCTGTCAAATTACCTAGCCCGTTTGGGTAATTATAGATTGTGCATTTGTGCCTACCTTAGATTCTTTGCGTGGGATCGATGCCCTTGCGCTTCACCGCCGAAGTACCATGGACGACCTCGAGTCTCTTGAGCTGCTGTCCCTCGTCTCCAAAGTAACGTCCGAACTCCAAAACCATCTAGGCATAAGTGATAAAACACTGGCAGAGTTCGTCATCGATCAGCATTCAAAATGCCACTCCCTTCCCAATTTCAAATCGCAGATGGACGACATGGGCGCCGAATTTCCTCAAAGTCTAATCGAGAGCATCGACCGTCTCATTCTAACGATGCATCCCAGATACAAACAAAATAAGCTTGATTCCAACACAGATCAGAAATCCGAGAGGTTCGAAAACGGTCTCGACGACAGGGAAAAGAAGGCCCGTATCTTCAAAGGCCTTGCAGTTCCAGATAAGGAGCAAGGTTGGAACGATGAAGCTCTGGAGCAGACGCTTGGCCAGCAGTCGGCAAACATGGATGCGATCGACGATACATTTGCGATGCTTGAAGGCCTTGCGGGAAAGCCACCCGCCCTGCCGGAGAATATCAAGAGCCGAAAGCGAAGTAGAAGCCCGGAGGAAGATGTTGGCTGGGCACATCGAAAGAAGGACAGATACCGGTCGAGGTCCAGATCACGAGGTCACGATCATTCGCCCAGCCGCGGCAAGAATGGAAACGACAGCCACGAGGACGAATATGGCCGTAGTGTCAGAACGAAGAATTCCAGACAGCGCAGTCATCGAGACGACAAAGGAATGAGTGATTCACGGCGGCGAAGGGACGATGGACACTTCCAGCGACCGCCAACGCCTGAAATCGACGACGCTCCGAAACTTTTCAAGGTCTATGAAGGAATAGTGACAGGCGTTAAGGACTTTGGGGCGTTTGTCAATCTCAAAGGTGTAAGAGGGAAGGTTGACGGTCTGGTACATATTTCTGCCATGCAGGAGGGAGCTCGAGTCAATCATCCGTCCGATCTAGTTGGCCGCGGTCAACCTGTAAAGGTAAAGGTCTTGAACATCGCCGGAAATCGAATCGGGTTGTCAATGAAGGAAGTCGATCAAGTTACAGGTCGAGATCTTGCACCTCAGAAGAGGTTAGCATCAGGTGCGAACATGGAAAGCCTCGATGGTATGGGCCCTATGTCAAATGGAAACAGTCGCTCCAATGGTTTTGATGCCGACGTGCCCGTCATCGAAGGAGACATGAACGGCAGATCAAATCGCAGCAAGAAAAGGATGACATCCCCAGAAAGATGGGAAATCAAACAGTTGATCGCATCTGGAGCAATATCAGCGATGGATTATCCGGATATAGACGAGGAGTACAATGCCACCCTTGCTGGCGAGGGAGACTTCGAAGAGGAAGAAGACGTAGACATCGAAGTCAAGGAGGAAGAGCCCCCCTTTCTCGCGGGGCAGACGAAGCAGTCCCTGGAACTATCCCCAATAAGAGTTGTGAAAGCTCCTGACGGGTCTTTGAATCGTGCTGCTATGGCTGGAACTTCATTGGCGAAAGAACGAAGAGATTTGCGGCAACAAGAGGTACAGGACAAGGCTGCTGAACAAGCTTCCGAAGTAGACCTGAACGCCCAATGGCAGGATCCCATGGTTGCCCCGGACCAACGAAAATTTGCGAGTGATCTCAGAAATCCACAGGCAAACAAGCCACCAGAAAGTATGCCGGAGTGGAAGCGAGTCACTCAGAGTAAAGATCAGTCATTTGGTAAAAGGACCTCGATGTCCATCAAGCAACAGCGGGAGAGCCTTCCTGTGTACAAATTTCGCAAGCAGTTGCTGGAAGCTGTGAAGGAGAACCAGCTCATGATCGTTGTCGGAGATACAGGTTCGGGCAAGACAACGCAACTGACACAGTATCTCGCTGAGGGCGGATTCGCCAACAACGGGATGATTGGGTGTACCCAGCCGCGTCGTGTTGCTGCCATGTCTGTGGCAAAGCGCGTTGCTGAAGAGGTTGGATGTAAGTTAGGCCAAGAAGTAGGCTATACAATACGATTCGAGGACTGTACCAGCCCTGAGACCAAGATCAAGTATATGACTGACGGTATGCTGCAACGAGAAGTGCTTCTGGATCCCAACATATCCAAGTACTCCGTGATAATGCTCGATGAAGCTCATGAACGGACGATAGCAACAGATGTGCTGTTTGGGTTACTCAAAAAAACGCTCAAAAGAAGACCGGATCTCAAAGTCATTGTCACATCAGCAACCCTTGACGCAGACAAGTTTTCCGAATACTTCAATAAATGCCCAATCTTCACGATACCCGGACGGACTTACCCTGTAGAGATCATGTATTCTAGGGAGCCCGAGTCAGATTACCTAGATGCTGCACTGGTCACCGTGATGCAGATACATCTGACAGAACCACCTGGAGATATTCTACTTTTCCTGACCGGACAAGAAGAGATTGACACCAGTTGCGAGATTCTCTTCGAAAGAATGAAAGCTTTGGGCCCGAGCGTGCCGGAGCTGATCATCCTACCTGTATATTCCGCATTACCCAGCGAGATGCAGAGCAAGATATTTGAGCCTGCTCCTCCTGGGAGCAGAAAAGTGGTCATTGCAACCAACATTGCAGAGACATCCATTACCATTGATCAGATATACTACGTTATTGATCCTGGGTTTGTCAAGCAGAACGCATACGATCCGAAATTGGGGATGGATTCTTTGGTTGTCACGCCAATATCACAAGCCCAGGCGAAGCAGAGAGCGGGTCGTGCCGGGCGAACAGGCCCGGGGAAGTGTTTTCGGCTCTATACCGAAGCTGCTTTCCAGTCAGAGATGCTGCCGACGTCAATACCTGAAATCCAACGCCAAAATCTATCGACTACCATTCTCATGCTCAAAGCGATGGGGATCAACGACTTGCTCCATTTTGACTTCATGGATCCACCTCCGCCCAACACCATGTTGACGGCGCTCGAGGAGCTGTATGCGTTGTCGGCTTTGGATGACGAAGGCCTACTGACCCGTCTGGGCCGCAAAATGGCCGACTTTCCTATGGAGCCTGCCCTGGCCAAGGTGCTGATATATTCCGTGGATATGGGATGCTCCGATGAAATACTGATCATCGTAGCCATGCTGTCTGTTCAAACGGTCTTCTACCGACCTAAAGAGAAACAACAGCAGGCGGACCAGAAAAAAGCCAAATTCCATGACCCACATGGCGATCATTTGACGCTGCTCAATGTGTACAACGGATGGAAACAATCCAAATTCGCCAATCCGTGGTGCTTCGAGAACTTCATTCAAGCACGGTCGATGCGACGAGCTCAAGACGTTCGCCAACAACTCGTCAGTATCATGGAGCGGTATCGACACCAAGTCGTCTCCTGTGGGCGGAACACGATGAAAGTACGACAAGCGCTCTGTTCTGGGTTTTTCAGGAACGCGGCTCGGAAAGATCCGCAGGAAGGCTACAAGACGTTGATAGAAGGGACTCCGGTGTACATGCATCCCAGTGCGGCGTTGTTCGGGAAGCCTGCGGAACATGTCATCTTTCATACGCTGGTGTTGACGACTAAGGAGTACATGCACTGCACGACTGCCATTGAGCCCAAGTGGCTGGTGGAGGCGGCGCCAACGTTTTTCAAGGTTGCGGCCAGCGATAGGATGTCGAAGAGGAAGAAGGCGGAGACCATCAAGCCATTGTATAACAGGTTTGCAGGAGAGGATGACTGGCGCCTGTCGGCACAAAAGAGGCAGGGTAGGGGCGGTGGTGGAGGCACATGGGGTTAAATCATATTCTTCTCCATCTAGATAATAACATGTATACTCTAATCTGTCTCGCAAGTCGATCACCCAAACTCTGTCAGGCATCGTATCGGAACCGGCGCAATAGCAAAAGTCTCCCTTCCACAAACATCCAGCCATGACAATTGCGCGCCTGAATATTCTGACAATTCCCCCCTCATCGACCAGTAATCGAGGTAGCGAATGACATCAAAATCGAGGTTAACGAACATCAATCGACGAAGGCTTGGCGCCAAAATCACCGCAGCCCTGAGACCGATGACTCCCCCCTCCCAAAAAGCCAACCCAATTTACCAATGCACAAGGCAGCCCAAAAAGAAGGTCGGTCCGCGATTCGAACGCGGGTTATTCGGATTTGAGGAAGTTTCATCAGAACCGCTTTGCACAGATTAGCACTCAGTCACGCACTGAGGAACGGAGAAGCGAATGCGGTCTAGCGTACTTGTCGCCTTCGCGATGATCGAGCCTGACACAAAATTAATAATTAACGAATTATGCCCAAATTAGTTATTAGGCCCATGCATTAACCTGGTGGTTATGATTCAAAGGTTTCGTGATGTAGTGGTTATCATAATCGGTTCTGATATTTCGAATTCCGATTTACCCGCGTTCGAATCGCGGCGAGACCTAAGTTTTTTTGTTTTTAAGTTTTACGTTCAACCGGATTTAGTTAGGCTTTCCTTGCCCGGCGCTAAGAAAATCATAGATATCTTTGATTGGTTGTACAAGCTAGCGTACCCATTGTTGGTATACATATCAGACGCATGATTTTACAAAATTGTCAACATACAGCCCGAAGTATGTGTATTGCTAGCAAAGTAAGTCAACAATTGCTCCACCAGTAAGCCCAGCAGCTATGCTACCAAATTGCTTTCTCCGCTCTCAACTTTTTTGTCCCACTTGTTATCTATCCGGACCGCGCCATCATCTCCTGTGAGATATATTCCTAATTTGATTGCGAGTCGAGAGAGCATGGCAGCTTAGTATGGTCCGTCATGCAGTATCTATTTCCCCGAGTCTGGTCTTCTACGAGGTATGTGAATAGATTACCGCACATCACATGCTCTTCCGGCAATGCTTCCCATTCGTCCTATGGACGGGTTATCATCCATGCTTCATACTAGCTGCCATGTGTTTGATCGCCATGGCGCAGACGTTTTCAAATACAACGTAGGACGCAGAGAAGAAGATCCCACTCATCGTGGTAGCGATAGTCGCCAAGACGGTTCAATGTCCAACCATGTCAGATCTCTTTGATCCGAGTTTCACTTTCCTGGCGTCATGCTCATCCGTGAGGACTCCAAAAAAAGTTACATCCTATAAGAAGTCCCAACTAGATTGCTCTTACACTGGTCTTGTTCAATATCCTCGATTCCATTTTCCCCCTTGAACTACACCACGACCGCCAAGAAGTCTGAAGTCAGAGCAATGTTTACAGCTCGTTCAACCCTCACGGCCCGAAACTCCACCTATCCTTACATCGACCCAAGCCGGCATGTCGACCGCCTGAAAGGAAAGACCGTCCTCATCACCGGCGCCGGAAGAGGCATCGGCCGCGCCACAGCCTTTGCCTTCGCAGCCGCCGGAGCCAGGGTAATCTGCACCGCACGTCGCCAGACCGACATCGACACCGTCGCGCAAGAAATCAACAAGTCCCAAAACTCCCCCGACGCCACCCAAGCCACCGGCATCGCCGCCGACGTCTCCGATCCCAACGCCGCCGAAACCGTAATCCAGGAAGTCAAGAACCGCTGGGGCCCCAACACGACCATCGACATCCTAGTCGCCAACGCCGGAATGACTCGCTTCAACCTCTTCGACCACGAACCCTCCCCTCACCTCTCAGACTGGTGGCGCGTCTTCGAAACCAACGTCCGCGGCACCGTCTCCTTCATCCGCGCCGTCCTGCCCGACATGTTAGCGCAGCAATCAGGCCACATCATCTCCCTCGCCAGCACGAGCGGCTCGCAGGATATCCCCTTCAACACCGCGTACGCCGCCTCCAAGGCCGCCGTCATCAAATTCAACCAGGATCTCGGTGTCGAGCTCGAGGGCAGCGGCGTCACTTGCTTTGCGCTGCACCCGGGTTCTGTAAGCACGGATCTGGCTTCCGCGGAGGGCGCAGTGAATATGGAAGCTGCGGCGCAGTCGCAGAGGATGCAGGGCGTGTTTCTGAAATTCCAGGAGATGGAGAAGCAGACGGTGGATTTGCCGGCGAATACGTGTGTGGCGCTTTGCGTGGAGGAGGATGCGAAGGCGATGGGCGGCCGGTATGTGGATTCGCAGCAGGATCTTGGGGAGGTGTTGGAGGAGGCGAAGAAGGGGAGAGTGGAAAAGGAGAGGCTGTATTGGTTGAAGATGGATGAGATTTGATTGACTGAAGCTGGGATTTGGAGGGAAAAGGGGGTTTTTTTTACGTCTCTGTTCATTTCATTATCATGGTTATTACTGTTGTTTCATTTTGGTTTTGGATGCTCGATGAATATCGTTCCGTGAGCAACGTACACAGTCGTTTGAATACGCAATATACCCAGGGCTGGTACTCCAGTTCAAATAAGTTATATTAATTTCGGAATGTCCACTTACAGTAATCATGCTCAAGAATACACTCCTAACGCATACTCCATTAACACCTTTCTCCTCCTCTCCCTCCCAAAACCTTCAAAGCAATATCTATCCCTCCCATTCTCCTCCTTTTCTTCCCCTCTTCACCACCACCACCCATCTCCCTTGACCGCCACCATCTAATCCAAACACCAGAATCAGAAATCCACGTTGGCCAGGCTGGAGGTGTACATTTCGTATACTGTACGAATGTCTGTTCATCATCTGGTTCTGGGTTCGATTCCTAGGCCCCTCAGCGCTTTTGTTCACGATTGGGAAGGTAGGGATATGATTATACGGATTGATGTATCGGCTGAAATCAAGAGGAAGATGCTGTGTGAACTGCCCGCTGACTCATGGGTTTCCTAAAGGAAGGAAGGAAGAAAGGAATAAGGCGTAATATCGAGTATGGATTGTGGCTATCGATTTGTGTGTGCTGCAATGTCACATAGTCAATAATAGCACATACACATTACATGAGTACAGAGCCAGTATTTGCCATTCAGCTATTCAGCTACTCTGCTAATTCCTAAATCAACATTGCCGGCTGCGGCAAAATTCCCAATCACATACGTGGACCATTCGGTATCCGAGTGGGGGTATCATGCAATCGTCCGTCATCCATGCCCTGTCCCAGATCCTCTCTGAATCCGTCATGTGCTTCATTCCTGTCTCCTGAATTGGCCTCCCCCGAGACCGAAGTCTCCCGCTTCGCCGTATCCCTCTCCAGGCTGTGGTCGCAAAGGGGCTCCGAAGTACATCCGAGCTGCGTTATCTTGATTCATGGGCATGGGCGCAAAACCTGGGGGCGGAGCGTTCGTGAAGCCGGGCGGTGGCATACCTGGTAGACCGTTGCCGCCGTTCATACGCATCGCGAAAGGGTTCCCACGGTCTTGGCCAGCGGATGACATATTGGACGGGAGTCCTGGCGGAAACTGAGTGGGATTACGCAGAGGCGCCTGGAAGCCGGGAGGTGGCATCATGGCTTGTCTTTGAGATTGAGGTAGAGGTGCGTGTTGGCTGATGAATGATGGGGCGTACTCCAGCCCTTCCTTACCCATCCGTACTGACTCATGGGGGCTCGGACGAGGGTCGAAGAGTCCGGGAGGAAGACCTTTGCGGTCAGGAGTAGCGGTGGGATTCAGCTTGTCGTGGGATTGAGCGTCTTGCCTTCCCATGGTATTGCTGAGTCCCGGTGGTAGCCCTGGGTTTTGATGTGGAGAGATTAGAAGATTATTGAAGGGCAGAAGATCTGGTGCAACGGAGCTGCTCGGTCTTTGATCGCCAGCGTTTGGCTGAGAACGGGACTGGCGCATCAGATTCAGTAAGAATTCGCTGTCCTTGTTCGGAGGAACTGGGCCTCCATTGTTCGAATGTGGGCTAAGTAGATCCTGGAGATTGGTAGAACCACGTTGCTGTTGTTGTGTGCGAGCCACCGGCGAAGCAGGCATGTTTCGCAAGAACTGCTCCCGAGCGGTGCCATCTTTCGGGGGATTGGTTTGCTGCTGATCCAGAAGTTTCAATATCCGCTGAAAGCCTTCTTTGTCCTCGCTCGATGAATCCGCCGGTGCTGCAAATGGCGACATTACAGGTGCTTCGGTCTCTTGCTCTATCGGCACTGCCTTCGAGCCAAAGAAGCCGGTGAATTTTGATGACTTTGCGGCTTTCGGCTTGCTTGCCTCAGCTTTTACATGTGGCGCTCCTTCTTCGGTCGAAGATTCCTTCTTGCTTGAATCATTCCATAGACCAAAAAAGCCATCGATGCTGGGGTCGACTACCAGCGGCGTTCCCACCTTCGCCTTTGCTGGTGGTGAAGCAAGACCGGAGACGGCTCGCTCATGGTTCGGACCCTGCTGACTGGTGGTTGGACCATTCTCCTGGCTCGGTCCGTTGCCAGCCTTCATCCGCTCTTTCCATCGCTCAAAGTCCTCTTGAGTGTGGGTCTGCTTCTTCTCGTGGACGTCGGGCTCATCCATCCATTCAGGATCAACCTCTTGCTTGGACCCTCTCTTCCACTCCGCCTCCGCTTCCCAGGTATTCCCTTTGTTCTTATCTCGCCAGTCTCGGGTCTTGTCGGTATCACGTCTACCATCTGTGACCTCAGCATCCTTCTCTTCTCGATACCACGAAGGTTCATTCCGCCCTCTTCCCTGACCATTGCGGCGTGTATCGTTTGTCTCGTTATTGGTGACATCCCGCCGATGAGTGTCAAAAGCTCGAGGGGTTCTAGACTCATGGGAGTTGTCTTTGTCCTGTTCACGATACCCGTTTCGGCGTGATCCCCGATCACCCTCGTCCTTGGCCAGGATTCTAGATTGTCGTCCTGACCATGGCTCGTTGTCGTTTGTCCCTCGTCGATGCTGTTGAGTCCCCAATCGAGATTCTTGGGATCCTTCGACCTCTGCGTCATTTCGTACGCCTTGTCTCGCAAATTTGTCTCTAAAGTGTTGACGGTCGCCTCTCGCTGTTTCGTCGCCCTGGGCGCCGAAGCTTGGCCGACTCGCTGCATCGAAGGTTCGAACTTGATTCCGGGCACCGGCAGCTGATGCAAATGCAGTCTTTGGTGGGCCCAGCACAATGTCTTCAGGCACTGAATGAAGGTTGTTAGTGAATATGGTAGCGTCAAGGAAGGTGCAGCTTACCGTTGCTGGAAGGTCGAGACATGTGTCTCTCGAAGATGGGCCTCCGTTCAACACCATCGTGGGCGGGCGATTCTTCATGCTTGCCTCGGTGAGGGACCTTCTTCTGGGTTGGATCAGGCAAAGGGCTGGATGAATGTCAGCTCAACTTCAGCTTAGGCGATTCTGCTCCATCTCTTCATACCCCATCCATTCTTCTGTCGGTGGCAAGCTTGCAGGCTTTGCAACTAGCGGTGACGCCCGGAGGTGCTCGAGCTCGGCTCTTGTGTACCGTTGCGCCATGCTGGTTCTGGTTTCTAGAGAGGTGGTAGGAGAGTAGAATGATAGCTACGCAGAGAGGAGTCGGCAAAGAGAGGAGTAGGGCAATCCCAATAACCGTCGGACTATTCACAGTGCCAGGATATGCGCCAAAGAGTGATCTAGATGAATAAGGTGTCGAGGGATTTGTAGTGCCCCAAATGTATTAGCACATTGTGGGTGGCTGTTGTGATGTAGATCCGAGCATAAAGGTTTCAGGTGTTAGGAGCTGATGCGGGCATGATATACGATCTGAGGTTCTCAGGATAAGTGTGTGGGTAGTTGGTTTGAAGTGCAAATTGGCTTGGTGGAAAGTTGGAAGTCGAGGTCAACACTTTGAAGTTCCTCTTCCTCGCCTGGACGAATCGGGAAAGTTTCAACGACTAGCCCCGATCCCCGTGATACTCTCATAAGAACAAGGATAGATTGCAATGTGGGGCATGGCAGCTACTATAATAATCCTCGTATAGATCCAAGTCACGACTTACAAGACCATATCTCCTTTGACTAAAACGTTCTGAATCAACGTAGCAATTGTATCGTAATATCTGACAATCGATAGAACGATAGAACGATATACCTTATTGAGGCACCGGCTGTTGTACGTCCCTCGTTGCAATTGATTCTTGTTCTGACGAGATACTGTACATATTACCATTATTCGAGAGCAGAACTCCTGCCATCATACATCGTCATGTCCATTCATGCACTCACAACATCTCGTTTTCTCTCTGGAACACCGCAAAGCTTGCCACCGCTCCACTCGTGCACACGCTCCCCGTCACACTCTGCTTTGCACCGTTCCACCAACCTTCCCAGCGCGGTAGTCTGAGCTTCACTTACATGACCCGAAGCTAAGTAGCATGGAATCCAGCTCAGAAGACTGCACCGCGTAATCAACGTCGTGCTGCCGCCGACATAACTGTATCGATACAGCAGTGCCACGACCATCTCCTGCTGCTGAGGCGGCAGTGAAGGCGATGCTAGCAGTGAAAGTAGTCGTTCCAAGATGTGACTGCGCCGGTAAAGTTCCATATCCTACCACCAGCAGTTAGCAATTGGAGAGGGCAACCACCCATGACGGGGAAATGCTCACGGCTGATGTCCGTAGCCCCTCAGTGAGCACATTCAAGAGCCATCCAATTTCCTTGTAGTACTCATCGTCCACGCTAGGGAGACGCATCACGATCTGCTCCACCCAAGATGACGGCAGCTTCTCAACTTTCCATGCCGGGCCCTTGTTGAGGAACCTGTTGACCTTGGCATAGAGAATGTGGAGTGGGTCTGATAGGACCAGGCAACATTCTGCTGCCATCACCCCTGCGAACCCTGCCAACGCAGTGTCCCCAATGGAAGATTTGCATGTTTCTACAAGTTCTCCTACAAGAAGATAGACTGCTTCTCGTTCGCTGTACTGAGATGTCTACCAATCGTCAGCGTCTCGTGGCATTGTAATCCGGCTGCATCCATACCTGAAGAGCCTTCATCCACCTCCGTAGTTCTATCAACGCTTGCCTTCGAATATCACCATATTGTGAGCAGAGGCAAAGGATTAGTTCCCGGATCGCTCCTTCCACGATAGCTTCTTCGATCCCGAGTTGCTTCCACTTGCCTAGGCCTGGATGATCTTCGCCTTCGGAGGCAGGTGGTGTTGGCGGTTGCCATTCCTCCTTTGCATCTTCTTCCCCCTGAATCTTTTTCTCTGCTAATGTCTCCATTGTCGGTGCCTCGTCGCTAGGTGGCTGTACAATGTGAAAATCTATGCCTTCAATGAAGTGACCGTCAGGAGCCTTCTTCAACCAAACCCGACATTGCTGAAGCGTAGTGAGGCTTTCGATTTTGCCACGGACGCAATCAATGAACTCGAGGTCCCCACCATTGCGTGCCACGACAAGCAGGAAGCGCGTAAGCCAATGACTTATGTTCTCCAAATCTGGCATGGCAGTTGATGTCTGAACAAATGGCCATTGTTCCAAGACGACCATAAGGAAATCCACGCTCACAATATCCGCGTCGGGGACAGTGGTATGCTTGAGTTCAGCTCGTAACCCCAGCAAATCTTGGTCATATTTGACTGTCTTTTTGGCAAGCCGTATCAAGCAACTATCCAGGAATTCAAACAGGGCATCCGAAGGTTGCCATTCACAGTCATCGGAAGACGTGTATACCTCCTCAGGATCGCGCGACCACGACCGGCCTTGTGAAGGGGATCGCTCGCGGCTTACTGGAGCTCTGAGAAAGTAGTTTTGACGGGATGGGGATGAGCTCAGTTCGTGGTTGGCGTCCTCGTTCAAACTGGTTCTTTCACTTCGAGCAAGTGATCTGAGAAGGAAAGCAAGTAGACGATTTTTAAGTGCTGCATCTAGACTGACTGCCTCACTGAGGGCGGACTGAAGTAAAGCTTCAAGCGAGCGACTTCTGGGATCCTGATCGAATCTTGTACAGAGTCGGAGACCCCTTCCAAAGAGAGACAGCTGGTCGTGCTCTGTGTCATATCATTAGCACAACGCATGGAAAATCTGTCTATGCTATACGTACGAGACTTTTGCCACCATCGCATATCAGGCGAACATTGGCTGATGTCCAGCAAATGCGTCAGGACCATCGACTCTACGCTAGGCTTCATGGAATGTGGGTCGTTCAAAGACACTTCATCGAAGACAGCCGTGAGAGCAACAGATGCATCGAACTTCTGTTCTAACGCAACTTGAGGGAGGTGATGATAATAAAGGGACAGAAGGCGGGCACTTGATTCCCGAAGCAGGCTGTCCTGAGAGGAACAGCTTCGGAATACCGTGATAACATGGTTCATGTCGGGACATCGCTGGCTGAATTCGTCTCTGAGCTCTGAAGCTGCCATATCCCATAAACGAGTGAGATGGACATGAGTAGTTGCGGCCTTGGAACGGAAGTAACGAAAAGTTTGTGCGAATTTGTTAAATGCTGCGATCACAATCTTGATCACGAAGAACTTGATCATCGTGGCATTCTGATTAAGACAGCGGCTGACTACTTTCGAAGACAACGGGAGTGGTAGGATACTTTCTATTACGTCAGATGTTGGCGGCGGTGGTAGTACAATTCCCCCCGGAATCATCATCGATTGGTGGAGTGGCAATTGGATCGTGGATAGCAGGAATGCAGCAAAGCCCAACCAGGTAGCTGTCAGTTTAGGCTCAAAAGAAAAAGCCTTCTTCTTGTGAAAGTAATCAGAGATCAACTCTGGCGCAGCTTGGAAGATTGCTAAGGTGAGATCCCGTTGCAAGATACTGGCGTAAGGGCGAAGCGTCTGGAGGAAGGAACAAAGCGTGCTATTTCGAACGGCAGCACGCTTGTACGTTATCTTGGACGAAGAACCACTCTCTTGGTACTTCTCGGAGGATTCAATAAGAAGACAGAATTCTTGTGTTCTATTTCCCAATCCTGAATGTTGACCTCCTGGCCTAAGGAGGACGCCATATTGTGGCGTTGTGCACAGGGACAGAAGAAACACATGGGCTAGGTCTGATACGTTTTGCTTTCTTTGATCATCTTCGTTGTCCTTGGAGTCGGTGGTTTGGGTATAGGTATACAGTGTAGCAATAGAATTCAACACCTGGTCCGTGAAAAGCCTGCCTTTCGCTCTATGGGGGATTTTCTCGTCTTTAAGTACATCATCTAGCATGACTTGGAGCGTCTCCCGGATGACAGACGGAGGATCCTCTTTGATATCCTGGAATAGTGAACGCGAAAGTCTTCCGTGTGCAAGAATCTCCGTCTTGACCGTGTGATCCTGAAGCCTAAGATTTGCGAAAAGGTACTGCAGGGCAATGTTTCTGACAGGAGTCTTTCGCCGAACCTTCGAGCCGGCCGCTTTGCTGTCCGGGCGTAAGTTCAGAAAGGTGTCGAGACGCTTCAAAGTCACATCCTTATTGCGATAGACGCGGTTTGCTACATAGCCACCGTCAAAAGAAACGAGCTGAGTCAACAATCGCAGGCAGGGAGAGATGACATGATCCTTGCTTTTCTCTGCACTCAAACCTCTCTCGATCAATTTGAGGTGATCTTTCTCCAAGAAACGGTTGCAGAGGTCCCGGCCAGGAGCTCGGAAATCCACATGGTGCGAGATGGTCTTCAGTAACAGAGCCAAGACGGCAGTAATAGTGGAGTACAGGCTCTCATTGTTAGATTGAGTAGCAAAACTCCATGCCTTGAACAGGTCCGAAGCGTCTGGGTGCTGTCTATCGGCATTCGCGGTTGGCTGAAGATTTAGATATCGTAGAAGGATGGCACGTCGGGAGGATTGGAGCGCAGCATCGTCGCCATAAGCAACAGACTCTAGAAAGAGCTTGAAGGTGATAAAGTCTAGAACAATCTCCGTTAGCTATGTCAAGCCCAAGCACCGAAAGAATTCACACTGTTTCGCATTTGGTCCAGCATCTTGATTGAAGGCCAGCAGACTCTGTAATTGTCTGAGAGAAGTTATGTCCTCGGTGCTCGTCTTGCTTGAGCTGCTGGCAGTCAATTTCCGTCTCTTCTCATGCGGACTACCATCCTCGGAATCTCTGCGGCGCTTCCCCATACTGTATACCCGTCACAGCAGACGACCAGAAGGGAAAGGTTTCTGTTTTTTCGAATTTCTCAAATTAAGCGAAATTGGACCGAACACTGTGGGCTCCAGTATGCTCTCAATAACCCCTCGTCGTCTGTGATAAAAGTGTAAGGCCGTTCCACTGGAGTAGGAGTAAAACTTTTGCCGATGACGTAGTACTTCCCAGATTCCAAGCTTGGCACCATAATAAGCAAGGCACCTGGCGTCTGCTCAGCCGAAGTACTGCCTACGCGCAAAGTATCTATTTATTACCTGAAGTACTTTACGTAGTAAGTAATCAGTTACGTATTGTTAATATATATATACTAAATACTTTTTTTGTTTTATCTTTTTTCTATACTATTAGTAGATTGGCCGTCGGATCGGATTTTTTTACGGTTCGATCCGATTCGAACTCGGGTCGGGATCGAATACCCGGATTCGATCCGCTAAAACGCTAAAATCGTATATAAAAGTATAATTCTAATATTAAAATTTAATTCTTTTTATAGATTATATTATCTATAAATTTCTATTTTTTTCTAACGATATATTAAAAATTTTAGATATTCCTAATATTAACGTATCCTAATATTAACGTATCCTAATATTAACGTATTCTAATATTAACGTATTCTAATATTAACGTATTCTAATATTAACGTATTCTAATATTAACGTATTCTAATATTCACGTATACTATTAATTATTATTTATTAAATAATTAATACTATTCGTATTGTTATTTAGTATTTATATATCTATATTACCTTTCTATATTATTATTATAGAAACGTAATATAAAATATTTGATATAAATATCGATTTTTATCTTTTTATTTTCTAGACTGATACGTCTAATATCGGTAATATTCTAGAATAATATATTCTAAACAATCTAGCTAATAATCTATCGAAAAAAACGTAAATAAAAGTCTAAAACCGTCGTTTTTCGAGAAATCTATAGATATTAGAAAGGTTTCGAATCTTTTATTTCTAAAATATCTTTCGTTAAATTATATTACGAAATTTTTACCGACGTCGCTATCGTAAATATAAATAAAAAAATCGATAAAATATAAAATATAGTATTAATAATTCTATAAAATACGATAGAAAAATATATAATTATTTTACTATATTATTATATATATCCGATTATATTTTTTTTTTTTTAGATTATATCAACGGATCCTGAAATGGATTTTCAGATTAGACCGGCTGATAGCCAAAAAATCCAAAAAATCCAAATAATCCAAATAATTCAAATAATCCAAATAATTTAAATAATCTAAATAATTCAAATAATCCAAATAATCCAAATAATCCAAATAATCTAAATAATCCAAATAATCCAAATAATCCAAATAATCCAAATAATTCAAATAATTCAAATAATCTAAATAATCCAAATAATTCAAATAATCCAAATAATTTAAAAATCTAAAAAATGGATTTTCGATGAATTAAAGTTCTAATAGTATCTATAGTACGAGTATCTGTTTAATAAGTAGCCAAAAATAGAATCTATATATAAGCTAAAAATAAACCTATATAATCTAATTCGAAAATAAAGTTTAACGGCCGCCGCTAAAAGCGGGAATAACGGAAGTCGAATATCTATTTAATAAACCACGCTAGACCTAATCTAGTTAGATTTTAGTAAAGAAACCTAATATTTTCGATTTAGACGAAGCTAGTCTAGCGGTATATATAGGCGTAAATAGGCCTACTAACTAATAAAGATTTAAACGAATTTAAAATCGAATCTTTAAATCTTTTTAGCTATTTTAGCTATTCAGCCGTCTTAGCCGTTTTAGCCGCGTAGCTACGCAGCTTCGAGTATACCCGAAACCGGCTAATAAGCCGCTTATAAACCGCTCTTAGCCGTACCGGCTAAAAACCGGCTAAGACGGCTAAAACGGCTAAAATCGGCTTTAAACCGGTTTTAGAAAATGTTGATATATTAACTAGCCGTAATCTATATTAAACGCGTTACTATTTAGTAGAAAGACGTTTGATTTATTAAAAGGTAAATATAGAATCCAGAAATATAGCCGGAAATATAACGATAGCTAGTTAATAGTAAATTTTAAAAGATTAAAAGTTTTAGAAAAAAGATATACGTCTGTAAAATTATTAAAAAGAAAATAATACTATTTATATAATATCGATATATAAATTAATATTAATAGATAATCGTTATATAAACTAGTATTAAATAGAATATATATATATATATACGATTAATTATTCGAATTTTGATTTTAATCTTTTACGATTCTAACGCTAGAGACGTTAAATCGATCAGATTACGTAATTATTTGGTACTCAAGTATTTTTACCGAGAACTCGAATTAAAAATTCCCGAAGAAATTAGATTTAGACTAAAATCCAGAAGAAAACCGTAATCTATTTAATTTTATTAATTAATTTAATTAAGTTCGATCGATCGAACTAGGCCGAAACGATCTACTATCTAGTCTTTCTGTATTTTAAACTCTATAAAAATCGATTTAGTCGATAGAAAAAATTTAAATATTAGGTTGGCTTTCGAAGGATTCAAACCTCCGACCCGCTGGATTAATTCCGCTAATTCCGAGATAGAACGTGGATCCGTTAGGCCTCCAAGTCACGCAGCGTTACCACTACACCACCAAGCCAAATAGAATATATAATTAATTTTTATTATCTATAATTTCTTTCGTATTTTATTATCGAATATAATTATAAATCGGATTAAATCGGATTTTTAAATCGAGTTTTTAAATTAAAATCTATAATCCGATCTAAAAATTAAATTAAAATCTATAATCTAATCTGACCGTTTAGTAGATCGAATCCGAATCGGATTACTAAAATCGAATCGAATATCCGACGGTTCGACGGAAATCCGATCCGAACCGACCAGTTCAACTATTAGTAATTTAATATAGTATCTACTATAGATAAAAAACGAATATTTTCGAAAATATATTTCGAATTGATTAATATTAAAAGATATAAATCCGGAACGTATAAAATTCGAAATAATATTCGTTAAAAAAAAAATTAAATAGATTTTTAAATTGATATTAGATAATAGATATTAATAATTTTATTATATTTCCGATTAGATTTTTATTAATTTACCAAAAAAGGTCTATTAGTAGAAAAACGTTAAAGATATAATTTTTCAATTGTTTTCAATTAATATATCTATTTCAAATCTATATAATATCAAAAGAATTTTTTAATATTTTATTTTTATATTATAAATACAGGCGGCGTGCCTTCGAGAACGCGGTAGTATTTAGTATAGCGTAGGATTTTCTATTACGCCTTAATAGACAGAAATATATAGAACGGCTTTAATATTAGTACTAAAGAGTATTTTAGTAGTTTTAGTAAATAAATACTATAAGTAAATTCAGTTTTAGTAGTTTTAGCGAGTAAATATCTTAAAATAAGATTATTTTAGTTATTTTAATCTATAAATAATCTAAATAGTAGAGGATTTTATTTATCTATATAGATCTCGAATTCGATATCTTTATAGCTTATATTTAATTTATTAGTTATCGCTATATACTATTCTAGTAATTAAATTAATTCATTTTTATATTAATTTAAAGTAATTACCCGTTATACCTCCGTTTATAGATATACTAATAAGCTTAACTAACTTTTAGAAATATCAGACCTCTAAATAGTTTTATAATACTTTAAATATCTTTAGAATATCTATTATAGATTAATATTAAACCTTTACTTTAAGTAATTCTAATTCTATAGTAAAATAGTCCGAATCTAAAAGTAAAGAAATTTAGATAAAAGATAATAGTAGTAATAAAGAGGTTAGTATTTCTATTACTAATTACCGCGGTTATAGTATTAAAGTTAATAAACCCGATAAATACTATAGAAACCGGAATAAACTAGAAAATTAACTTGTATAATTAGATATATATTTCGTATTCTATTCTATACCCGAAGAAAAGAAAACCCTCTTCGCTATATTCTATTTTCGAAGACGAGTTTAATACTAGATAAAATCTTTTCTACGCTAATATATAGACGATAAAAAAGATAATAAATATATTTTCGTATAGTTTATACGATTTAAGAAAGTTATTTATAATATCTTCGGAATTTTAAACGAGATTCTAACTATTAAACGCTTTATTTAATATTTTTAGTAGAAAACCGTAGTATCGGAATACGCTGTACGGTTTAAAAAGTAGTTACTACTAACGGAATAGAATAACGACGCCTTATACGTAATATATAGACGAAAGCTAAAAAAGCGAATAAAGAACGAATTTATATACGACGGTCGAATATATAAAACTTTAAATAATCTAATTAAAATATCTATCGACCTTAATAATAAATTATATAAAAGAGATATAAAAAAACGCTATAATAGAAGACTATAAATTAGCGTAGAACGCTATTTTAGAAAGCTATATAGAAGATAGCTATTAAATAAAAGGACCGGAAATAGCTACTACGGATCTATATCTATAGAACTGGATTCTATATAATAGTAATATAAAGAAAAAAACTTTAGAAATAGTAAAAAAAATAAAAATCCTAAAATATACTATAATTATAGTAAATTAAATTATTTCGCGAATGAATATCGATTAAATAAAGTATAGTAACGACAGCTTAACGCTATACTAAGAAAATCTAAAAACTGGTAAGAAATTATTTTAGAAAACGACGATAGTAGTTCTAAACTTTAGAAAGCCAGTTTAAATAGAAAATTTATATTTATAGAAAACGATAAAATACTATAGAAAGCTACTATAAATAACGTTTTACTACGAGTATTAGTAAAACCTACTAGAAGAAAAGCCGTCTCTAGATAGAAGATTATAATAATAGAGGACGTCAAATTAATATACCTTTAAACTCTTTATAATAAAGAACTGGTAAAGGAAGGATTTATAGTAATCTATAAAAGATTTAAAAATATTTATAAAATATATATTAATAACAAATATTTATAGAATAATTAGTAGGATTAGAAAGTAAACTATATCGTCGATATATTAGAAAAGAAATTAGGAAACGACGCCTCTAAAAATAAAAATATCTCTAAACCGATATTATAACGAAAAAATATAATAATAGGAAATTAATATATACTATTTAATTAGACCGCCTGCTATAATAATAACTGTAGGATCTACGAATCAGAAAAAAAAAGAGCCGGGTAGTATCTATTAAAACTACGCCGACGCGTTCCCGTAATATCTATTAAAACCGGAAGTTATAATATTTATAATTATTCTAGATATATTATCTATAGTAGATATAAATATTAGAAGAAATAGTAAAAAAAAAATAGAATCTTTAATTAGAACTTCTATAGATATATTTCGCAGGTAAATTACGAAGACCGAAATTACGAAAATATTAAATATAATTCGGAAAAAGTTAAAATCTCGTAGTAATAGATATACTACGAGTATATAATTTTATAGTCCGGAAAAAGTAACTAAATTCAGCTAGCTATATATATATATTCGAGATTAAAATAATTATTAAAACTAATAATAGATTATAGAAAGTTAAAGTATTTATCGATTTAGGCGCGACCGGAAATTTCGTATTAAAAAATTTAGCTATAAAAAAAGGATTCCTTTAAACTAAAAAAAAGGATCTATATAATTTAATAATTATTAATAGAAATAAAATGCCGAATAGAAATAAAAAGGTTATAGAAAAAATAATACCGCTTTAAATAATAATTAACTAGTATTAAAAAAAACTTTAATTCGACGTCGTTCGGATAACTAACTATAATATTATATTTAAAATACTTTAGTTAAAGGATTATAATCTAGTAATAGACCAGATATAAAGCGCCAGACGCGTTATATAGGCTCTAGAGATATGATTAGGACGTTTAGAGACGAAGCTTGCCGTCTAGTTGCTAGAACGTCGCTAGCGCGTCGGATTTTAATTCTTTCCCGCTTTTTCCTTTTCTTTTATTACTAGGCTATATCCTAGTCTTTAGAGTATAAGTTAATTCTATAATATACCTTTCGTCTGGTCTATAATCGCGTACTATTCTAGAAATATACCAATTTTATAGTTTTAATTTATTAATTTAAACGTTCTTGGCTCGGTATATATTATTTATAGTACGATTATATTAATATCGATATATAGTACTTATAGTAGTTATAGCCGTAGTAAAATACTTTAGATAGGACTATCCTAAACTAGCGCTAAAACTATTAAATAACAGATTATAAATATTACGGATTAACCTAATAAATATAACCTATTTATACCGAAAACGCCCGATAAAGAAAACTCTAGATTATTTTCTATTATCTAGAAAACCTAATCGGAACTCTATAGTAATCTTATCGCTAATACGTCGGGAGATTAAATCGTTTCCGGTAGCTAAATCTATTAATAGCAGCCGTCTAATAGTTAGTTATAGTCTAACGGAAATACTTTTTTAAAGACTTTTACTTCTAGAGATTCTAATCCCGGTTAGCTACCTAATAGTAGTAATAACCCGAACGATAATAGAAATAATAGTAATAACTCTAATAATAATAAAGAACTTCGAGCCTTAAAGGTTTAAATAGTAGCGAAGAAAAAGACCTTTTTAAAGGTACGCTATAGGATAGAAGTTCTCCGTATAATAGATTTAAACTATATTTTAGATAATAATTAATCTTCCTTTAAACTAGCTATTAGGTCTTCGCGAGCGCTATAGGCTTTATTAAAGTTTAAAATTAAAGAACCTAAAAAGTACGGCGATAAAATAATCTTTAAAAAATATTATAAATAGGTCGAGTTCTATAGAAATTAGTTTTATAAATCTAATACCTTATCTACCTATACGGATTAAATTCGATAGGCCTAGAACTTTATTAAAGATTAGAAATTAAACCGTTAGCTCGAAAAAAAGGAATTCTTTATTAATAAAAATACCTTTAATAGTATATTATAGGATAAGTTTATAGATTTTTATTTAAATTTTATTACCGATTCTAAGTTTCGTTTACTAGATACTACGATAAAATATCTTCGTATAATCTAAAATAAGGACTAGGATATCCTAGAATTCTATAATTTCCTTATATTACTAGAAATCTAGCTACTTCCTTTATCGGAAGAATAGTATTCGATCTTTTTTCTTTTTAAAATTCGTCCGGAGTTATAGTATATAGTATACGTTTAAAGCGCGAAGTTAAAAGACTTCGGCTATAATAAATAGATAGTTTAAACTACCCGATAAAAGAATATAGATAAAGCGACGCCGGGTTAATAGTAGAATTCTTCTACTAATAGACCCTATCTATCTCTATATAGTAAAGAAAGTTCTCGAAGATTCGAGAACCGGAACCGGGAAGGCTAATTATAGGATAGTCGGAATAATATCGGTAGAGAGAATATTTTTAATATTAGTAATAACGATTCTAGAATATATAAATAAGATAATAAATCTAGTATATACTTTACTTATAGTAGTATAGATTATTAGTCTAAAAGTTACTCTAAAAATCAGGACTAAAGTTAAAATAATCGGAAATCTAATAACTTTCGTAGTAATAGTAACCGGTCGTTTAAAAAGTCTACCGTTAATATAATAAAAAGTAATCCTAGTAATACTAACTAGTTAAAAAACCAAAAGGGCTAGTTATAACTTTAATAATAGCCTAGAATAAGTTAATTAAAGTAAGGAACGGTCTCCTAATAAGAGTATTTATTAAATTACTAGTAAAAGGGTACGGTAGAACTAAAGTATTTCTAGACCTAGACTTCTAGATTAATATTATTTTTTAATCTTTTATTATTTAATACGACCTAGAACCTATTTAAAGAGTGAAAAAATTCTATTTTTAATAGATTAGAAGTTAGCGCGCTATCTATTATAAAGTATATAATTTAAACTAGATAACGATAGATAGTTAAAATAGTCGGGAAATATATATATTACGATTTTATACTTTAGATATAATCGATAAATACGGTATCTTTCTAGGTATACTAGCTTTATATTAAGTATATATAGTTATAGATCTAAGGTTAAAGTAATAGCGATTTCCTATCTATAATAAAATAATATAAAATAACCAGACGGGGATAAAACGGTTAACCCGCTTTAATATTAATTTACCGGTAGTCTTTATTCGTATATTATAGGCCGAAAAGTATATATTAGTATATATAATATCGATTACCGCCGTATATACGAGATCTGATAACGATACTGCCGTATAGGCGGGAATTAACAGCGCCGATAAAGATAAAGACGATAAAAATATATAATAGCCCGAACTGTCGATTCTAGAATCTATATATAAAAAGATCGAGGCTTATAATATATATCTAGTAGATTTTTTACCGCCGCTTAAAAATACCGATTATATAATCGAACTAGATAGGAGAAATCCGCTATATAGCCTAATTTATAGCCTATCTAAACGCGAGCTCGATAAACTACGAGATTATCTAGATAGTACTTTAAAGAAGAGCTAGATCTACTATTTAATATTTCCTATAGGAGTTCTAATCCTCTTTATATTAAAGAAAGATAGTAGTTTTCGTATATATATCGACTATAGAGGTCTTAATAAAGTAACGATTAAGAACCGTTATCTTTTACCTCTTATTTCTAAGATCTTAGATCGATTATCTAGAATAAAGTACTTTTCTAAATATAATATTAAAGATACCTACTATCGAATTAAAATTAAAAAGAGTAATAAATAGAAGACCGCGTTTTATACGAGGTATAGATATTTTAAATATCTTATTATATCTTTCGGTTTTACTAATATATCTATAATATTCTAAGCCTATATTAATAGGACTTTAGAAAAACTAATTAACGTTTACTATATAGTCTATCTAGATAATATTCTAATCTTTTTTAATTCGGAAGAAGAATATTAGAAATATATTAAATAGATCGTTTAAAAGCTTCGTAATATATAACTATACCTTAATTTTAAAAAGTATATTTTTAATATTAAAAATATAGAATTTTTAGGCTTTATTATATCTACTAAAGATATTTTAATAAACCTAGAATAAATAGTAACTATTAAGGAATAGCTAGTCCCGAAGATTTACCGGAAGGTATAGATCTTTTTAAAGTTTATAAACTTCTATCGGCGCTTTATTTACTAGTATTTTCGGATTATAGTATCTCTAACGAGTTTATTTATAGAGAATATAGCCGGAAAGAAGTCGGAACCGCTTTACTAGACTATCGGAATCTAAAAGACTTTCGAAAAACTAAAATACGCTTTTAATACCGCCGGAGTATTATAGTACTTCGATCTAGAAAAGGAAATCTATATCGAAACTAATATTTCTAGAATCGGATTAACTAGAATTATATTTTAATCTAATAAAAATAGTTATTAGCGCCTAGTTATATTCTAATCGAGAAAGATAATTTCTACCGAACGTAACTATAAGATATATAATACCGAATTACTCGCTATTATTAAAGTCTTCGAATAATAGAAATATTATCTTAAAGGCGCGAAATATATAGTAAAGATCTAGATAGATTATAATAACCTTTAAAGTTTTATAAAGATTAAAGAGTTTAATATTCGATAACGTCGCTAGGTTATTAAACTGGCTGCTATAGATTTTAATATCTTCTATTATCTAGGAAAGACTAATCTAGCTAATCCGCCTTTTAAAAAGCCGGATTATAAAGATATTAATTTTTAAACCTAAATAATATTACCTATACTTTAGCGGAAGCTAAACTTTACTAGCTATAAACCTAGTAGCGAACCGTTTACTATATAAAGGGTTCGAATTAATTATATTTTACGCGGGCGTATAATTAAAGGGCCTAGGGAACCTTTTATAAAACCTAAAAACTCTAAAGATAATAGAATTAACCTTCTACTACTAAATAAAAGACGCGATATATTTCGTATATTAAGATTACCTCCGGGTACGATAGGCCGCCGACGCGGTAGCGATAGATTAGCGACGACTATTTCCGATAAAGAATACGATAATAGAATAAACCCTATTATTAGAAATATATACTATAGCCTAGGTATTCTATATTAAGCGGTATAGAAGGCTGCTTTTAACGAAATAGTTTACGGTAAAGTAATTCCTAGTATACGCGATATATTTATCTAGTTTTAAAATCGGAATACTGATATTTAGAAGCGTTTATAGACTATCTAATATAAATTAAAAAAGAAAGTCGGGCTATAGAATATAGAAGTAGAAACTGGTTTTCTTTTTTATAAAAAATCCTTATATATATCTGAAAATAAAGTACTATATATAAAGCTTCTGGCGAAATACTATAATAACTTTATAGCTGGATATTTCGGGTATTAGCGAACTTTATTACTTATTTGTTATAGTTATAGCTAGCCGAAACTACCTAAATATATTAGAAAATATATAGAAATATATAATATCTATTAATAAGTTAAAATCTATAGATATAAACTATATAGGAAGCTTTAGAATCTTTTATATTCTATATAACTATAGAAGGAAATAGCGATAGATTTTATTACTAGATTACTATCTGTTCGATACTTTTAAGGCGTAGTAGACTTAGTACTTATAGCCGTCGATCGATTTACTAAAATAGCGAGATATATCTCTTATTATAAAATAATTAATACGAAGGATCTTATAGAATTTATTATTAATAAACTTTAGTATAAAGGATTTATTTCTAATAGAATTATTAGCGATAGAAGCTCGCTATTTATAAGTAAATTCTAGTCGGAGGTCTACTATTATCTAAAAATTAAACGTCGTTTAAATACTATATTCTATCCTTAAATAGATAGATAGATTAAAAGATAGAATTAATTACTAGAATATTATCTAAAAGTATATACTTATAAAAAATAGAAAAACTAAATTAAACTCCTACTTTTAGCTAAATTTATCTATAATAATAGCGAATATAATATTATAAAAATATTCTTTTTCGAAACATTTATAGGCTATAATCTAGATATAATATTCGAAGGCGTTAAAAATAACGCCGTAGAAAAGGAAGTAGTAAATATAAAAGTACTAGTAGTAAAAAAGAAAATCGTAAATTTATAAAAGATATATAAATCGATATATATAAATTAGAGTAAAGTTTAGATAAACCAAGCTAAATACTATAATAAAAAATATTAACCGATAGAATATAAAGTTAGTAATTTAGTACTATTATCTATAAAAAATCTAAAATTTAAATAATCGAAAAAGATTATTTTTAAATTTATAGAATTATATTAGATTTCGAAATATATAGGCTTTTAGATTTACCGGTTAGTTTTTCTAATTAAATTAAAGATCTATAATATCTTTTACGTATTTTTATTAGAAAAGTTCTATCGCTATTAAAATAGCGAGCTACTAGAGTACCCGTTACCGGATTTTATCGATAATAAAGAGAAATAGGAGGTAGAAGCTATTTTAGATAAAAGATTTACGAGACCTAAAAAGGACGAGGAACTAAAAGCGGAATATCTAATTAAATAGACTAGTTAGTTAAAGGAATATAATTCCTAGTAGCTATAAAAAGACTTTAAAAATATTTAGAAATTTATTAAAATATATAATTAGAATAACCTTCTAATAAAAAAGTATAAAAAAAATAGAATTTAATAGAAATAAACTATAATTATAGATATTAGGCGTTTATAGAATATATATATAATATATATATCTAGAAATAGATTTATAGTTAATAAATTCTTTTAAATTATTCTATAGAGCCTATAATACTAGAGATTTTACTTACTATAATATAGATTATATATTTTAGTTTTCAGAAATCTATATTTATATAACTAATCTAGTTTTACTATATATTTCTATTTTAGGCTATCTTTTTATTCTATAATAGGCGGGGAAAATAGCGCCGGAGGAATAATCTACTTTAATACTACCGAAAAAAGAATTTACGGAAGTTTACGGACGGAATTAAAGGTATTAAAAGATATTAGACTATTTAACGAAAAGACTACCTAAAAGGTCGGGATACCGATAGTTTTAACTCCTAGAAATTAGAATCTAGATATCTCTAGTACCCTCGAAGCTACGCGCGGGAGAATTAACGGAGACTATAATAGAACGACAAGTAAAAAAGTTAGCGGAGACTATAATAAAGCTACTAGTAATAGAATTTTCTCTTTTTTTTTAATAATATACGGGGGGATAGCTAGATATAAATCGTTATTATTATAGTTATCGAAGGCGCGGAAAGATTTACTAAAGGATATTATTTTATATAAGAAAACCTTAATTATAGATATAGATTACTCGATTTTTAATATTAGATATTCTATAGTAAACGTTTAAATCGAAACAGGGCTGTTATTTAAAGATTTTTAAACGGTACTAGAAGGGGGTATATAATATTTATATTATCTAGTAACCGGAAATACTATAATCCGGAATATATTCGGCAATTTTATAGCGATATATTAGCGATTTACTACCTTATATAGAATATTATAGAGTTACCTAAAGGTTTTAAACCGAAGGCCGGATATAATATAGCAGTAGAACGGGATACTATAGTAGATATCTATACCGCCGCCGGGGTACTAATAGTATCTACCCTGAAAAATAGAGGTTTAAATACCGCCGGCGGGGCGGAACTCTCGCGATAAAAGATAAATAGAGATAGCGAGCGCGAAAAGAAACCGAAGTTTTAAAAAGGAAAGTTAGAAATAATAGCGGCCTACTACGTCTAATATTTATAAAGTTTATATTCTAGAATAGCTAGCTTGGTCCGTATAGCTTTATTCTTTTAAACTAGATTTTGGTTAGTATATTTATACGTATCCAGGCGTTTAAAAATAGAATTTAACGTCGCTATAAAGTAGTTAAAAGTTATAAATACCTATATAAAATTATATAGTATCGCGTCAGAAATAGAGATATATTTAATAATATTTATAATATTTGAAATAAGCTTCCTTATAAATTTACGGTTATTAAAAAATAGTTCTTTTTTATTCTAAACCGTAAACCTATAAGTATTTATTATTTATTTTATAGCCGAGTCGAAAGAATAAAATATCTATTATAGTTAGCTTTAAACTAATATAATAGAAGAAGCTATACCGTTTTATAGTCGGATAGATCTTTTCTATTTTTTTTATACTTGGAGCAAATATTAGTAAAATAGTTTTTCGAATATTCGAAGATAGAATATAAGCGATTTATATCGCTGTAATCGCTAGTTATATAGCGTAAATATCTAATATATAGTAAGGAAGATATATCTATATATATAAAGATAAAGAACTTATATAAACGGTAAAAAATTATTCGAATAAATAAAATATAAAAAATCAGAATTTTTACTAAATAAAATATTACTATATTATCGCTAGCGCGTCGGAACCGTATCGTTCCGAATATTTATTTACTATTTAGAATCCTCGAATATTTATATTAGGTTCGAGTTCGATTATATTTATTAGAGCTTTTATTTAATATTATTTATAAACTATATATTTATAGGCACGCGGCTATAGTATATATCTATAGATATAGTATATTTCTTTAACTATATATATTGAAGTAAAGTTATAGCGTTAATTTAACCGGTACTATAATATAGCGGCTAGTAGTTCTAATCGTAATTATAATCGTATCTCGTTAAATAAAAAATCTAGGTTCGAATTCTGATAGTACCGTCTTTTAACTTTATCTTTTAGTTTTATCCTAGTATATATCTATATAGCTGAAATATAATTATATATAGATAGAGGCTGATTATAATAATAGCTATAGAATGATTTTTTTTTTTACCCTTTTTAATCTTTATAGTTAACTATAAAGTTAATAGATTTATTTAATAAATACTATAAATATATAGACAGATATAGTATAATATCGGGACGATATCGCTAAAAGGAAGGTAATTATAAAACGCTAGACGCGTTATATAGGCCCTGGAGATATAATTAGAACGTTTAGAGACGAAGCTTGCCGCCTAGTTACCAGAATATCGCTAGTATATCGGATTTCGATTTTTTTCCGCTTTCTTCTTTTCTTTTATTACTAGGCTATATCCTAGTTTTTAGGATATAAATTAGTTCTATAATATACCTTTCGTCTAGTCTATAATCGCGTACTGTTCTAGAAATATACCAACTTTATATTTCTATAGTAAATCCGGTAGTTTCTAATATTAAATCTTTCTATAACGAAAATATATATTATATTTATTTTACTAATAACTAAAATATCTTCTAACGTATATTTCGATATATTATTTTATATTAGAAAACTGGTAATATTATTATAAAAGTTATATTATCTTTATTACGTCTAGATATTTTATAGTATTCTATCGTAGTATTTTTTAATAAATTCGTTAATTTTATCGTTTAATATTTATAATTTTTCTTTTTCGATAGAAAATTATTTTTAGTCGTTTCGGAATATACGTAGCATTATATTTATCTCGTATTGATTTATTAATAGTAATTTATCTTTATTAACTTTAAGGATACTATTATTAAAAACCTTTTTCGTTTTTATATAATTATTTCTTCGATTTAAAACGTCTACTTTTCTATTTTCTTTATCTAAAGTATAGTATATTTTAAATTTATACTAATCGAAAAGTTTAAACTATTATATTTATTTTCTATTAAATTATTTTATTATTATAAAATATAAAAGATTTTTATAGTCTATAAAAATAGTTAATTCTAGTAATCTTTCGGCGTATACTTTCTACTATTCTAGTACGGCTATTATAGCTAGTAGTTTTTTATTATAGATATCGTAATTCTATTCCGCTAGCGATAATTTCCTAAATATATAAACTATTAAATACTATTTACTATCGTATTATTATAGAAGATATATTTCTATAATTAGATTTAACGAATTTATTTCTATTTATAATAGTTTTTTTAAATCGAATATTTTAAATACTAGGTCTTTTATATATTTTCTTTTAAAATCTTCGAATATTTATTATTTTTTTTCTCCCTAGTACTATTTAACGGTATCTTTTATTAAAGCTATTAAAGCGAGAGCTTTTTTAAAATAGTTTTTTATAAATTTTCGATTATAGTTTATAAATCCGAAAAAGTTCTAAACTTCTTTAATATTTATTAATATCTTCTATTCTATAATAGTTTTTAATTTACTAGAATTAATATATAGTCTACTTCGCTCTACTATAAATTCTGGAAAGTTAATCTTTTTTTTATAGAATTTATACTTTTTTGATTTAAAGCGTAAATCTTTTTCCTTTAAATATTTAAAAACCTTGCTAATATATTATTTATATTCTTTAAATATTTTAGAAAAAACTAAAATATTGTCGAGATAGGCGATAATAAATATATCGAGATATTCTTTTAATATATTATTAATTATATCCTAATAGATTACCGGGGCGTTCGTAAATCTAAACAATATTACTATATATTTATAATAACTATACTATATTTAAAAAGCTATTTTCTATTTTTTTCCGGCTTTTATTTATATAAAATTATATATTCCTCGAAAGTCGAATTTTATAAAATATTTTACTCTAGAAAATCTATTTTAGAATTCGCTAATATTTAGTAATAGATATCTATTTTTAATTATAATATCGTTTAACTTCCGATAATTAATATATAAACGGAATATTCCGTTCTTTTTAGATATAAAAAGGATCGGATATTCTACTAGTAATTAAAATTTTCTAATAAATTTCTTTTTTATATTTTTATCTAGATATTTACGGAGTATTTCGAATTCCGTTATAGATAATAGATAGATAGGTTTAAATGTAGGTTATTTATCTAGTTTAAATTTAATTTCGTAATTTTATATCTGATATTTAGATAGTATTTTTAAAGTTATCTCTTTCCGAAATAAATTTATCTAATTTTTATATTTATTTAGTATACTTTCTAATAGATTTTCTATTAACTTTTTATTAAATAATATAGTATTTTCGAAAGATTTATAATTTTTCTTTCTATTTCTATTTTATTAATCCAGTTAATTTCTATCGGTATCTAATAAATCGGACTTAAATAATTTTTAGTTATCTTTTTTCGAAATTATAAGTTCGCGCTTTATATTTTACTTTTTATCTATTTAAAATTACTATCTCGATATAGACTAAATATTCTCTATATAAAAGTATTATTTAAAGCTAAATATTTTTTTCTTCTAGTATAAAGTTGGTATATTTCTAAAACAGTACGCGATTATAGACTAGACGAAAGGTATATTATAGAACTAATTTATATCCTAAAAACTAGGGTATAGCCTTGTAATAAAAGAAAAGGAGAAAACGGGGAAAGATCGAAATCCGACGCGCTAGCGACGCTCTGGCGACTAGGCGGCAAGCTTCGTCTCTAAGCGTTCTAATTATATCTCCAGAGCCTATATGACGCGTCTGGCGCTTTATAAGAAGAAAGTTACGTTAGACTTTATTATTAAAGCTTTTAAAATCGAAAAACCTGACGACGAACGTAAAATATAATTCGATACTTAATATAGTAGATAGATTTACGAAATATATCTATATAATCCTATTAAAAGAAGATTTTATAGCGGAATAACTTGGATTTATTATTTTAGATCGATTATTTCGGTACTATAGACTACTAGAAATATTAATAAATAATAGAAACAAATTTTTTATTTTAAATTATTAGTAAACCTTTATTTTTCTATTTAGTATTAAACTAAAAGTATTAATATTTTTCTATCCGATAACAGACGGATAGATAGAATATACTAATTAGACGTTCGAGTAATATCTAAAATATTATATTAACGATATTTAAAATAATTAGATTTCGCTTTTATTAATAGTATAATTAGTACTTAATATAAAAGAATTAAATACGACGAAAGAAATACCGTTCTACGCCGATAATAGAAGATAATTAAATTTATTTAAATAACCGCTACCGTATAAATTAACGGAGTTAGTAATCTAAAAAATCGATATTTAAAAGAAAATCTATAGAAATATTCTAAAAATATAGAAATATTCGAATAAATACTAGAATAAAAAATAAAAAATAGTACTTTAGCTAAAAAAGGGAGATAAGATATATCTTTTTACGAAAAATCTAAAAATAAAAACTTTAAGTAAAAAATTTAACCGTATTAAAGTCGAACTATTTTTAATTAAAGAGATTAGAAGATTCTAGAACTTCGAACTCGATTTATTTAAAGATATAAAAGTATACCCGATATTTTATATATTTCTTTTAAAACTAACTAATCCCGGAATACTATTATAATAGATATTTAACTTCGAAATATAAAAAGAAAATACCTTTATAGTTAAAAAGATCCTATAATAGGAAGATCAGAACTATCTAATTAAATAGAAAGATTATTCTATTTTAAAAAATATCTAGAAATCTAAAAAATATTTAGTAAACTACTAGAAGACTCTATAATAGTTCTACTAAAAGAAGTTAAAGAAATTATCGACTAATAGAAATTGCTAGATAGGAGAATCTATTTAAAAGCTACGTCGATAAAAGAATTTAAATCTACGGAAAAAAACGAATCTGCGGTAATAATTTTATATTCTAGCTTTTCGATATTTTATAGTTTACTGTTAACTATAATACGCTGCTTTTCTTTAATATAATCTAATTAATAAAACAGACGCTATTACTTTATATACGTTTTATATAATTCTTTCTTTAATTTTTTATATCTATTTTTAAAATAATACCAATACGTAGTATCTAATAGAATAAGATTATAAAAATAGGTTTACTTTATATAATTAATATATTTTTCGGAACCTTCGCCGATATAATAGAATTTCTCTAACTAGAAATAATTCCGATAAAAATATATAGCTAATATATCGATATCTAATAATAGGACTTTTTTATAACGATTTTTAATTAATAGTTTTTTCTTTTTACCTATAAAAAAGAAGAGATAATAGTTTTTCGGAACGAAAAATCTAAAAAAAAGACTTTATATTATAAATATAGGCGGCGTACCTTCGGGAATATAGTAGTATTTAGTATAGCGTAGGATTTCCTATTACGTTTTAATAGATAGAAATATATAGGACAGCTTTAATATTAATATTAAAAAATATCTTAGTAGTTTTAGTAAATAAATATTTTAAATACTCTAATTTTAGTAGTTTTAGTAAATAAATACTATAAGTAAATTCAGTTTTAGTAATTTTAGCGAGTAAATATTCTAAAATAAAGCTATTTTAGTTATTTTAGTTTATAAATAATCTAAATAGTAGAGGATTTTATTTATTTATATAAATCCCGAATTCGACGCCTTTATAGCTCGTATTTAATTTATTAGTTATTACTATATACTATTCTAGTAATTAAACTAACTTGTTTTTATATTAATTTGAAATAATTACCCGTTATACCTCCGTTTATAGATATACTAATAAGCCTAACCAATCTTTAGAAATACCAGATCTTCAGGTAGCCCTATAATATTTTACTAATACGAAATTAGAAAAATTTAAATCTAAAACGTTTTATTATTTTTTTATATAATTTTCGCTATTTAATAATATATTATAAGCACGCGCGGCGTGACTTCGGGAACGTAGTAGTATTTAATATAGCACCGGAACTCCTTATTACGCCTAGATAGATAGGAAGGACTTAGTATTATTATTTTAGTTATTTTAGCGAATAAGGTACCTGAGGAAGGTATCTTAGTTATTTTAGCGAGTAAGGTACCTAAAGAAGGTATCTCAGTTATCTTAGCGAGTAAGGTACCTAAAGAAGGATATTTTAGTTATCTTAGCGAGTAAAGTACCTAAAGAAAGGAGGATTTTATTATCTATATAGATTCTAAACTCGACGCCTTTATAGCTCGTATTTAATTTATTAGTTATCGCTATATACTGCTCTAGTAATTAAACTAACTTATTTTTATATTAACTTGAAGTAATTACCCGTTATACCTCCGTTTACAGATATACTAATAAGTCCAACCAACCCTTGGAAATACCAGGACTCCCAGGTAGCCCTATAATATAATACTTCGCGAATTTTTTTAATATAATTAGAATTTATTTAAAAAAAAAAATAGATAATTAGATTAGAAATTTATTTAATAAATTTATTGGATTTTATTAATAACAATTTATAATATTATATAGATAATCAGATAATCGTTTGCCGAAAAATATTTAGTATATTTCAAAAAGAAATTAAAATTTACTTTCGATTTAAATAAATTATAATACTTTATATTTATCTTTTAGACTAAAAACTAAAATAATTTTATCCATTTACGAAATAAAATATTGATTTTTAATAAGCTCCACTGATATTGACCTTCTTTCCGATCTCTTTCCGCCGTAAACTCAGTAGCCGTCTTGGAACTATCCGTTCACAGTTGTAGTTTCATTGGCATCTATCTAGCAGTGGCATGCTAGAGGGTCGAAAATGCTTTTCTATTTCAAGTCGTTATTTCCTATAATCTCCTCATGACATTTCGCTCCCAAGCCCATGTTTCATGGTGGAGCATGACTTGTAACTGTGTTCGTTACTCTGCGAACCTGTGAATCCGAAGCAGATCTCAGCGGCTGGCTAGCAATTGACCGCATCAGAGCAACCGTTGATTAAATGGCCTTTTCGCCATCTTCCTTGGAACGTGCGACCCATCTTGAACAATATTCTCTTTTTCAACAGAGGATATTCAATCCCTGAGCGGAATCCCTGATGCTTTGGAGTCTTCCATGCAGGAGGATCCTCGAGACAGATGATCCGCGCGCTTTTTGTATACGCAAAGGCTGTCGCGAAAAAGCACAGGGTATTAGGATATTCAAGCGCTCAGATAACACGTCTCCATGCTGGCCTGACAGCTACTAGGATTTTCCGATGGTATGGGGTAATTTGAGTGCGCTCTATACTCCTTCTACGAATTATGACCGAATAATAAAGCGTACAGGACATGACGTTGATTGACACGAGCATTACTTCCCTTGCCGCTTCTCCCGATCTCGTTCCTCCTGCCGCTTCTTCTCTTCAGCTCGTTCCTTCTCGACCTTTGCTTTCTTCTGTGCTTGACTTTCTTGCTGCTCTTCTCACAGAGTGCATCAATTAGTAAATGTAGTCTAGGCCTGAAAAGGGGAGAGCTGGATGTTGATGTGGTGTCTGGTCAAGTCATACCGGAAGTTTGAGCCCCAAGTCCCACAGGACGTATACCGTGATCCGTAGCCTGGTCCCCTCCATGTTTGAGCTCCACAATGGGATTCCCAGAGTCGACAACATAAAAAGTTTCGGTGTTCTCCAGGAGGGAGCTTGCCTTGTGCCACTGAAGGTTGACATGGCCAACGGGGATGTGAGTTCTACCCTTTTTGTCTGTGAACTTGGGCTCCTGGCATGATTCGTATTGCAATCCCAGGTTCTCTAGCAGCGACTTTTGAACAATGCTGTAAGGAATGTTCATGTCCACATCTGCGCGCACTTCCATGGATCTTTTGCCATTCTTCGGAAATATAGTGATATCAACGCCGTGGAGCACATCCTTTTGCTATCTCAGCATCGCTCCACCGTCGAGTAGCAAGGGGAAGGTAACGAACCATGTCTGTGGTTAGAGGGCTGTTTGTGGGATCGCTTCGCCGAAGCCAAAAGACTCCTAGTAAGATTTGCAAGAAATCCAGGTTGGAGTTGGGTCGACCCACTGCTGCAGGAGCAATAGATAAGGTATATGACAACCTTCTCGAGTAGTCGCCGTGGACAGAGCCGCAAAATGTTGCCTTGCTGACAATATTGTAAACTCATTCCTTAGTGGCCAAGGAGCAATGTTCTGCTCCCACCCCTCCATCACAGAACCTTTGTCGGTGACGAAAACAGGATAGGATGCCGGCTAGAGGCATGCAGTCCCAAGTCCTGAGGCAGTATCCGTAAGCCGAAATAACGGTAGGGGAAAGAAGCTACTGCATGGCTCAGGCGTTAGTCCGATGCATGCTGCATGGAGACTGCTGCAGGGACCAGGATCTCTATTACCGGTACAGCCAGTATCTAATACTAGCTTAGCATAGGTTCTCTGGCACTGTAGGTAGATATCATATCATTGCTTTCAACCTCTACGATTATGTTAGCTTATTGTTCGATACTTGCATACCGCGACGAAGTGGAAAACATCGTTTGGCTCAACGGTGAGCATCCGTACCTACCGCTGGTCGATAGCTTATGCATAGCTGATTGGGCCATTCTGCCCCACTACTGCAGGTAGTGAAGACACGTGATAGGGGCCAGCTGCAGACGCTCCCCCCTTGATTCAATGATCATCGGAGTCCTCGCATCCAATTAGTATGACTTGATCACTTACTGGAGGCTCTACTCCAGCATTTCGAATTTTCGACACCGGCTTCACGCTTGACGGTCTTGAACTTAGTATGACGCACCGAGAAGGCTACCTTACGTCCGTCTGCTTGGACCAACTAGCCTTGACTCCTTAGCGGCGTTTGAACGGGGGTTTTTAGTGCCCTTCCAAGGACGGGAGACAACAACCAAATAATGGCGCATTCGGCAGACACCACTCACAAGCCTTTTATGAACCCAGAGATCCATTTAAATCTGTCCATTGAGAATCCCGTCATCATCATCACTTCCCAGGTTTTCCCTTAAGTACAATCTTCCGCAGTCAAAGATTTCTGCGAACTTGACGCTGCTGGATTCTTCTTGACAAAAAGAACACACCAGGATTTCTGATCAAGAAACGATGCTTGCTGATCTCTTCCTTTGAGAGGAGGATGTTGAAGTGCTCGCAATCTTCGTCTTCGAGAACGGCGAAAGTGGTCTCGTACCAAACGTCGTCGAAATTGGATACACACCATTTGATTCTCACCACACCAACAGGGCGGATCGAGCTTCCAACACCGTTCAAAAGAGGTCCTTCGTAAGGTCCTATCGGATGACCAGAGGCGAGTGCCTTGCGTCGAGTGATGACGTTCTCTGAAGACTGGGTATCCAAGCCTGCTACGTGTTGCGTTGTTCCACTCGGTCCCTCCATCACCATGATGAAATCGGTTTTCAATGGTTCTCCTTTCAAGGCGCCAACTAGGACTTTCAACATGCGAAGGAAACTCAAGATTTGCACAAGCATGGAGCGCATTCGTTGGTCCGGCATATTGTTGTCGGTACCTTCGTTGCCGTCTGGCTCATCGTCGTGCTTGCTCCGGAGAGTTTGTCGAACCACGTCGAAGGCAAGCCTAGTCATCTCGAGTGTCTCGGTATAGTGTCGTTCATCTTCCTCAAGCTCTCTTCCCGCAAGCCTCAATGTGAGTCGGTATATCTCGCTATTGCAGACAACGTACTCCGTGTCGAATTCCTCTTGAGGTAATTTAGCTGACATGGTCAAAGCAACCCTCGAAGCTATCAACGTCCAATATATCAGGCCCTGCGCAATGCGAGTTATGTTCCCAAAGAACATTATCAGTCGTCCCAACCGTTGCGCAACGGAAGTTTTCGTATCGTTGCCGAATTTCAAGGCTGCTTCAACCGTGCCGAGTGCAGATGTGTAGTCTTGTTTCAGGATTTCAGGCTCTCTTGCTCCAAGCACCGATATGATCTCCCACACCTGGGTTTCATCGATCTCGCGAGTCGTTCCACCTGGTCGACGTCGGCCCAAGATAGCGTCGAATCCATCCGAAACGAAATGGGATACAAGGCTCGAAACAACTTGGCAGACAATGCAAGTCCAATACAAAAGATTATGTATCCTTGCCGTCACGGACTTGAAACCGTTCAATGGTCCCAAATAACGATTTGCGAAGCGCTCCTTTTCGCCGTTTCCCGTTGAACATTCACTCCGGGACGGCAAAAAGAGAGGAAAGCGAAAAAAGAGCATTGACATCAGCGACACCAGGGATGTGATGAGGATTGCCGGGTTTGCCGCCCCAAATTTGTAACCCTTTGGAGGTGATGGCGAAAGGTCGCAAGAAACACTTTTGCCTGCTTTCATTGCCCGATGCAGCAGGTTCGCAGATTCCAGTGGGCTCGTATCAGTGCGGGTATATTTTTGAGAGACCCTAGCGCAGCTGGTTTGGGGTTTCCTAGTTGAAGATGAGCCTGGCGGTTGTGGTGAGCTTGCAGAAACAGGGTTTCGAAGCGGTTGCACGAGTCCGAGATGTTGTTGGTGGTCGGGGGATTCGAGTGAGGGTAGGTTATGGAAGCAGCGAGGGATGTAGCGAGAATTGCGAGGACCGTCTAAGGTATGTTGAATTGGGTAGCGGGTGCGCCCTTTGCACTTCCTTGGCACTTCTCTCACACCAGAATCTCAAATTACAGTTGACGTTTGCTCTACATCTGAGGAGTCGAGCATTCGAGCTGTTTGAGTTAAGATGTTCTCTATTCTTAACTTTGTGGCAGCTTCAACACTTCATTCCCATTACTAGGTAGGGCCCTTGCGGAATACCAAGCCTTGGCGCCAAGCCCCTCCAGTCTGGTATTAGCCCCCAATATCTTTTTTAGTAGGGCTTGACGTCACTAGATTACTAGTAGTGGAGAGAAGCCCCTGCCAAGGCTCGCTCCTAAGCTGGATATGCTGATAGCATGCTAGCCCGCATGAGGCTCGATGCGGAGCGGTGCTGGCTATCTGATTGGTCGGTACGGAGCGGTGCGGGCTAGTGCGGTGCGGAATAATGGCTAGTTTTGAGCAGTGCGATTGCCCACGCTGACTAGGGGTATGCTCTCTGATGAATAACGTACTGCTGGGTGAGCTGGGTGGATCCGTTGCTTAGGGTTCGACACCAACAGCGTGAGCGTGCAGCAGGTACATGGACCATGGCCAACACAAGATATCTGAACTTAAGCTGAAATTAGGGGCTGATCGCGTGGGCAGAGGCCAGTCATGGAAGCTGGAGGTGTCCTCCACGATATCCAACCCGCTTCTCTTAGGTGTGTGTGCTGCACCACCGTCTTATATATACAAATGATATTATACATGCAATCACCACTCGCTTGAAGAGTATGCCCCTATGAGAGTGTTACCAAGAGAAGCTGGATACTGGGGCGATAATCGACCGCTGGTTGTACGAAGCATCACTGACTTGGTGTGATTACAATGTACGATCACTTCGTCAATTGTGTTCATGTCAGAGACCGGAGAGGGAAAACCAGTATGAGAGAATTGCCCCCAGGACGAGATGGCATGAACCCAACCAAGGTATGTAGTAGTGGAGCTGGTGATGCCCAATGCATGCCACGGATGCCGAAATCCACTGAAAAAAAAGCATCTCCCCGGCGGGGCAGAACAGAACTTGGCATTTCCAGTGTACTTTCGAGGCTGCCGGACTCTCTATCGATTGTTCAACCTAGATATGGTAGTCTCATGGCATTGTAGTTGTGCAAGGCAGTCACAAGCTGCTCCAAAGGGCGTGCTAAGAATCCACATCGGACGAGACTTTCGCTTTCGACCCCACGACCTCTGGAGCAAGGCAAACTATTCGCCTTCTCAATGGGAAGGCTGTCTTCTACGCGTTCTTACGACTCGAATGACATAATCTTGGAATCTGCGTTGGTTCTGTATTGAGTATGGCTGATTACCATAAGCTTGCGGGCATGATGGCCCATCATGGAGAAGTAGCTATTTTTCGTCGATTCGACAAGTTGAATCTCAAAAGCTTACTTTACATGCAAGCTGAGCTTATACATCTCGAGGCTGAATTGCATCAGATGGAGCTGGACGAAAAGTCGGCGGCAAATCCGAGCAAGCCTGCCTACCCATTTTCTGTGTACGACCTTCGAGAGGCAGCTTGCTCAGGCAAAGTCACTCAATGGACCAAGTATCAGGAAGTTCAGAGCAAGCTGCAGGCATACAGTATGTGTTATGAAACACGACTGCAATCAACTGACAGCGACTTCACCGTTCAGACGGCGCAGTGATCCAATATCTTGCGCTCCGCAAGGTTGTCAAGCCTGATGCCAACAGCGTTGAATGCCTTCGGGAGTGGCTAGATCGGCCGGAAGGCGGAGACTTTTTCCTTAAGGGGCGCGAAGCCGACATGTGGGAGAAGGTAGAGGACCTCGTATCGCTGGACTGTCAACAGCCGAGTAAAGATGCACTGACAAGGCTCATCAACGAGAAGTTTGTGCCTTGGTATCATCGCCGATGGGTCCACCGTTTCAAGGTAAGACGCTCCGTTTCTGATAATGTTTCCCACAGCACTTGACCATCAAGCAGCCATCCCCGACTGTAGATTGGTACGGAGTCTGGCAGTACGACCAGGGAATGCTTGAGACGATCGCAAACGCCATCAGCACCCTCTTGGCGTCGCTGCTCCCGAGCATCTCGATACTAGTGCTGTACTTCCTTTCGAAGCCGGTCACACGGCTGGTAACCATATTACTGTTCAGTGTGCTCTTTTCAGTGATTTTGTCTGCAGTTTCGACCGGCAGACGCATTGAGGTTTTTGCTGCGACAACTGCGTGAGTGATATGCTTATCTTCTTGTTGGCCGCTTGAAGATACTGATCTTTACATTCTTCGTCAAGCTTGGCTGCCGTGCAAGTAGTGTTCGTATCTGGAGCAGGCTTTTATTCTTCCTAGATGGAATTCTCTCAAGACTGGAAGGGCCATTGAATAATTATGGCTCAACGACCACTCCATTCGCATCGTATTGGGTCCTTGGGTCTATGTCAGTACGCCAGATTGCCTTGAGGACGTCTATGCAAGTACCGGAGTCGTCGATGGAAACCCTAGTATGCAATCAGTGAATGCAATTCATTGAAGGGTAGAGGACGCTTGGGAAAAGCACTGGAGCCGCTGTTTTCAACCACTTTTTCGGTATCTTTGGCATGTTCTATGATTGAGAGTCATATACGGGATCCGGACAAGCAAAGCACGATGCATTTGCAAGGTCTGAGCAAGTTTGCAGCAAAGATGTTTCCTGAAGATCAAAAACACGGGTGGATCGCTCGAGCTTGAGGAGCCCCTGTCACCGCCTTATTAGCTCCGGCAGAATATTCCCGCCCCCACCAAACATAAAAGTCCATCTTTCCTTCCTCAAGCGCCGTCCCCACCAACGCTGCGTTTCTTTGCTTCCAAACAGACGTGATCACCTGTATTTGCTTTACCGCACATACATCTGGTCATCGTCCCCTATCACCCTTCGTCGTCTGGATGGAATGGCTCGAATGGTGAGGTCGTTCCTCCACCAGAATAAAAGTTTATGCGATGACGTATCCGTACCTTAGTGCGATCCGAATTCCAAGATAGCCGCAATTTATCGTAATCTGCTCCCAAGCTTGGCGATTGACGATTTCCAGTGACAACTTGGCTCCTAAGACTCAATTCGGACTCCCTGTGACATGTAGCAGACGTTTGTCGAGGGATTGGACCAAATTTCCTTTGACTGACCCAAGGGTCTCTCGTAATAATGCGCATTGGCGCTCTTCGAGTCGTGGAAGCCCCTGTCAATCGATCCCTCCAGCCAATATTACCACAATGGCCACGAAACAGATCGGATCATACCCGCCTACAGCCACATACAATCAGTACTTGTCACAATTATCGTCAATCGACTACTGCAGCATGGAGACGTCCTCTCCAACCTGCCAGCAACCCAAATAAACGTCGACTTCTGCGCCCAATATCTACAAAACCACTTCCATATCGCCGTGGGCCTGTCTTTCGCTTCTTCTACGGATCCTTCGCCTACACTGGAGGTTTCATATTAGTCGTTGGTAGCCTGGTGGTAGGCTTCTTCATCTATGATGCTTCAACATACCGCGAGGATCTTTCCTACACGGATATCCCCGTTGCGACCGAAGCCTTGTACCCTCGAAGAGGAGGTCCAAAGAATCTACCTATTGCTGACACCTTAGTGTCCGATGATGACTGCCCCGAGAACACACGAGCGAAGCACAAGCCCAAATTGGTCGTGTTGGGAAGCGGATGGGGAAGTGTTGCACTGCTGAAGCAGCTCAACCCCGAAGACTATCACATCACGGTTGTTTCTCCAGTCAACTACTTTCTCTTCACCCCAATGCTACCCTCGGCGACGGTAGGAACCTTGGAGTTGAGGTCGCTGGTCGAACCGATTAGGCGGATCGTACAACGAGTCAAGGGTCATTTTCTGCGAGCAGAAGCAGTCGACGTCGTGCTATCCGAAAGATTGTTGGAAGTTGCCCAGGTCGATGCTACTGGCGAGCAGAGACACTTCTACCTCCCCTATGACAAACTTGTCATTGGCGTTGGTAAGCTGGCGATCGGGCGCTGAGTGATCTAGGTTGCTGAAATTATCCAGGCTCAACAACCAATGCCCACGGCGTCAAGGGCCTCGAAAACTGCCATTTCCTGAAGACCATCGAGGATGCAGCTAAAATCAGGAACAAAATCTTGCAGAACCTTGAGCACGCTTGTCTCCCAACAACCACTGACGACGAACGGCGACGGCTTCTCTCATTCGTCGTCAGCGGCGGTGGACCAACGGGCGTTGAGTTCGCTGCAGAGTTGTTCGACCTGCTCAACGAAGACTTGGGACGATCGTTCCCAAAGATATTGAGGAACGAGGTGTCGGTGCACGTTATACAAAGCAGAGGCCACATCCTAAATACTTACGATGAAGCGCTATCGAAATTTGCCGAGGAAAGGTTTGCACATGACCAAGTGGAGGTCCTGACGAACTCCCGGGTCAAAGAGGTACGGCCGGATAAGATCCTCTTCACGCAGAAGGACGAGAACGGGGAGACCGTCACGAAAGAATTGCCGTTGGGCTTCTGTTTGTGGTCGACGGGTGTCGGTATGTCGTATCCTCTCCTCAAGGCTGGCAATTAATGTCTGGGTGCTTACCGTCTCCTTGTAGCGCAAACCGAATTCTGCAAACGCATCGCCGAGAAGCTCGAAGTTCAAACCAACCGCCACGCCCTGGAGACCGACACCCACCTCCGCCTCAACGGCGCCCCTCTTGGCTCCGTTTACGCTATCGGCGACTGCTCCACCGTCCAAAACAACGTCGCCGACCACCTCGTCACCTTCCTCCGCACGCTCGCCGTCGAAAAAGGAAAAGACCCCGAAAAGATGCAAATCACATTCGCCGAATGGCGCCAGGTCGCGCAACGAGTCAAGAAACGTTTCCCGCAAGCTTCCGACCATCTCCGCCGCCTCGATAAACTCTTCGAGCAGTACGACAAGGACAAAAGCGGGACGTTGGATTTCAGCGAAATGCACGAACTGCTCAACCAAATCGACTCCAAACTCACCTCCTTGCCCGCCACGGCGCAGCGCGCGCATCAGCAGGGTCAATATCTGGGACGGAAATTCAGCAAACTCGCGCAGGCGGCCCCCGGGATGGCGGCAAACGAGGTCGATTACGGCGATCTGGATGACGCGGTGTACAAGGCGTTCGAATACCACCACCTGGGCAGTCTGGCCTACATTGGCAATTCGGCCGTCTTCGACTTTGGCGGACTGAGCTTCAGCGGTGGCTTGTTGGCCGTATATTTGTGGCGGAGCGTGTATTTTGCGCAGAGCGTGAGTTTCCGGACGAGGGTGCTGTTGGCGATGGATTGGAGTAAGAGGGCGATGTTTGGGAGGGATCTGATGAATTATTGAGACTGCTGCTGCTCCTGCGTACGGTAGGGCAGGTTAGGGTGGGGTAGGGTAGCCATGGATTTGGGAACTCGGAATACAAACGTGTATAAAATAGTTGATCTCTGTGAATGTAAGTGCGGTGTGCTTATCTGAGTGAGCGTTGTGGTCCTTGTTAGGTCTGTGGCCTGTGAGAGCTAGAGTCTGTACACCCTCTACAGTCATAAGCACAACCCTTCTCCTATTGGATTCAGGAATCCCCAAAGCACGTGAGGGAATCTCATTAATATTCATCCGCATGATCTCGATCCACCCACAGTTCCATCTACCGGGCTCGGGGTAGAAGCTTATGCCCTCCCGTCGATGGCGTGAAGATCATCACGACCACCAATTCTGTTTCGAAACATCCCTCACATCATATCGATAACGAAAACTCAAACCCGACTCCCCTCCACTCAACAACAAGTACAACACACACACGGCATGCAAATCACGCAATTTCACGCGGCGATCAAGAACGAGAAAAAGTCCGAATGGTGTGGAAGAAAATTCCCATTGTATATCAGCTAAATTTCCAACTGCAAAATTTCCACCGCCTTCCCTATTCATGATCAGTCATAAGAAAGTCAAGTCATCGTGATGAATTTGCCGGCCTAGCCAAGCTAACGCCCCTTTTTGGTGGCGGTGGTATCTATCTATGGACCCCCCTCCCTGATTTTCCCAATCAATCGACCGACCGATCCCGGGGTTCGGTTCGTTTTTTGCTCCAGCGGAAATCTTCGAAAAAAATCAATGAAAGAAAGAAAGAAAGGTTCCTGAAAAAGTGTCTATATACGTGCCTCTCTCTCCGGTATGGAGGGCAGGCAGAAAGAAAGAAAAACAGGCTTCGGGGTCGGACGATGGTCGAACGAGTGGATGATGTCTGCCCCGAAGACCACTTGCGACGAGCGACCGCGAGGGAAGCCAGCCGCAAGAACGTTGCTGAGAAGTATCAAAAGCTGGGGTGAAGAATCGAAGTGGTCTATATTCGTGAGGTCGTAATTGAAAATAGACGCGCTAGGCGTCGCAGGCGGCTGAAGGTTCAATAGCCGGTGATGGTCAACTCCTTGGTCTTGACGCTCCAGGAGAATTGATCGGCGGCGGCTCCGGTCTTGGAGGTTTGTTTGCCCATGACGCTGCCGGAGTGGACGTACGCGTTGAACTCGGCGGTATTCTGGAAGAAGTCGACAACTTTGTCGTCGGCCTGCTTGTCCATGTGCACGCTGGTCAGAACGCCGTCTTCGCCAGTGGTGCCCTCGAGGTACCCCGTATCGAGGAGTTCCTGCTGGGTGCCGACGTCCAGGGTGGTCCAGGCGGAGTTGGCTTTGGCAAGGCAGTCTTGCTCGCCAGCAAGAGACTCCTTGCCGTTGATCTGTTTGTCGCCGTGCGCAGGGCCGAGGGTGGTGTCGGACATGCCGAACTGCATGTCGCTGTTGTACCACGTCTTGTACTCGCCCGGAGAGTCGCCGCGGAAGTTGACCTCGAAGCGGGAACCCTCGCCGTTCTTGGCGGTGAATGCGCCGATGAAGCCTTGGCCGAGATGGAAGTTGACGGTCTGGCCCGGGAGCACGGTCGCTGCAGGAAGAGAACCCTCACCCGCGCCGTAGGCTGTTGGTGGATTGTCGGCGTTGCCCTCGACCTTGTAGACGTGGGTCTGGGTGGGCGAGGTGTTGATGAGGTTGATGAGAGGGCCATCCGGGCTATAATTGGCGACCCCTTGGGTGTCTGCCAAGACGGCGGAGAAGAAAGAGAAGAGGGTGGCGACTGCCGCGAAGATTGCGAATGAGTGCATGGTTGGCGATTGGACTGCTGTTAGCTGGTCTCAAAGAATCAGGCTGAAGGATTGAATTGTGTCAACGAGAGCAAACAAGCGCCAATGGGGTAATGATTCTAGAAGGAAGATTCTTTCTTGATGAAGCTCTTGGGTATCTGAAGAATGAGCCGGAAGGAGTGTGATTGACCGAAGGTGAGTAAACGACTTGCGATCAAAGGAATGTGAAGAGTATCCAAAGAGCCTAAGGGACAGTGAAATTCGTCCGGGTGTGTTGGTCGCAAACAGACGGAAAGGGAAGAGATGGGCGGAGTATATATACATGTCTGCAGCTAGGCTAAAGGCTGCGAGTGTGGGTGGGTCTCCAGGAAAGAGACGGAACAGGCGAGAGAGAAAGATTGGGGACGCCTTGGCTGAGATGCCTTAGGATTGGTGGAGAAAAGAGGGCGCACGTATGCTTAATGGTAGAACGGTGCCCTAGAGGGAGCCAGAGAAGCCATCCGAAGGACGGGGTGATGGAGGGGGAAGGGCTTACGGCAATGCAGTCTCAGGATGCGTTGCAGCCATGCATGAGCTGAGTTGCAATTGCGGTGCGGGTTCTCAGCTTCTGACTGTGTGGGTGTTTGGGAAGATGGAACCAACTATGTTGATGTTGAGAGTCGTCTAGATGTGGAAAGAGCGCAAGCTAGCCAAAGTCTTGCATAGTAACTGTTCCCGTGGAAAAGCGCGCATCGATGGCGAGAGGATTGGAGAAGGGTCCAAACCCATCCGAAAGAGCAGCACCAAACAAGCACGCGAGTAAACAAGATGGCAACAATGATTACTTTGTACGCTTGACAGCAGATGAGAAACAACAGCGCATCGCTCCATTCTTGTTGTTGCGACTGGTGAGATGCCTGAGCCTTGGGAGGGCGATCACTTACCCGAAAGTCAGAATTGTACGGTTTGTACCTGGGCTGGACGCCCTACCGGAAGATGTGTCGGACCGCAAGGGAGAGTGTCGTGTTCCTGCAGGACCCAGACCCGATGAGTCCAGGTACCAAGGTAGAGGCACGCCAAACAACCAGTGACTTGTCCAGGAACAGGGCAAAGGCCAGGCACTGCCGGGTTTTCACCGCACAGCACATGGCGAATATAATAATGAGAATCCTGATGGTGGGAGGCCGAAAGATCAATTGGACACGTTGATGGTGGTGTGGAGACTGATTATTATTGAACCAATTGTTGCTTTTCGTCTGTTCTTCCTTCGGGTGAACTGACCACCAATCCACCGTCTTTTTTCCAGTCCATTTTCGGCAAATTCTCAATCGGGAAATCCACTCGGTCACGTGATCTTGCGGTAGGGATCTCCACTTCCTCGGACGAGGGGTTTCTTTCCTGCGATCCATTTCTATAGTAAATCCGTTGATTTCGCTTGTCATGATCGATTCGTGAATATTACGTACTCTGTTTTACAATTAGCGGGCGCAAATAATCAATGGGAAGTCCTGACTCGATGGGTCAGTCCTCAACCGGCACCCAACCAACAACCCCTTTAACATCATTGAGAAACACTGGGGGGGAGAATCTAGAGTACTGATCAAAGTAGCACTGGAGCGTCACTACTGCTTCCGCACTCGAGCCAACGTTTGTTGCGTAGAATAAGCAGATTGCTGTTTCCCTCTGTCTCGAACAAATCCAGCCACCAAAGCCAGTCGGGGGTATCTTTCATCATGCACTTCCAGAACGCCGTCTTTTTTCTTCCTGATCCGATGCGAGACGCAACGAGAATACTCTGATGCTGCCCCGAAGCTCATCATGCGCGAGATTGCTGCAATGAGAAAACAGATGGCGTAATATGCTGTTCATGTGTGTCGTCCACGGAAAATTTCAATCATTCCCACTCTTCGTCGTCGTCCACACTCTTCCGGCTACTCTTCCTGCGCCCGAGTAGTGAAGGCCGTCCCCGCTTCTTGTGAGGCGTCCCTGCAACCGACCCCGATCTCTTTCTTTTCCCGGGCCCTCGAGACCCACCACCGCTCATCGGCACTGGACTGCCTGCTGCTTCGTCCCCACTTGGCGTTCGTGGGCGTCCGGCGCCTTCCTCGTCTCCTTCCGCGCCCACTCGGGTTTCGTGGTCGATCGATAGCAGCTCAACGAACGCTGAACACTGTTGCATCATCTTCTCCTGGCTCCCAAGTGATTCTACCCTCTCGGCGATCCCGGCTACCACTTTGTCGCCGCTGATACCCGGCGTCCTGCTTGGAGCCTTGTTGACGTCCTTCGCTTTTCCGTTGGGTTTTCCCTCCTTCGCTTGCGCATTCGAGTTGAGACCGTAGAGCCGTCGCAGGTACGTTCGTGTGTCCCAGAGACAGGACAAGATGATCGATGCCGTGGTCAATTGATGCAGTCGCTGAGGTGCTACCTCGGCCGTGGCTAGGCATTCGTCGTTTGTCGGCAGTCCTGCATCTCGGCCATTCTCGCCCAAGTCCCCCAGGATCGCTTCGACCCTGACATGGAATACCTCTGTGTTGATGCTATGCGCAACCCCGGGGCCTGTGTTGGCCACGATCCTCTCCATACAAGTGAGCGTGTGCAGTAGTTCATCCACTCGTCCATAATCGAAAAATGCCAGGTTCTCGATGAGGAATCGTGAGAGCTGCAAGCTTGCCGGCACAGCGCCAGATAGATCGAGTTTGTCCGGCTCGAAATCAATCTTGGCACAGAAATTGCTGATGAACTTCTTCTGATACTTGCTTTTACTGCTTTTGATGATCTCGAACGTCGAGTGAAGTTTCGACATGTAAGGCGCTGTTCGGAATCCACAAGGATCTTTGACAACGTCTTTTTGATATCGGTACGCTTCGACGATCGCTCTCATATACTCGCGCTCGAACATGCTTTCGTGTTGCTGATGAACATCGGCATGCGCCTGGCAGGCGACACTGGCAATCGCTGCATTAGACGACGTTTCGAGAGCTACCAGGGCTGGACCGGACTCTTTAGGATGTACAAGCCCTTGGCGGTTAATACTGGCAATCACTTCAGTTGCTGTAAGTGCGGTTGCATCCTGACTGGCTAAAGCAATGGATAGAACGTTCTGAAGGAACCGTTGCGCAATGAGTGCTGACGCTCCATCGCCTTCGCTGGCTTTCATTGACCCGCCTAATTTGCCGTTTGCGGCGTTTGGGCCATTTGCTGAGGAAACGTCGGGCTTGCTGGAGGCTTGATTTTCTTGCATGGCGAAGAAGTCTCGGAAATTGCCGAGTACAACGTTTTGCACATCCGATTGACCTCCGACCAACGCTTTCTGGAAAACGTCGCTGACCTCAGCGTAGTTGAAGTGGTGTGGCGATGCCTGACATATTAGACCAATGCTGTTGAGTGCATCCACTCTCAGTGACAACGGCTGCGTGCTGCTCGCAAAAGGTTCGATGGAATTGATAATCATCCCTGACACCGACGTCCCTTGCCACGGTGCCAATGCCTCCTGGAATCCACGCAGCTCACCCTCGAGGTTACAGTGCTTCCCGAAAGCGCCGACGATCTGAACACACCTCTTGGCACTCTTCGTGTCCTTTTCATTCTGATTCAGATCCTTGACTTTGTAGATCCGGAGATGTTTGATGACAGAAACAATCAGCTTGACTAATCGTTCCGGATTATTAAGAATAGTATTCATAGTCCACAGGCAGGCCGCCACCTCGTTGAGCTCTGTCTTGCCGAGCTTCTGAACATTTTTGAATAACGCACTTTGAATCTCCCTGAGGAGGTTCTGCTGAACCGACGGTATCACAGGCAGCACGCATCGGAAAATGACCACAACGGACCTCAACAAGTTTGAGTCTTCGGCATTTGTGAGATTCGAAGTATAAGGTTGGAGGTATTGCAGTTGCTCGGCATCGAACAGGCGTGCATCAGCCCTGGCGAACACTGTGAGAAACTGAACAATGTGCTTCTGCTCGAGGCCTTCCGGTCGCGCCTCTGGATCGATCATGCTTTCGAACGCAACAGAAACGAGCTTTTGGCACACTCTGAAACTCGATGGCGCTGCTTTGGTACCGCTGCCCAATAAGTTTCGCAATAATGAGACCAGAGCGGTGCAAACACCATCGCCGTTCCGCGTGGCACTTATGACGAGTTCCATCTGTTCTTTCAAAGCGAGTTTGTCCTGAATAGGAATCTCGGTCGTCTCCTCGGAGCATTTCCAGAACGGCGAGAACCATAATTCTTCGAGGATTTGACTTGCTAATTCAGAGACACCTTTATCGTCATCACTTGTCCTCTGAAGCAAGTATTCCATGATGATGCTCTTTACTTCTTTGCTGCCGTTACGAGTGAACACTTCCTTGAGAAGCTTTATCGATCGCTTTCTCACCGTGACTGTAGGATCGCTTGAGAGCGAGAGAACTGGTTTGAGAAAGTCCTGTTCAAGAGCGGGCTTTTGGTGGATGCACTTTCCGATTAGCATCAATGCTGAGTCGCGGACCATAGGCGAAGCGTCCGTTGCACACTTTATGAGTAACGTTTTGACATTCCTGGCTCGCTCCAGCAATGATGGGTCCTTCTCCAGCATGTGTGTGACACTCTTTAAGCTCCTCGTTCTCACTGTGATCTGTTCACTGGTGACCGAATCCAGGAGGATGTTGACTGTACGGTCAAATCGACGACAGAAGTTCATATGGAGGACGGTCAGCGCGTAAGCCAGGCGGCACTGTCCTTTGGTTACAGCCTCCATATCGCTGGTGCAAGTGTTAGCGTGTTCAAGAAACCTGATACAAAAAGATAGCAGAGCTTACTATGATGGGTTCCACGCCCTTTTGGATAGCATCTTCTGCAGCTGATGAACCACGAGATTTTCTGCAGACTCTGCCGTAGATTGCGTCGAGCCAACATTCCTTGCCCACTGTGCTAGATAGAAGACCTGCGCACTTCGGGTAGGCAGCCCCTCTGAATCAATAGATGCAAGATAATCTAGCACGATACGGTATGGACCATCCCAGACGAAGAGCTCGCTGCTTTGGGAGCGGCCATCAATATAGTCATCGAATATCTGCCGCAGGTAGCTGCTCCGGTCAGAATCTTGGTTCTCCAGATTTCTTGCAAGAGTTTGAGTCCCGGCGACGAGCTCAGATATTGCTGAGCCCATGATACCAAGAAGTTCCAGAGCCATGGTTTTGGCGGGCGCTGTGGACTTGTTCTCAGTAATATTCATCATTATCGACATTAGCACGTTCAGGAGTAACTCTGCCGCTGGCCACTCGGCATTGCTCAACACCAAAATGAGATCTTCTGCAAACATGTCTAGCAGATGCCTATACGGTTGGTCTCCAGTCTTTGACGCTGTCATTGCTCGTCGTACAAGATATCCCATAACGTATTGAGCGTCCCTTGCTGCATTACTGCTGAGCTCATTGGCTTCTGTTGACAATCGTTGCTTCGCGCTACCATGCGTGTCGCCATCGGAACCGACTGATAAGGCTTGCGATCCTTCGCGGTCATCCTCAAGCTCCGAGGAATTTTCTGCCTCAGATTCTGCCGATATGGATCTGGACTGGCTACGTTTGCGCTTGGTGGAGACTCGAGGCTGCGTTCTCTTTATAAATCTCTGCGCTGGAGCTGCACTGGTCTGAATAAGTCTCATGATAAGCGCAGAGACAAGCTGAATACTTGTGCCGTCTGACAGCTTGAACTGACGGGCATTCTGTCCTTTGGTAGGCAATTTCTGTAACGAAGATAGAATCTCATCAAAGATGAACGGACGTTGCTCCGGATTTTTGGCGGATATCCCTGTAATGATATCCATGGCAGTTCGACGTGGAGCCTCGAACTTCTGGATACCAAGAATCGACTCTTTCTCAAGTTGAGCGTTTTCCACAAACAAGATTCCAACAGCAAAGAATTCCAAAGCTGTTATTATCGTCTCAGCTATATCCACTTTTCCAAGCATCTCCACAAGCATCTTCATTACTTTGTTTGCCTGATAGAGCAGCTGACCGATGTCCTTTTTGTAGGGAGAAACTAGTTCAAAGATTTCTGCCCCCGAATCCTTTGGCCGAGCTTCGACGATAGGGATAATGCACGGATTGAAAATCTGATTGAGGACACCAACCACATTCTGCAATACCTCTTCAGAACAGACTTTTTTCTCACCATTAAGTCCAGTCATAATCTTGACAATGATCCTTGCGGACCGTAACGCGGATTCTGCAAAACCTGCTCGCTGCAACCATGCCGAGAAATCGTCGTTGCTCCACGTCGCATCTATTGAAAGCTCTGATGATTGAGCGATTATCAGGTTCGCCGTGCAAAGCTTCTGCAAACGACATAAATCATCGATAGGAATGTCGCCTAATCTGCCAGTCGCTATCACTTTCTGTAACGATGAGTCCAACTTGACAAGCTTGTCGGTTGCCAGTGCGCGGACTTCAGCACCCTCCTGGTAGACACATATGAAATACGAAGACTCGTTGGTGGAAGGAACGGCAGAAGCTTCTTCTGCGAGGTGTTCCTCAGCTTCGAAAATGCCCTGCAGTAACGTCCGAAGGTCATCTGTAGCCTGGTCTGCTACCGCTCGTTGATCTCTCGTCTTGTCGTGAGGAATCACTACCACGGGCCTATCTTCCCCTCCTTTCTTACCGGGTCTCAAAGGTTCATCTTCATGAAATGTCTTGTAGTCGCTGATTAGAGACTCAGCCGACAAAGGCGGGATCAGTACCATAGGAGAATTGTTCACTTGCTTGATGTTCGAAGGGGTAGCCATGATATGGGCATTGCTTGCGAACGCTTTCTGATTAGCTGTGGTAAAGCCAGGAGTAGTCGGAGTCGCTAGCGGTCCGCCAGCCTGGGTTGGCGCCGGCTTGCGGTCATGATCCGGTTGCTTTCTAGGCATTTTTCTTTCCTTCGGAGAAGTGGATTCTGGACTGCTTGGAGTAGGGTCTACAGGGACTATTGTCAATAGTGGTATAGAATAAGGATCGAGGGGACTAACATCTGTTTTCCAACTGGGTGGAATCAAGAACCAAGTTCGCAAAGGGGCCAAGTGAAGGAAGTTTGGACCGTCGGTCAGCTTTCTGTGATAAACGGCCATCTGAGCGGCGTTCAGTGAAGGATGAAGGTGATTTGAAATTGCTGTTCAGTTAGCCCAGGTCGTCGGACGGCCAAGTGACAAAAGCTTACAATTCTGTAAGGTTGCTTCCTTCGAAATATCCCTTGATTGCACCCAAAGCGTGCTGTGCCATCGATGACTTGCCCTGCGTCCTCGCAATATCGGCATCAAGCAGCTCAAGGGGCTCGCGTGCAGCTCTTCGATCGACCATGGTCGGAAAAAGTGGGCTTGTATCAGATATATCGTTGTGCGGTGCGGGTATGGTATCTTGGTGCTGTCAGCGGTGGTACTAATAGCAGACGAAGAGACTCGCAAGCCCGCTACCAGCCCTTACCGGTGGTGAAAGGGACTATTGAGGAGAAGGGCGAATATTGTAGTGCTTCATCTACACTTAAAAGCCTTGGCCGACGGGGACGCCTAGAGGGGAGAGCTCCATTCGGCTGAGCGTGGCTATGACCGTTGATGTTTAGAGCCTGACGCTGCTCCCTTGACCAGGTCGTTTCTCGACGAGCTTCGATGGGGATAAGGACGGTAGGACTGGAGGCGATCTGGTGCTGGGGGTTTGCTGGAGCCATTGCTCATCAGCAAAGGCTGATGTTGAGACAACGACGGATTTGGGCTGTCTCGTGACTCCACAGCAAACATGGCCTTGTGAAGCTCACAGTGGAAGAACACTCCAGTTATGGGTCTTTGGTCCATAAGGTACTTCCAGAAGCGGTGGATGTCTATGATTGGTCACTTTTGCACCCGTACTCGTACCGTTCCCGTCGAAGCTTCGGCCTGAGCCTAATTTTTAGTCTGTGGCCCGAGCTTCTGGCGATCAAACGAAGCTTGAACGTGGAATCTACCAAAAGCCTTCTAATTGTCCTCAAACCCAGTATCAAGTCATCAGCCAGGAGCCAATGACTGCGATCGGGTCACTCGTTTTCTGTACCGACTGCGGCAACCTGCTGGATGGAGCTTCTGGTGACAAGAAAGTGATACTTACTTGTGAGGTATGTGGCACGAACAACAAAGGTACGTAATTCCATTAATAACCTCATATACATCTTCTTACCCTCACCTCAGATACTTCCTCGACAATAATCACAACAAAATCAAAGCCTTCCGCTTTTCCTTCCGCCCTTCGCTCGAAGCGATCAGCTGTCCAAACCTTGACTGCGGAAGATACTCGAACCACGGCCACCATCCGACAAGCTTGTCCGGAATGTGGAAAGCAGGAGGTGAGGTATTACACGCAGCAGTTGAGGAGCGCCGATGAGGGGACCACGGTCTTCTACAATTGCGATCAATGTGGGAATAAGTAGGTTGGAGCAGTGCACCGGGCCATGCAGACCTCCTATCTTACGCATCTTACAGGTGGCAATCCAATAATTGAGCGGGTCCTGTCAGATGCTATGATTTGACTCTAGCGAATGGCGAGAAGTCCGAGTCTTCCGCCAGGGTAGCATACTCCTTCTCGCCGGTTTTCTCGAATTCTGCCATATCCAAAGCTACGACCACACTATCTCTGACGACCTGTTCTTCATCGTCCAGAAAACTTCTGAGGACGTCCTCGACCCCTTCTTCGTCTCCTAGGCTACCTAAAGCCTCCGCAGCCTCATGCCGCACCATGCTCTCCTCCTTCCGATTACTCAAAGTCGCTATTAAACTGGGTATGGACGCTGGATGTGAAAGTTGACCAAAGACGAATGCGATTTCGTGACGGAAAAGTGCCGAAGGATCTCGGAATCCGGAGGCTAAGGCTTGAATTGCTGGGATAGCAGTCGGAAGGTCAGGCGGCGACGAAAGATCCCGAAGAACGAACATTGCCCGGTACCGCTCAAAAAGAGGGCGTCGTGTGTCGAGTAAGAGCTCTTGAAGCTCATCGATCGAGAAGCTGGATCCTGTCTGCGGTAGGGGAGGAGCTGGGTCTACCGAAGCGAAATCGCTGTCCGAATGTTAAGCCAACAACACCGCGTGCAACGTAAATGTGTCCAAAATTTTTTACCTTTCGCGTAATTTCTCTCCTCCTCTCTGCGCTGAGTGCTCCCATTCAATCCTACTAACGGCAATCTCACATGTTTCTCTCACTACTGTCGCTTCGGTGTCGTCATCCCTCATTCGCCTTAGTTTATCCAAGCTATTACTGTCACCCAGAGCTCCCAAGGCTTCTGCAGCCTCATGCCTACACATTGGATCCTGGTGTTTGTCTTCTAATATCTGGCGCAGAAAGGGAACAGATGACATATTCCTCGTCTGCCCCAAGCAATAGGCAAGTTCATGCTTCAGCAATGCCGACGGCGAGTGAAACGCAGCGGCTATGGCATGAATTGCAGGAAGGCTTTGTTGCGTTGGAGGTTGGAGAGACGCAAAATGTTTCAAAGAAAAAAGAGCTCGGAAGCGGCGAGCCAGAGGAACCGATTCTGAGACGAGAGCCTTTCGGAGGGCCGTTATCTCAGTATCGTCAGTGCCAGCATCGATTGTGCTTGTTTCCTCGATAGCTGATGGTGCCATTATACTGGGAGTATCGTGATTTTTTTAAGACCGGAGCGGGTTGGAGGGGATATCAATGTTGCTGGTCAAAGGTCTCTTCCTAGAGTAGAGTATTCGATTTTGTGATTCAAGTGGGGGTCGGAAATAACAGTCCGGCGTTAAGTCTTATCGATTATCGATACATAGTCAAAATTTCCCCTAAGCATCACCAGCACCGCTTGTATACCACCCAACCCAAGCGTATCTATCTTAAGCTCCACCGACACTCTGGGGCAAAGCTCTCGCGGCCTTTCGGTATCTCACAATGGCTAAAACACCCCAATACAAAGTGGCGAAAAGCTCTCGAAGTTCAATAACCACGCACAATGACAAAATCAGTAAACATATCTTATGAAGCTTAATACTGAATCTGCTAATTCCTAAATAGCTGATCCCCGGTTTACAAACATCCAGACTGATCCAAGATTTCGGCTGCCCTCCAAAAAGACTAGCCGTGTCCAGATAGACGAACGCTTTAAGCACGTGCTGCAGGACGAAGCTTTTACCAGTAGAGCCAAGGTTGACAGATACGGTCGGCGACTACCTAAATATGCTGGGAAAAAGGAGCTGGAAAAATACTATAGCTTCGATGGAGACGACGGAAGCCTAACTGAAGACAGCAATATTGAACTAGACCTCGGAAAGGCAAAGGCTGAAGCCGAAAAAAACCTGTCATCATCGGCTGAGGAATCCTCGTCTGAGGAAGAGAGTGGTGTTGAAGAACCAGAAGAAGATGAGGCCTTTGGCCTGTTAGATGCACAAGAGCCTGGCGGTGGAGCAATACCGGTAGGAGAAATCACCTCGCGGATAGCCGTGGTCAATCTAGACTGGGACAACATTCGTGCGGCAGATCTGATGGCAGTGTTCTCAAGTTTTGTCGCAGGCGCAGGAGTAATACATAAGATTTCAATTTATCCCAGTGAGTTTGGCAAAGAGCGAATCCAGAGGGAGGAGATGGAAGGCCCACCTAAAGAGATATTTTCGCATAGCAAGATGCATAGCAAGCCTGAAGAACAAGAGTCTGAGCTCGAAGACCAAGATGATGACGGCTCTGGTCCTGGGGAAGACGATGAACAGATCAAGAAGTCCTTACTCCAAGAGGAGACAAGCCAAGACTTCGATTCTACGAAATTACGACGGTACCAGCTAGAGCGCCTGCGATATTACTATGCGGTACTTATCTGCTCATCTCCTTCGGTAGCTCAAACGATCTACCAAGCTGTCGATGGCACCGAGTACCTCACTACAGCCAATTTCTTCGATCTACGATTCATCCCAAACGACGTAGACTTCTCGCAAGATGAACCACGAGATGAATCTGTGCGAATACCGGACGGCTATCGGCCCAATGAGTTTGTTACAGATGCATTGCAACATAGCAAAGTCAGGCTGACCTGGGACGCTGACGACGGAACTAGAAAGGAAGTGCAAAAAAGGGCCTTCTCAGCGAGCAGAGCAAACATTGACGAGAATGATCTAAAAGCATACTTGGGGAGCGATTCTTCTGATGATGAAGCAGACATCCCAGAGCCTGTTGTCGTAGATGCTACAACTGTCGGCGCGATAGAATCGCCTCCTCACCAGAATGATCCCTCATCGCAACCCCTGCCTAAAGTCTCAAAGAAAGGTGCAGAACGCCAACGTATGCGTGCGCTTCTCGGTGTTGACGCGAAGCCCGTCATCGCCAGTGGGAAATCCAAGTCCGATCCCGCCCCAGTGGGCGATTTGCAGATTACTTTCTCGTCTGGCCTCACCTCATCCTCCCAGCCAAACCAATCAGTCTTCGCCAACTCCCCTGATGACCGCGAAGAGACCACCGTTGAGAAGTATGTCCGCAAAGAGAAAGAGCGGAAAGCACGTCGCAAGTCCAAACTCAAGGCCTCCCATGAGGATACCCCTAATGCCTCTACAAACGACAACAAAGCAAGTGACGAGGATGGTAACGAAGATCCTGAGAAAACCAAAGACCTCGGATTTGCCGACCCCTTCTTCGCTGACCCCGACTCCGTCAAAACGGCCCAAACAGCGGCAGACCGCAAAGAAGCCAAGCGTCTCAAAAAGTCTGAACGCGCCGCGGAAGAGGCTGCCACCTCGGCACAGAGAGCAGAGCTTGAGCTATTGACCATGGAAGACGATGCTATCACCACTAACGCCGACGGTGACAGGAAGGGAGTCCGCCATTTCGACATGAAGGAAATCGTGAAAGCCGAGAAGGCGTCGGCCAAGATCCAGAAAAGTAAGCGTATGCAGAAACGCCTGAGTGAGAGAGAGAAAGAAGCGTTGAAAGCGAAATCTAAAGATGGCTTCCGAATAGACGCCCAAGATCCGAGATTTGGTGCGATATATCAGAGGGCGGAGTTTGCGATTGATCCCAGTCATCCGCGATATCAAGCGACGGAGGGAATGAAGGAGCTGCTGGAAGAGGGGAGGAGGAAGAGGAAGAAGATGGATGATGAAATTGATGGAGAAGATACAGAGGACCGTAGGAAGTCCAAGACGCGGGAAGGGAAGGGCGATGATGTGGCAGGGTTGGTAGCGAAGATAAAAGTGAAGTCGAAAAGGTGAGCTGTACAAAGACCCTCGTGGTAAAGACTATATGTACATTTTCCGTCTCCTTTCATCCAATAAGCCCGATTCGTTCGGTTCGTGCTGGAGGACCGATGCTGCTCAACGCATCCCCTTTTGTCTTGCCCTACGTACAGTTCTCCCACTCCGTCTCATTGCGAAACCAGTCCCACTTGTTCCTGTTCCTTCTACGGACATGCAACGTTTGTAGCGTCCCCCATCAACACCCAAAGTATCTCTTCTCAAGCCAGCGCTCGTGGTAGTCCTCGACGATCGTGCAAACAACGACTCTCACATCAGGAAAAACCTTCAACAGCCTATTCAGCCCCGTCTTCCCTGCAGAATACGTCACAAACACTATCCTGCTGGCCTCAACCCCATGATCTACCAGCACCCGAACAGTCATCAGAGCAGCTCCCCCACTGGACATCTGTGAGTCCAGCAATAGCACACTGCTGTGCCTTGAAATGTCCTCCGGCAGGTGCAGGAAATGAAGCTCTGGCTCACCAGTTCGATAATTCGACTGGATCAGGAGTCGTCCCGTCATTGAGTCTGGGATCACACGTTTGAGACCGGTCTCGAGACAGCTTCCGCCTCTGAGAATCACAACGGCACTCGTCTCGCCCTTGATTTCCAGGCCATGATATTCGTTGCCTTGCGGCGTCTGAACGGCCTTCATGTCGAAACGAAGATTCTCCAAAGCCCTAAACCGTTATCATCGGAAAAGTTGATCTCCTCGCTGCGGCTTACCTCTCGACCAGGAGCCCGGATAGGCGATCGAAATAGAAGATGAAATCAACGTCATCGGTCCCTGGATCTTGTAGAATGGTATTGATTGCCGTGATCTGCTTGCTCTGCTTCAAAAGAAGGACGTTTTGTGAAAGGGGTTCGTCCTCAGCTTGTTGGCCCAATCTCTTCAGGTCTTCCTGATGGTTTCTCGACTTCTTGATAAGCAGGAGTTGGATGTGTTTGACCACCATGTCGATGGCCACGCGGTTGTCTATGCCTCGCGGAATTATGATGTCTTGTTCCCATGAGCGTATGGCACGTGAAATTATAACGGAAGACTCACCCGCATTTTCTCGCTGCGGATAAACATGGCGCTGGAAATTTGGCTTCACGAATGAGGTCCATTGCTTGATGCAACCTTCGATGTCTCTTCCCCTCTCCTTTACATCACGCATGACTGGCTTTCACCTTAGCGTTAGACCACGTGCTGGATGCAGATGTAGGTGAGGCAACGTACTTCGTCGAGCAAGACATAGATCTGCATCCGCCTCGGCAAATATCTTGACATCCAGCAAGTCCAGCACACGCGGCTCGTACAGAGCATAAATTCCTTCTAGTATCAATACATGGGGTGAATATATCGATACGGTATTATCCTGACGCTGATGCTGTTCAAACGAGTAAACTGGTATTTCGGCACGTCGGCTACGCGTTCATCAGCAATGGGCAGATCAGGAGTGTAGTAGTATCACCCTTGTTTGAGGTCTTTCAGCCGTTCAACCATTAGGTCAAAGTCGACGGCTGACGGAGCATCTAGATCGTACTCATTCCTATGAGCTAGGGCATGTTGCTCCGGGGTCAATATCTTGTAAAAAGAATCCTACGTCCATTGAGCTTACTATTTTGTCAAAGGCAGGACGATATATACCATCGACAGTACGACCACCCATGGCAGATTCAACGAAGAGACAATGGCAAGAGCAAGAGAGGTCTTGCCACTTCCTGACGACCCGGCAACACCGATGATGCTGGTATCTGCCCATGGGGGCGAGTAGTGCGCTCCTTCCATGAATGCTGGCAAAGCACAAGGAATGGAAATAGAGAAGCTGGCCTCTCACTGACAATCTTCCAACTGTATCACCACAGCTGCATTACTTGACAGAATTATTACCACAGTGGCAAAACAGATCCAGAGAGACGAGCAACAACGGCTAAATACTGGACGCAATGCCACCACCACGTGAAAGAGAATACCCGGTTCTCGAACACTTCGGCCTCCTACGGCAACATTATTCACGGCAGCGAGGAAGTTTGCGTGGAACGTTGAGCAGCACTGCTGGACGGCTGATTTTGATATTAAAAGGCGATAAAAGAGAGACTTTATTTTGGTCTACTGGGATTTACTAGAGAAAAAATAAGTAAAATGTTAGTATTTAGATAGTAGCTAGATTATTAGGTAATACTTCCATTGTATTCCCTGCCCGATAAGGCTAGGTTGGGGTAGTATGATTCGATCAATCAATCGATCAATCGATCATATATTTATCCGTATATGCCACCGTAACGAGGACTCGTGTATGCACCGCGCTGTCGCCTATGATCGCGACCACAAGCGTTACAGGTTATGTCAGCCGGCAGGAAGGAGTCAAGTAATGATTGATTGATGATGGAGTAAAAATAAAAAATCTATGGAAAACTAGTTTATATGAAAAGTAGTCAGTACTAAAGAGACGCTAAACCTATTTAGAACTACGTTGAACTCTATAGAGTAGATATATATAATTTTAGCGAGTTTTAACGAGAAATACTAATTAGCTTTTCTATAAATAAACTGGCCACTTCGAACCAAAATGGCGATTCGACTTCGCGATAAACGTGGCTAACGCGTCTAAATTACCAGTTTAAGTTAATCTCCTTTCTAATACGATTAGAAAATCGAACTCGGAATACGAATTCGAATTCGAAATTCAATAAAACGACCAATCTATTTATAAATATTTTATAATCGTTTTTATATACTAATATATTCTTTTAGAATTATCGATAATAAATATAATTCTATTATTTCTCTTTTAATATTTTATTTTCTTTTTAAATTTAAAGTTTTAAATTAATTTATAAAAGTATTTTAATATTAGAAACGACGGTCGTTTTTACGGAATTTAATTATAATTTTAATTTATAAATCTGAAATCTAATAAATTTAATATATTATTTATAATATAATAGAACTAGCGCTTTTATAAAGCTATTAGCTAGGATTTTTACGAAAGTAATTTATTTAATATTAATATTTTTATTTTTAAATTTCTAGCGGAACTAATAATAATATATATTTATATAACGAAACTTCGTTATATACTACGAACTATTACTAGTAAAAATCCGGATAGTCTTTATATTATTATATTAAATTTATATAATATAGCCGAAATCTAATAAAATTTCGTTAAAAAATTTATTTTACTATATAATTTCCTTTATCGTTACTATAATAGCGAAGAATTCTATTTCTATTAAATTTATTATTACGGTTTTCTATTTAATTATTCGTTAGTTAATTATATCGTTAAATAATTTAAAGCTATATTCTAAAAATTATAGCGAGTTATCGGATTATCGGCGAATAAAATATCCGAAAAAATAAAAAATACGATATAGAAATTATATACTATATTATTTACGATAATATAATATTTTATATAATCAAAATATTATAATATTTATACGGCTATAGTTTAATATTTTATAGTAAAATTGATTATAAATTTTAAAAGTTTTAATACCGTAAAAACGATATCCGATCGAGTTATAACGGCGATAAAATTAATTTAATCTATATATTATTAGTAGACGTAGATTTACTAAAATATTATTTATCTAATATTTTTAATTAATATTTCTATATTCGATAAAAGCGAACTAGAATATTTGGTTATAAATTTAATATTAAATTTAGCGATAAATTTATTAATATAGCCGTTTTAATAAAGATAATATCGACGATTAAATCTATTACGAAATATTTTAATTTCTAGAAATTATTCGATTTTTTTTAAATAACGTATTTTATAGGCCTCGAAGAATTTAATTTAAAATTCGACTATTTTATATATATTACATCATTTATAAATAATAACAATATTATTAATAAAAAAATATAGTATAATATATTCGATAATAAATAGATATTTCGTTTTTAATATCTAAATAAATTCTAGGTTGTTTAATATATTTAATAAATAACTAAATTATAATATAAAAGATTATTTAAATCTATATAATATATATAATAGTAAAAATATTATCTTTAATTTTCTTTATTTTTACAGAAATTTAATATACGTTATTTTATTTATATTACTATTAGCGAAGGTATTTATAGTATTATATTAACGAGTTTCCAGGCCGAATACTATAATAATCGCTATAAAAGTTTAAAAAATATATATCGTCAGCGTAGCTAAAAAAAATATTCTATTCGGTATATTATATTTCGTTTTTAATATAAAATTTCGTTTTAAATTTAAAAAAAAAATCTCTAATTATCTAGTTTATATATATATACGATTAATCATTCGGATTTTTGATTTTAAACTTTTATAAATTTAATACTAGAGGCGCTAATTCGATTAGATTACGTAATTATTTAATATTTAAGTATTTTACCGAAAATTCGAATTAAAAACTTTCGAAGGAACTAGATTTGGACTAAAACCCAGAGGGAAACCGTAATCTATTTAACTTTAATTAATTTAATTTCCTTCGATCGATCGGGCTAGACCGAAACGATCTACTATCTAGTTTTTCTATATTTTTAAAACTCTATAAAAATCGACTAAAGTCGATAGAAAAAACTTAAATATTAAATTAGCCTTCGAGGGATTCGAACCCCCGACTTATCGGATTAATTTCGTTAACTCCGAAGAACGCTGAATCCGCCGGGCTTCCAGGTCACGCAGCGTTACCACTGCGTTATCTAAACCATTATCTAATTTATATTTAAATATTTATATAAAAGAAATAAAATTTTTTTTTATTTTTTTAATATATTTATATAGAATCTCGCGTTAGATCTAATTTTTTTAAAATTATTTAATTTCCAATTTTATAATATTTATCAATTCTATATAATAGGAATATTTAAATATTTTATTTTTGTTTTTTAATTTAGAAAAAAGTTTGTCGCGATAGATTTTCGTCGATAATAAATTTGGAATCTATATAGGCTAGGATAATAAAATCTTCTTTTTATAATATATACGAACGGCGATAAATATTATAAATATTATATAAAGAAATTAGATTATTCTATTTATTACTTTATCTAATTCTATTATATATAATATTATTTTAAACTTTCGCTAGCGTTTTACTATATTAGATAAAATAAGATTTTTATTATATTTAAAATAATAAAATTTACGAATTTTTTTTAATAAAAGATTTTTAATTTTTTTAGTTTTTTTAAAATATATATATTATTAATTATATAATTTCTTTTTATATTTTCTAAAATTTTATTTTTATAATAAAAGTTTTTCCGGATATTATTTATAAAAGGAATATTTTTATCTTTTAAAATTAAAGGATTTGATAATAGAAAATAGAGTTTTTATATTTTTTTTTTCTTTTCTATAGAATTTCAAGTTGATTTTCTATAATTATAGAAAAGTAAGATATTTATATATATAAGTATTTCCACGCTAGATTTATATCCGTTTCTATATCCGCTTTTACGATTAGTAATCGAATTAGTTAATATTCGAATTTATATATAACTATATAATCTAAATATATATTCTATAATTTTTAAAATCGTTTATATAATTTAGAATTTTAATTACTATATTCTTTCCTTCTTAAATAAAATATAGAAGGAAGTAAATATTTTCTAAAGCTAAATAGTAATAGAAATAAAATTATAACTAGTAATAATAAATAAAATAAAATAAAAAGTAAAAGTTTATCTTCGTATAATATATATAGAAGTAAATAAATATATTAATAGAAATTTACTATCGACTACTATAATTTTAAACTTTTTAACTTTCGAAACTTTTCCTTTTAATAATATTATCGATTATCTATTCTAATAATAGTAATAATAACTATTATAGTATATTATATCTAATCCGGCAATAATTAGAATTATTATAAAATCTTTATAAAATAATAGATAGCGAGTTAATAAAATAGTAATTATTATTTATAAAAGTAATTACTATTTTTATATCGTAATAGATACTATAAATTAGATTATTTAATAGAGATATCGTTTATATTAGTAGTTCTATTAACTCGTATCGGAAAATTTCATCTTTTCTAATAATTTCCGGCGTTAAAATATCGAAATTTATATAGAATATTTTAGTAAACTTAGCCGATTTATCTAGATTAAATATTTATAAAAGTTTAATATTATTTTTCTATTAATAAATCGTTTTTTAGATATATACGACCTATTTTTCTTCGAACGACTAATTTTATTCTAACTATATAAAATTTAAACGAATAAATTTTATAATTTTTATATTAGCGATATTATTCGTCCCTTTATATACTATATAAATATATAATAGAAATTCGGAAATATTTATAGTAATTATCTATAAAAATACCGCTAAAATAAATATCCGTATTCATTTTTATATAAATTATAATCTATAGTCGGTAAAAGTTTCTATTAAAGATATAGATTCTATAATCTTCTAGAAAACGAGCGGGTATAAAAGCTAGAAGCCGTATAGGCGATAATTTTATACTATTTCCTTCTATTCTACTACAGCTGTATTAATCGTCGTCGAAGTAAATTATAGACTATAATATTTTTCCGCCCGATTCTCTATAGAATAATAGAGGTTTTATTCTTCTAGCTTTATTTTTCTAATCTATTATTAATAATTCTAATAGATCTAGATATAAAAATAAACTTTCTATAATTTAAACCGAGATTTTCTTAGCGAATATAATTAAAAGAAAAAAGACTAGTAGTTATTTATTAGTTAAATCTCTATTATATATATTAAAGGTTATAAATTTATTTAATTATATATTTTTATCTGATATCGATTATATATAATTAGATTTTTAATTCGGTTCTATATTTTTTTAGAAATTATTTTCTTTTTCTTTAATATCTTCGGATTTAAAAAGTATATTACTTTTACCGGTCGCTTCTATTAACGCCTATATAGTTTACCGCGAAGCTCGCTATATATATATCTTTAAAATATAATATATAGTAGTTTTACGTTAAATAGATCGGTTCTAAAGTAAAAAAGAATACGAATACGAAAATCTCGGTTTTACTAATAAAAATTATTTTAATTTTTAATAGAAATTTCGGTTCTATCGAAGGTAATAAATATACTAAATCTAAAATATAGTAGATAATTATTTAATTTTCGGCGTAGCTATATTTAAGATACGATAATTATATTATAAAAAACGGTTCTATTATATTTTAGCTTTATATTAAAATATAGAAAATCTAATTTTCCGAATTTTTAATTTAAATTTTTTCAATTTAATAAATATATATTATACGTATTTTAAAATAAAATATCGTATCTAAAATTATTATTAAATCTTTATTAAATATAATTTCGTAAACTAGTAAAAAACTCCGCTTTTAATATTATTTTAAAATTATTTATATATTTATTTACTCTTTATTCTATAGGAAATCAATAAAAATATTTTTTTTTAAAATAAATAAAAGATAAAAACGTTATTTCTAAACTAGAATTAAATTATATTTTAATATATACGAATATATAAAATAATCAATAAAAGTAATAATTTAACTTATTTTTTTCTTTTTTAGAAATTTATATTTTATTATTATCTTTTTTATAGAAATTATTTTTAGATATAGATTTAAATTTAGGTAAATAATTATTATCTAGATTTTCTACTAGTTTTAATTTATAAAATCTTTTTCGTTTATATTTTCCGTCTAGCGGAAGCTATTCTATAGTAACTTTCTTTAATTTTCTACGTTTATAAAATATTTTCTATCTAATAATAATATTTATTTCTATAAAATATTTTTTATATAATTTCTACTAATTAGATATTTATTAACTAATTTACTAGAAGGTTTTAGAATATAAATATTTTAGATTTCTATTTAAATAACCTTATATAGGCTATACTAGTTAACTTTAAACTTTTAAAATTATTTAATTTTAATTAAAACTATATTTCTTTTAATAAAGATATTATTTTTTACTTTTAAATTCTATATCTTTTTACTAGCTTTTATTTATATTGTTATATTTATAAATACTTTAGCTCGATTATATAAAAGAAACGGTATAGAATCGATCCTTTTATTATATTTTTCCGGAAAAAAACTAGAAATATTAGTCGGTAGCGTCGGATTAATATTATAAAATAAATAAAAAGATAATAATCTAATAGTTATATTTATTTAAATATATATAGTAAATAGAATTTAGTTTAAATAAAAATTCTAAATCTTTTTCGGCTATCCGATATAGTATTTAGTAAATATTTTTCTAAGAATTTTATTAAACCTTTTAATAGCGCTATTTATTTATAGATAATAAAACGTTATATCTCGATATTCAATTTCTAGTAAACGGTATATCTCGTTTATAGCTAGAGCTTAAAGATTTATACTTTAATTAGGAATAATTTCTTTTAGAAAACCGTAATTACGGTAGATTCGATAGATAATAAATTCGGCTAGTATTTCTACTATTTTATCTAGAAGCGATTAAACTATAGACTATCTAATAACGTAGTTAATTATAGTTTTAATCTATTTATTACTCTATTCGGTTTCTAGTAAAAAATTAATAAAATCGAATCTCTAATATTTAAAAAGATTTAATTTATTTTTCTAGATACTAGAAAGATATATTATATTTCGTTTAATATTATAAAAAATAGCAGCGAGCTAATATTCAAAATAGTATTTAATATAATATCTAATATCTTTTTTTATTTCAGGCTACTATTATTTTATATAAATAATGTCTATAATTATTTTATATAAATTATAACTAAAATATTTATAGATATAATCTAGGAAGTTTATATAAATCTATACTAGAATATAAAATATTTAATTATTTTAAAGCGAGTCCCGGTACTATATTATATTATCTTTAACTCGGAAAAAGTATTTATATTTCTTTAAAATAATTTTTATTTCTAAATTATTAAATAGAGTTCCGGATTGCGTATAAATTCTAATAGCGTTATTAAATAAAATTATATAATTATCGACTTTACTAGTAAATAGCTAGAAGTTTTTTCTTTAATTTAAAATATCCGCTACTATTATTTTACTATCCGGTTTATATTTAATATCGAGTTTATATTTTTTAAATTTCGCGAGTTAGCGAGCGAGTGTTTTAGAAGATTAAATAGTAATTTTAAAATATTATAAATCTATATAATCCGTCCTAATAATTATAATTATTTCGTTTCCGATATAATAGCGCTATTACTATAGAAATTTTTTAATAGTAAAAAGCTTTCGTTTATAGATAGTATAATTACGTTCTATAGATATAAATACTTTATTTTCGAAAGTAATAGACTATTTAATATTATTAGTATTAATTTAATAGAAAATAACGCTCTATTTAAAGTCGGAAGTATCCGTTTCGATAATAAAAGATAAAATTATATCGGGTTAAATAAATACTTTATCGTTTATTATAATATTCTTAATTAGTTTATATATATTTTAAATTAAAAAAATCATTTAAATTAATTTATATTTTCTATTTTCCGAACTTTAGATTAATTTATAGAAAAGCCAATATATTAGAACGAAATTTTCTATAAATCTTCGGTAATAGATAGATAATTCTAAAAAGAATCGTAAATCGTATATTATTTATAGCGGTTGCTAGTCTCTAATAGCTTTTACCTTCGTTATATTTATATAGATTTTTCTATTACTAATAATATATCTATAGAATTTAATATATTTTTAAAAAAAATAGATATATATACGATGAATCATTCGGATTTTTGATTGTCTTTCACGAATTAATACTAGAGGTACTAACCGATCAGATTACGCAATTATTTGATATTCAAGTATTTTACCGCGAATTTAATTTTAGGATTTCTGAAAGAACTAGATCTGGACTAAAATCTAGAGAAAAACCGTAATTTATTTAACTTTTTTAAAATTTAATTCCAATTCAATCGATTTATACGAATACGAAACGATCTATTAAATAAACCTTCTATATAAAAATTCTATATAAAAATTGATTTAGTCGATAAAAAAAATTCAAATATTAGTAGGCTTTCGAGGGATTCGAACCTCCGACCCGCCGGATTAACTCCGTTAACTCCGAAAAGAAACGCTGGATCCGTTAGGCCGCCAGGTCATACAGCGTTGCCATTGCGCCATCCAGACCTTAAAAAAATAGATATTTTAAAGATTTTATAAATAGTTAGTTCTTTTTAAATATCTTTATAATAGTTTTAATATACTATAGATACTTCTCTTTATTTTTCGAATAGATTAAGATATTATTAAAGCAAATAACTATAAAATTATCGAAAAACGGCCTAAATATAGTATTTATTATAGTTTAAAATATTATAGATACGTTTATTAATCTAAATAATATAACTAAAAACTTATATTTACTAGTTTTAGTATTAAAAGCTATTTTTATATAATTATTTTTAATAATATTAATCTATTAGTAATCGTTTATTAGATTAATTTTACTAAAATACTTCGCTATCCCGATAATATTTAGATAATCTTAAATTTTAGATAATAGATATCTATTCTTTATAATTTTATTACTAAAGCCTCGGAAATCGATATATATATACTAGCTACTATTTTTTTTTTTAATTAAAAGAATAGACGCGCTTTAAAGAAATTAATTTAATCGAATTAATTTTCGTTCGGTAAGATATTTAATCTAATACTTCTAATTTTTATTTTATTTAAAAAATAAACTATAATAAACTCGATTAATAGATCGAATATCGCCGTTTTTAATTATATAATCTAATAGCCTTTCCGGTAGTAATTTTATCGGGAGGTTATTTTAAAAGCGATTTAAAAATTTCGGACCGAAAATTCTATCTAATTCTATATAATCTATTATTTTCTAAATCGAATTAAATTATTCCGAAAAGTTAGATTTATTTTATATAATATATAGATAGATCTATACGTTCTTTTTAATAAATCGTTTAAATTTTCTAAAATTAATTTCAGAAAATTCGGTCGGGATATTTTTAAAAAGTTATAAGTAATATATATTTAAAGCGTTATATAATTAATATATTATTCTATCTTTATAGATTTATACTTCTAGAATATTATATTTAAATATTAAATTATAGTCTATATCTACTATTATATAAAAAGTAGTAGTAGAATTTTATAAAGCTATCTGAAAGTCTGGTATTTCTAAAAATTGGTTAGATTTATTAGTATATCTATAAACGGAGGTACAACGGATAATTATTTAAATTAATTAAAAATAAATCGGTTAATAGCTAGAGCAATATATAGCGATAACTAATAAATTAAATACGAGCTATAAAGGCGTCGAATTCGGAATCTATATAGATAAATAAAATCCTCTACTATTTAGGTTATTTATTGACTAAAATAACTAAAACAGCTTTATTTTAGAATATTTACTTACTGAAACTACTAAAACTAAAGATATTCAGAGTATTTATTTACTAAAACTACTAAAATTAAAAGTATTTATAGTATTTACTTACTAAAACTACTAAAATTAAAGTATTTATAGTATTCATTTACTAAAACTACTAAAATACTTTTTAGTACTAATGCTTGGCCTATCTATATATCTCTGCCTGTCGAGGCGTAATAGAAAATCCAACGCTGTATTAAATATTACCGCGTTTTCTAAAGCACGCCGCCTGTGTTTATAATATAGAAAAGATTCTATAAAACTATAAAAGTTCCGTTATTTCTAAAATATCTATAGTTTTATTACCTTCGAGCTATATTCTATCCGATAACTATTAAAATTCTAATTTTAGAAAATTAATAATATATCTAGTAATAAAGTAATTAGTAGTACCTAAATTAGTAAAGATTTCGAAACGATTTCTACTAATTTCTAGATTAAACTATATCTATCTATTAAAACCCGGTATTCGATCTATATATAAAAATCGCTTACTATTCTATATATTTTTAAACGACGGTATTATATCGCGGGAAATAGTTAAAATCTCTTCCGGCGTTCTTTTAAAGATTATTTCTAATTTTTAAATCCTTATTTTAACTAGACCGAGCTATTTTTCTACTATTAAAAGTTTTTTTATCGGCGTTATACATATATTTAAATATATATTATAATATTTATTTTCCGACGATTTATTATTAGCTATTACTAATAGTTTTTTCTTTTTAGAAAAAATCTATCCTGCGGGAATATATCCCGAAATATAAATATTCCGATAATCTTTTCTATAATAGCCAAGTTTCCTATAATTATAGTATTTATTATACTATTTAATCCTTTTCGTCTATTTCTTTTTCCTCGATTATTTCGGTTTCGGCCGCGGCCGTCTCGATTACTAGTATCTATAGAATTAATCTCGGCGGTACTAGATTATTCGACTATCGAAAAAGCTACTATATTCCATTACTATAGTATTTAGTAGTAATTTTTTCGAATATTATTATAGTATTTATAATATTTATAAAATTTACTAGTTATCTACTTTATTATTATAAAGCGAGATATTTTTCGATAATCGATAAAATATTTTAAAGTAATATATTTATTAATTTTACTTTTAATATCTATATATAATTTAATAAAAGTAAAATAGTAATTTTTAATATCGCTAAATTTTTTATTCTAGGCTAATCTATATTAAATAGCTAAAACGTTTTCTATAAAATTCGATTTATTCTATTATTTTAGAAAAGCTTTTTTAAAATATTTCTAGAAGCTTTTATCTAGATTAAAGACTTATTTAATATACTACGGTTTAATATCGTTAATAAAATATTAACTACTATAGATAATAGAATCCGTAATAGTTATACTATAAAATAAATAGTAGTATTTATAGCGGCAGAGCTAGATATAGACGATATAGTAGTTACGTTTATAATTTTTAAAGTTAGAAGGTATTTAATTATAGACGTCCTATATTATATAAACTATAGAAACGTTAGAAATATTAGAAAAAATAGATTTATATAATAACGGACTAGATTCTCTACTAGAAGATTCTAGTAGCTCTATATTAGAGCTACTATAACGGAAATAATAATAATCGGAACCGGTATAACTACTTTTATAGTTCGTATAAAAACGATTAAAAGATCGGTTATATCTACTATTAGATCTATTTTTATTATTACCGTCGTAAAAACGTTATTTCCGGGAGTATTTAGGGTACTTTTGAAACTAACGTCTTTTCTAAAAAGGTCGTTTTCTATAGTAAAAACGAAGGCGAATTAGACTATAAGTAAATTATTTAAAAAAGTTCTATAACGGGATTTCTAGTTTATATAAATTTTAAACGAGGCTATATTTTTATTACGTATTATTATTCGTTTTATACTAGTATTAAACTAGGGGTAGAAAAAGTATTTTAGTTAGAAATTTATATTCGAGTTTAAAAAATCTTATTTATAAAAGTAAATAAAACCGGTGTTATAGGGCTATCTGGGGGTCCTGGTATCTCCAAGGATTGGTTGGACTTATTAGTATATCTATAAACGGAAGTATAACGGGTAATTACTTTAAATTAATATAAAAATAAATCAGTTTAATTACTAGAATAGTATATAGCGATAACTAATAAATTAAATACGAGCTATAAAGGCGTCGAGTTCGGGATTTATATAGATAATAAAATCCTCCTTTCTTTAGATACCTTATTCGCTAAAATAACTAAAATATCCTTCTTTAGGTATTTTACTCGCTAAGATAACTAAGATACCTTTCTTAGATACTTTACTTACTAAAATAACTAAAATACCTTCCTTAGATACTTTACTCGCTAAGATAACTAAGATAGTAATACTAAGTCCTTTCTATCTATCTAGGCGTAATAAGGAGTTCCGGTACTATATTAAATACTACTATATTCCCGAAATTATACCGCGCGTATTTATAATACTAGGTTCCCTTTTTAGAATTTTCGTTTCGAAAATCCCTCGTTCCTTCCTCTTATAGATAAACGAAAGAAACTATTAACTAAAAAGCGTTATAATAAAGTTATATTATTAGATATTAGTATATTAGCTATATATTCCTATCGGAATTATTCCTAGTTAGAGAAATTATATCGCGTTAATAATAGTTCCGAGAAATATATTAAGTATATTATATAAGCCTATCCTTATAACCTTACTCCGTTAGATACTACGCGCTAGCGTTATTTAGAAAATAAATATAAAAAACTAAAAAAAGAATTATATAAAGTATATATAAAGTAATAGCGTTTACTTCGTTAATTAGATTATATTAAAGAGGAGTAGTATATTATAGTTAACGGTAAGCTATAAAATCTTAAGGTATTAGAATATAAAGGTACCGCGGATCTATTTTCTTCTATAGATTTTAATCTTTTTATTGACGTAACTTCCGAGTAGATCGTACTTTCTAGCGATTCTGGCTAGTTAATAACTTCTTTAGCTTCTTTTAGTAGAACTATTATAGAGCCTTCTAGTAGTTTACTAAATATTCTTTAGATTTCTAAATATTTTCTAAAATAGAGTAACCTTTCTACTTAATTAGATAGTTCTAACCTTTCTATTATAGTATCTTTTCGACTATAAAGGTATCTTCCTCTTATATCTCGAAGTTAATCGTCTATTATAACGGTATTCCGGGGTCGGCTAGTTCTAAAAAAGATATATAAAATACCGGGTATACTTTAATATCTCTAAATAAATTAAATTTAAAATTCTAAAGTCCTTTAACCTATTTAATTAAAAATAGTCCGACCTTAATATAGTTAAGTTTTTTACTTAAAGTCTTTATTTTTAGATTTTTTATAAAAAGGTATACCTTATTCCTTTTTTTTAACTAAGATACTATTTTTTATTTTTTATTTTAATAGTTACCCGATTATTTCTATATTTTTAAAATATTCCCGTAGATTTTTTTCTAAATATCGACTTTTTAAATTACTAATTCCGCTAATTTATAAGATAGCGGTTAGCTAAATAAATTCGGATTTCTCCTATTATCGGTATAGAACGGTATTTCTTTTATCGTATTTAATTTCTTTACGTTAAGCGCTAGTTATACTATTAGTAAAAACGAAACCTAATTATCCTAGGCGTTATTAATATAATATTTTAGATACTATTCGAGTATCTAGTTAGTATATTCTATTTATCTATCTATTATTAGATAATAAGCTATTAATATTTTTAGTTTAATACTAAATAGAGAGATAAGGGTTTTCTAATAGTTCGAAGTAAAGAGCTTATCTCTATTACTTATAAGTACTTCTAGTAATCTATTATATCGAAATAATCGATCTAGGATAATAAATCTAAATTATTCTACTATAAAGTCTTTTCTGGTTAGGATTATATAGACGTACTTCGTAAATCTATCTACTATATTAAATATAGAGTTATATTCTATATTTATTATCGGGTCTTTTAATTTTAGGAACTTAATAATAAAATCTAATATAACTTCTTTCTATAGTAAATCCGGTAGGTTCTAATATTAAATCTTTCTATAACGAGTATATATACTATACTTATTTTATTAATAACTAAGATATCTTTTAATATATATTTCGACGCGTTACTTTATATTAGAAAACTGGTAATATTATTATAAAAGTTATATTATTTTTATTACATCTAGATACTTTTATAGTATTCTATTATAGTATTCTTTAATATATTCGTCGATTTTATTATTTAATATTTATAGTTTTCCTTTTTTAATAGAAAACTATTTCTAGTTGTCTCTAAATATATATAGTATCGTACTAAATTCGTACTAGTTTACTAATAGTAATCTATTTTTATTAATTTTAAAGATACTATTACTAAAAACTTCTTTTATTTTTATATAATTACTTCTTCGATTTAAAGTATCTACTTTTTTATTTTCTTTATCTAGAGTATAGTATATCTTAAATTTATATTAACCGAAAAGTTTAGACTATCGTACTTATCTTCTATTAAGTTATTTTATTATTATAAAGTATAGAAGATTTTTATAGTCTATAAAGATTATTAACTCTAGTAATCCTTCGGCGTATACTCTCTATTATTCTAGTACTACTACTATAGCTAGTAGTTTCTTATTATAGATATTATAATTCTATTCTACTAGCGATAATCTTCTAGATATATATACTACTAGGTACTATTTACTATCGTATTATTATAGAAAGTATATACCTATAGCTAGATCTAATAAATCTATTTCTATTCGTAATAATTTAGTTAAATCGAATATTTTAAATACTAGGTCCTTTATATATTCCTTTTTAAGATCTTTAAATATTTATTATTTTCTTTCTTTCTATTACTATTCGGCGGTATCTTTTATTAAAACTATAAAAGTAAAAGCTCTTTTAAAATAGTTTTTTATAAACTTTTAATTATAGTTTATAAATCTAAGAAAATTCTAGATTTTTTTAATATTTATTAGAGTTTCCTATTCTATAATAGCTTTTAGTTTATTAAAATCGATACGTAATCCGTTTCGTCCTATAATAAATTCTAGGAAGTCGACTTTTTCTTTATAGAATTTATATTTTTCTAGTTTAAAGCGTAAATCTCTCCCCCCTAGATATTCGAGAATTTTACTAACGTATTAAATATATTCTTCGAATATTTTAAAGAAAACCAGAATATTATCGAAGTAGGCGATAACGAATATATCTAGATATTTTCTAAATATATTATTTATTATATTCTAATATATTACCGGGGCGTTTATAAGCCCGAATAGTATTACTATATATTTATAATAACTATACTATATTCGGAAAGCTATTTTCTATTCTTTTCCGGCTTTTATCTATATAAGATTATATACTCTTCGAAAGTCGAATTTAGTAAAGTATTTTATTCTAGAAAGTCTATTTTAGAGTTCGTTAATATTTAGTAATAGATATCGATTTTTAATTATAATATTGTCTAGCTTTCGATAATTAATATATAAACGGAATATTCCGTCCTTTTTAGATATAAAGAGGATCGGGTATTCTACTAGTAATTAAGATTTTCTAATAAATTCCTTTTCTATATTTTTATCTAGGTAATTACGGAATATCTTAAATTCTATTATAAATAATAGATAGATAAATCTAAACGTAGGTTACTTGCCTAGTTTAAATTTTACTTTATAATTCTATATTTAATATTTAGATAGTATTTTAGTAGTTACCTCTTTCCGAAATAAATTTATTTAATTTTTATATTTATCTAGAACTCTTTCTAATAGGTTTTCCTTTAACTTTTTATTAGATAATATAGAGTTCTTAAAAGGTTCGTAATTTTCCTTTCTATTTCTATTTTATTAATCTAGCTAACCTTTACCGGTATCTAATAAATCGGACCTAAATAATTTTTAATTATCTTTTTTTAAAGTTATAAGTTCGCGCTTTATATTCTATTTTTTATCTACCCGAAAACGCTATTTCGGCGTAGGCTAGATACTCCCTATATAGGAGTATCGTTTAAAACTAAATACTCTTTTTTCCTAATCGATTACTAGATTATAATCCTTTAACTAAGATATTCTAAATATAATATTATAGCTGGCTATCCGAATAATATCGAATTAAAGTTCCTTTTAATACTAGTTAATTATTATTTAAAGCGGTATCGTTTCTTCTATAACCTTCCTATCTCCTTCTAGTATTTTACTTCTATTAATAACTATTAAATTATATAGATCCTTTTTTTTAGTTTAAGGAAATCCTTTCTTTTTAGCTAAGTTTTCTAATATAAAATTTCCGGTTACGCCTAAATTAATAAATACTTTAACCTTTTATAGTCTATTATCGGTATCGACGATTATTTTAATCTCGAGTATATATATATAGCTAGCTAAATTTAGTTACTTTTTCTAAACTATAAAGTTATACGCTCGTAGTATACCTATTACTACGAGATTCTATCTTTTCCTAAATTATTTTTAATATTTTCGTACTTCTTATTTTTATAGTTTACTTACGAAATATATCTATAGAGATTTTAGTTAAAGATTTTATTTTTTCTTTTTTACTATTTTTTCTAGTATTTATATCTATCGTATATAATATATATAGAATATTTATAAATATTATAACTTCCGATCTTAATAGGTATCGCCGGAGCTCGTCGGCGTGGTTTTAATAGATACTACCCGATTTCTTGTTTTTCTAATTTATAGATTATATAATCGTCGTTATAATATACGGTCTAGCTAAATAGTATATATTAATTTCCTATTATTATATTTATTTTTTATATTATCGGTTTAGAAATAACTTTATCCTTAGAGGCGTTACTTCCTAGTTCTTTTTCTAACCTATTAATAATATTATTTACTTTTTAATCCTACTAGTTATTCTATAGATATTCGTTATTAATATTTATTTTATAAACGGCTTTAAATCCTTTATAGATTTTCTTAAATTCTTCTTTTACTAGCTCTTTATTATTTATTATTCTAGGGTAAGAGATTTTTAGTCTTTCTATAACGGTAAATTATATTCTTTCTAGAATAGGTACCTATTTAAAAGTATATTCTTTTTTAAAATTCCCGAAAAACTTTTTCTATATTAGGCTAGGTTTAGTTAATATTTATAGCGAAGCGTTATTACTTATAGCTTCCTATAGTATTTTATCGTTTTCTATAAATATAAATTCTTTATCCGAGCTAGCTTTTTAGAGTTTAGAGATTCGGTTTTCGTTTTCTAAAATTACTTTTTACTAGTCTTTAGATTCTTTCCTTAGCGTAGTATTAAGCTGTTATTACTATACCTTATTTAATCGATATTCTTTCGCGAAGTAGCTTGGTTTACTATAATTATAGTATATTTTAGGATTTTTATTCTTTTTATTATTTCTAGGGTTTTTCCCTTTATATCGCTATTATATCGAGTCTAGTTCTATTAATATAAATCTATAATAGCTATTTCCGGTCCTTTTACTTAGCAGCTATCCTCTATATAGTTTATCTATATAATATCCAGTATTACCTCGCGGTCTACTATTATAGTATTTTTCTATATCTCTTTTATATAGCTTATTATTAAAGTCGATAGATATTTTAATTAGATTATCTAAGGTTTTATATATTCGACTATCGCGTATTAGTTTATCCTTTATTCGCTTTTTAAGTTCTCTTCGGTATATTATATATAGGGCGTCGTTATTCTATTCCGTTAATAGTACCTATTTTTAGAATCTTACGGCGTACTCTAATACGGCAGTCTTCTATTAAAGGTATTAAATAAGGCGTTTAATAATTAGTATTTTATTTAAAATTCTAAAAATATTATAAATAGCTTTCTTAAACTTTATAAACCTTATAAAAATATTATTACTATCTTCGTTATCGTCTATATATTAGCGAAAGATAGGTTTTATCTAGTACTAGGCTTGTCCCCGAAGATAGGATACAGCGAAAAGGGTTTTCTTTTCTTCGGGTATTAGATAAAATACGAAGTATATTTCTAATTACGCGAGCCAGTCTTCCAGTTTATTACGATCTCCCTCCTCGTTACTACTATTATCTTCTATTTAGATTTCCTTTCCTTTAGGTTCGGACTTCTTTACTGCAGAGCTAGGGTTGCTTAGAGTAAAGGTATTATATTAACCTGCGACAGATATCCTAAAGGTATTTAAAGTATTATAGGGCTACCTAGGGGTTCTGGTATCTCTAAAGATTGGTTAGATTTATTAATATATCTATAAATAGAGGTATAATAGGTAATTACTTTAAGTTAATATAAAAATAAGTTAGTTTAATTACTAGAGTAATATATAGGGATAACTAATAAATTAAATATAAGCTATAAAGATATCGAGTTTAGGATCTATATAGATAATAAGATCCTCTTTTCCTTAGGTATCTTACTCGCTAAAATAACTAAAATATTCTTCTTTAGATACTTTACTCGCTAAAATAACTAAGATACCTTTCTTAGATACCTTACTCGCTAAAATAACTAAGATACCTTCTTTAGATACTTTACTCGCTAAGATAACTAAGATAGTAATACTAAGTCCTTTCTACCTGTCTAGGCGTAATAAGGAGTTCCGGTACTATACTGAACACTACTGCGTTCCCGAAATCACGCCGCGCGTGCTTATAACAACCGGTTTAAAAAAACTTTAATAATAGAATAAAGATTAGATCGTTTATAGCCTAAAAAGTTATTACTACTAGTATAATATTCTAAACCAATTTTCTATAACTATAGAAAAATAAGGTTTTTATATATATAAATATTTCTACGCTAGGCCTATATCTGTTTTTATATCCGTTTTTACGATTAACGATCGGATTAATTAGTATCCGAATTCGTATATAATTATATAATCTAAATATATATTCTATAATCTTTTAAATCATTCGTATAATTCAAAATCCTGACTACTATATTTTTTAATTATTTTGAAATTGCTGGAATAGAAATTAGAAAAATTAGAAAAATAACTATAACGTAATTATTTTTATCGCTATCTAATAAAAGGTTTTCGATTATATAAAAAGGTTCTATATAAAAAATCTCGAATATAAAATATAGAAATAGTTTCTTTTCTAACTATATAATATCAATTTTATCAAATTTATAGAATACGGTTTTATCGAAGATAATATTACAAGTCCGGATATTTTTATATTAGTTAAATATTTAGATATTATAGTTTTTTATTTCTTTATAATCTATAAAAAGTTTTATATAAATTCGAAATATCATTTTTTTTTATAAGAAATTAATTTATTAAACGGATATATTTTATATCTAAAAGTTTTTAAATAATTAAAATTTAGCCGATAGATAGTTACTATTTAAAAAGAAATTTTCTATTTATATTTATTTATTGAAATACGATTTATTAAAAAGTCTACTATTAATATATACTAGAACTAAAAATAGATAGATTAATTTACTTTTATTTTTATAATTTTAGCTTTTATTATTAGAATTTCGCCTTTATATTCCGAATAACTATTTTACGCTAGAGTATTCGGAGTTAATAGTTTCTATATAATATTTAATTCGGCGATAAATTTCTAAAACTTCTGGTCTAATAAAGTTTTTCTATTTAAACGGATAAATACTATTTTTCTATTAAAGCGAATCTCGATTATTTTAATTATTTTACGAAGAATATCTAGTACTATATTTTTATAGCGATAAATAATGATTATTTAAAAGTCTGTTTCTATATATACGATGTATAAAACCTATTAATCTTTATTTAATATAGCTATTAATTAGATAAAATCGTATATAATACGATAGAAAGATTTATTAGATATTTTTATTTTAAAAAGTAATTTTAATACGATCCGATAAACTTTTAATAATATATATACTTTATATTTATTTATTATAAAAACTTTATCTTTATTAATAACTTCTATCTTTTCAATAGTTTCGGCGAAATATTAGATAATATTATTACCGTCGTAAACGAAAAATTTGTATTAATTATATATATATCTCGATTTAATTAATACTAGAGATATTACAATTAAAATTATAGTATTTAAAATTTTAACTAAATTATCTTCGAAAAGATAATTATAAAATAGATGTATTTCTAAAATAGTAATCGATTGTAGACAAGACGAAAGATATATTATAGAATTAATTTATATTCCAAAAAGACTAGAATATAGTCTAATAATAAAAGAAAAGAAAAAATAGAAAAAGATCGAAATCCGATACGCTAGCGACGTTCTAGCGACTAGACGGCGAGTTTCGTTTCTAAATATTTTAATTATATCTCTAAAATCTATATACTACGTCTAACGATTTATAATTACTTTTTTTTAGTAATATTATTTCTAATATTATATTAATTATATTTAGATATTTATAGTATTTATTAAATAAATCTATTAATTTTATAATTAGCTATAGAAATAAAAAAAAACAAAAAAAAAACTACTTTTTAGCTATTATTATAATCGGCTTTCTTTTATATATAACTATATTTTAATATTATAGATATATATTAAAATAAAGTTAAAAAAAATAATATTACTAAAAATCGAATCTAGATTTTCTAGATAGCAGTTTTTAATAAAATTATTCGGGTTTATTTCGTAAATCCGAATAAATTTACTAAAGACTATAGTATAGTCTAGATATTGTACTACTATATTATAGCACCGTAAAATAAAATTTATAACTTTATATTAATATATATTTTTTAAGAAAATGAATTATATTTATAGATATATATTATATTTATATCGATATATATATAGTTTATAAATAATACTAGATAAAAGTTCTAATAAATATAATTAAATCCGAATCTAATATAAATATTCGAAAATTCTAAATAGTAAATAAATATTCGAAACGATATAGTTCCGACGCGCTAGCGACGATATAATAATATTTTATTTCGTAAATATTTTAATTTTTTATATTTTATTTATTCGAATAGTTTTTCGCTGTTTATATAAATTCTTTACTTTGATATATATAAGTATATCTTTTCTTCTATATATTAGATATTACGGCTATTTAACTAGTAATTATAGTAATATAAATCGTTTATATTCTATTTTCGAATATTCGAAAAATTATCTTACTAATATTTGTTCTAAATAAAAAAAATAAAAAAAATCTATTCGATTATAAAATAATAAAATGCTTTCTATAATATTAGTTTAAAGCTAACTATAATAAATACTTTATTCTTTTAACTCGGCTGTAAAGTAAATAATAAATATTTATCGGTTTACGATTTAAAATAAAAAAAATTTTTCTTTCGATAATTATAAATTTATAAAGAAGTTTATTTTAGATATTATAAATATTATTAAATATATCTCTATTTCTAATACGATATTATATAATTTTATATAGATATCTATAACTTTTAACTTTTTCGCGGCGATATTAAATTCTATTTTTAAACGCCTGGATATATATAAATACGCTAACTAAAATCTAGTTTAAAAGAATTAAACTATATAGATTAAACTAGCTACTTTAAAATATAAACTTTATAAATATAAAACGTAGCGGGCTGTTATCGTTTCTATTTTTTTTTTATAAAATTTCGGCTTTTTTTCGCGTTTATTATTTTATTATAGAGCTACCTGGAGGTCCGATAACTTCAAAAGATGGTTGGATTTATTAATATATTTATAGACGGAAGTATAAAGAGTAATTATTTAAATTTATTTAAAAATAAATTAGTTAATTATTAGAGTAGTATATAGCGATAACTAATAAATTAAATACGAATTATAAAAGTATCGAGTTTGGAATCTATATAAATAAATAAAATCTTCTATTATTTAGATTATTTATAGATTAAAATTACTAAATTAGCTTTATTTTATAGTATTTACTTACTAAAACTACTAAAATTAAAGTATTTATAATATTTATTTACTAAAACTACTAAAATATCTTTTAATACTAATATCTAGCTATTCAATATATTTTTACCTATCGAAACGTAATAGAAAATCTAATACTATATTAAATATTACCGTATTTTCTAAAATACGCCGCCTATATTTATAATATTAGGTTTTTTCTTTAGATTTTTTATTTCGAAAAATCTTCCGTCTTTTTTTTTATAGATAAAAGGAAAAGATTATTAATTAAAAATTATTATAAAAAAGTTCTATTATTAGATATCGGTATATTAGCTATACGTTTTTATCGGAATTAATTTTAGTTAAAAATATTTTATTATATTAATAAAGATTCCGAGAAATATATTAAATATATAAAATAAATTTATTTTTATAACTTTATTCCGTTAGATACTACGCGTTAATATCGTTTTGAAAATAAATATAAAAAGTTAAAAAAAAAATTATATAAAATATATATAAAATATTAGTATCTATTTTATTAGTTTAATTATATTAAAAAAGAATAGAGTATTATAATTAATAGTAAACTATAAAATATTAAAAAATTAGAACGAAAAAAAGTTTTTATAAATCTGTTTTTATTTATTAATCTAGATTTTTTTATTAATATAGCTTCCGAGTAGATTATCCTATCTAGCGATTTCGGCTAATTAATAATTTTTTAATTTTCTTTAATAGAACTATTATAGAGCCTTCTAGTAGTTTACTAAATATTTTTTAGATTTTTTAATATTTTCTAAAATAAAATAACCTTTCTATTTAATTAAATAGTTCTAACCTTTTTACTATAGAATCTTTTCGACTATAAAGATATCTTTTTTCTATATTTTAAAATTAAATATTTATTATAATAGTATTCCGAAATCGGCTAGTTTTAAAAAAAATATAAAAAATACCGAGTATATTTTAATATTTTTAAGTAAATCGAATTTAGAATTCTAAAGTCCTTTAATTACTTTAATCGAAAATAGTCCGACTTTAATATAATTAAATTTTTTATTTAAAGTCCTCGTTTTTAGGTTTTTTATAAAAAGGTATATTTTATTTCTTTTCTTTAATTAAAATACTATTTTTCGTTTTTTATTTTAGTAATTACCTGAATATTTCTATATTTTTAAGATAGTTCTATAGATTTTTTTCTAAATATTAATTTTATATATTACTAATTCCGCTAATATATATAGTAGCGATTATTTAAATAAATTCGAATTTTTTCTATTATTAATATAGAACGATATTTCTTTAGTTATATCTAATTTCTTTATATTAAATACTAATTATACTATTAGTAAAAACGAAATATAATTGTTTTAAACGTTATTAATATAATATTTTAGGTATTATTCTAAAATCTAATTAATATATTTTGGCTTGGATAGCGCAGCGACAACGTTACGTAATCTGGAGGTCCGGCGGATCCAGCGCTCTTCGGAGTTAACGGAATTAATTCGACCGGTCGGGGGTTCGAATCCCTCGAAGGTTAACTAATATTTAAGTTTTTTCTATCGATTAAAAATCGATTTTATATAGAGTTTTTATATAGAAAGCTTATATAATAGATCGTCTCGGCCTAGCCCGATCGATCGAAGTAAAACGAGTTAATTAAAATTAAATAGATTACGGTTTCCCTTTGGATTTTAGTCCAGATCTAGCTTCTTCGGGAGTTCTAAATTCGAGTTTTTAGTAAAATACTTAAATACTAAATAATTACGTAATCTAATCGAATTAGCGCCTCTAACGTTAAATTCGTAAAAGACTAAAATTAAAAATCCGAATGATTAATCGTATATATTGAATTAATATATTTTATCTTTCTATTTATTATCGGATAAAAGATTATTAATATTTTAATTTTAATATTAAATAAAAGAATAAAGATTTTCTAATAATTTAAAGGAAAGAATTTATTTCTATTATTTATTAATACTTTTAGTAGTCTATAGTATCGAAATAGTTAATCTAAAATAAAAAATCTAATTTATTTTATTATAAAATCTTTTTATATTAGAATTATATAAATATATTTCGGAAATCTATCTAATATATTAAATATTAAATCGTATTTTATATTTGTTATCAGATTTTTCGATTTTAAAAATTTAATAATAAAGTCTAATATAACTTTTTTTATAGTAAATCCGATAGTTTCTAATATTAGATCTTTCTATAACGAGTATATATACTATATTTAATTTATTTATAATTAAAATATTTTTTAATATATATTTCGACGCGGTATTTTATATTAGAAAATTGATAATATTTAGACTGGCCATTTCGGTCCAAAGTAGCGACTCGACTTCGCGATAAACGTAGCTAACGCGTCAAAATTACTAGTTAAAGTTTGTTTCCTTTCTAATACGGTTAGAAACTTTGGTCGGTTTTTTCGATCCGAGTTCGAAATCCGATAAAACGGCCAGATTAGTAATACTATTATAAATGTTATATTATTTTTATTAAATCTAGATACTTTTATAATATTTTATCATAGTATTCTTTAATCTATTCGTCGATTTTATTATCTAGTATTTATGGTTTTTCTTTTTTAATAGAAAACTATTTCCAATCGTTTTTAAATATACGCAACGTAGTATTTATTTTATATTAATTTACTAATAGTAATCTATTTTTATCAATTTTTAAAGATATTATTATTAAAAACCTTTTTCGTTTTTATATAATTAATTCTTCGATTTAAAACGTCTATTTTTTTATTTTCTATATCTAAAATATAGTATATTTGTAGTAGTCAGAATTCTAAACTATATGAACGGCTTAAATAGATATAGAATATATATTAGGATTATATAATTATATATAAATTCGGATACTAACTAATTCGATCGCTAATTATAAAAATAGATATAGAAGTAAATATAGATCTAGTATAGAGATATTTATATATATAAATACTTTACTTTTCTATAGTTATAGGAAATTAGTATAGAATTCTATACTAGTAGTAATAACTTTTTAAAACTATAAACGATCTACTTTTACTTTATTATTAAAGTTTTTTTAAACCGATTTTATCTATTTTTATAAACGAAATTCTCTAAACTCGAATATAAATTTCTAAATAAAATATTTCTTTTATTTTTAATTTAATACTAATATAAAGCGAATAATAGTATATAATAAAAATATAGTCTTTTTTAAAATTTATATAAATTAGAAGTTTCGTTAGGAAATTCTTTTAAATAATTTATTTATAATCTAATTCGCTACTATCCCTACTATAGAAAAAAATATTTCTAGAAAAGGCGTTAGTTTCGAGGGTACCTTAAATACTTTCGGAAATAACGATTTTTATAATAGCGATAACGAAAATAGATCTAGTAGTAGATATAATCGACCTTTTAATCGTTTTCGTATAAACCGTAGAAGTAGTTATACCGGTTTAGATTATTATCGTTCCCGTTATAGTAGTTCTAATCTAGAGCTACTAGGACTTCCTAGTAGAAAATTTAATCCGCCGTTATATAGGTCTATTCTTTCTAATATCTCTAATATTTCTATAGCCTATATAGTATAGAACGCCTATAATAAAAAACCTTCTAACTTTAAAGATTATAAATATAACTACTATATTATCTATATCTTACTCTACTACTATAAATACTACTATTTATTCTATAGTATTACTATTACGGATCTCGTTTTCCATTATAATTAGTACTTTATTAATAATACTAAACCGTAGTACGTTAAATAGATTTCTAATCTAAATAAAAATTTCTAGAAATATTTTAAAAAGACCTTTTTAATATAATAGAATAAATCGAATTTTATAGAAAACGCTTTAGCTATTTAGTATAAATTAGCCTAGAATAAAAAATTTAGCGATATTAAAAATTACTACTTTATTTTTATTAAATCGTATATAGATATTAAAGGTAAAATTAGTAAATATACTACTTTAGAATATTTTATCGATTATTTAAAATCTAATATCTAGATAACTACTAAAAGATATTTCGCTTTATAATAATAAAATAGATAACTAATAAATTTTATAAATATTATAAACGTTATAACGATATTTAAAAAGATTACTATTAAATATTATAGTAACCGGGATACTATAGTTTTCTCGACGATCGAATAATCTAATATCGCCGAAATCAACTCTATAGATACTAATCGAGGTAGTCGAGATAGCCGTGGTCGAGGCCGAGGCGGTCGAAAAGAAGAAAATAGACGAAGGAGGTCTAATAGCTCTAATAGGTACTATAATTATAGAACATCTAGCTATTATAAAAAAAATTACCGGAACGTTTATATTCCGGGATATATTCTTAAAAATTAGACCTTTTCTAAAAAGAAAAACCTATCGGTAACTACTAATAATAGGTCGTCGGAAAATATCTAGCGTTATACGTATCCGGATATACGTATAATACTAATATAAATCCTTTAATAGTAGAAGAATAGCTTAGTTTAATTAAGATACGGATTAAAAAATTAGAAATAACTTTTAAAAAGATATCAGAAGAGGCTTTAATTACTTTCTATAATATAATACCGTCGCTTAAAAATATATAAGATAGTAAACGACTTTTATATATAAATCGATTATCGGAATTTAATAGATAGATATAGTTCGACCTAGAAATTAGTAGAAATTACTTCGAAGTCTTCGCTAATTTAGGTATTATTAATTACTTTATTACTAGACGTATTATTAATCTACTAGAATTAAAACTTTTATAGTTAATAGGTAAAGTACGGTTCGAAAGCGGTAAGATTATAGATGTTTTAGAAGCGATAAAGCTTTTATAGTTTTATAGAACCTTTTTTACTATTACTTTTTATATAATATTAGATATAAATTATAATTTAATTTTCGGGAAAGATTTCTAGAAGTAATATAATTTAATACCTAACTATAATATCTTAGAAATACGAATTTAAAAGAATAGAATTATATATTAGTTATATAACGCTTTAAATATCTATTATTTATAATTTTTTAAAAATATTCTAATCGAATTTTTCGAAATTAATTTTAGAAGATTTAAATAATTAATTAGAAAAGGCGTATAGATCTATCTATATATTATATAAAATAAATCCGACTTTCCGAAATAATTTAACCCGGTCTAGAAAATAATAGGCTATATAGAACTAGATAGAATTTTCGATCTAAAATTATTAGATTATTATTAAAATAATTTTCTAATAAAATTACTACCGAAAAAGCTATTAGATTATATTATTAAAACCGGCGAAACTCGGCTTAGTAATTAAATTTACTATAGTTTATTTTCTAGATAAAATAAGAAATAGAAATATTAGATTAAATATTTTACCGAATAAAAATTAATTCGATTAAATTAATTTTTTTAGAATATATCTATTTTTTTTACTAAAAGAATAGATAGTAGCTAGTATATATATATCGACTATCGAAGCTTTAATAGTATAACTATAAAAAATATATATCTATTATTTAAAATTTAAAATTATCTAAATACTATTTGAATAATAAAGTACTTTAGTAAAATTAATCTAATAAACGGTTACTAGCAGATTAATATTATTAATAAAAATTATAGAAAAACGGTTTTTAATATTAAAGCTAGTAAATATAAATTTTTCGTTATATTTTTTAAATTAACGAACGTATCTATAATATTCTAAACTATAATAAATAATATATTTAGACTATTTTTCGATAATTTTATAATTATTTACTTTAATAATATCTTAATCTATTCGAAGAATAAAGAGGAGTATATATAGTATATTAAAGCTATTATAGAAGTATTTAAAAAAATTAACTATTTATAAAATCTTTAAAATACCTATTTTATTAAAAGTATATTAAATTCTATAGATATATTATTAGTAATAGAAAAGCCCGTATAGATATAGCGAAAGTAAAAACTATTAGAGACTAGCCGCCGCTATAAACGGTATATAATATATAGTCTTTTTTAAAATTATATATTTATTACCGTAGATCTATAGAAAATTTCGCGTTAATATACAGACCTTTCTATAAATTAATCTAGAGTATAAAAAATAAAAAATATAAATTAATTCGAATAAATTTCTCCGCTCGAAATAAATACGAACTAATTAAAAAAATTATAATAAATAATAAAATATTTATTTAACCCGATATATATCTACTTTTTATTATTAAAATAGATATTTCCGATTTTAGATAGAGCGCCGTTTTTTATTAGTTTAATATCGATAGTATTAAATAGCTTATTACTTTTAAAAATAAGGTATTTATATCTATAGAATATAATTACGCTATCTATAAATAAGAACTTTTTACTATTAAAGAATTTCTATAGCGATAGCGCTACTATATTAAAAACGGAATAACTATAACTATTAGAACGGATTATATAGGTTTATAATATTTTAAAACTACTATTAAATTTTCTAGAAAACTCGTTTACTAGCTCGTAGAATTCGGGGAATATAAATTCGATATTAAATATAAACCAGACAGTAAAATAATAGTAGTAGATATTCTAAATTAAAAAGGAAACTTCTAATTATTTACCGACGAAATTAATAATTATACGATTTAATTTAATAACGCTATTAGAATTTATATAAAATCTAGAACTCTATCTAATAATCCGGAAATAAAAGCTATTTTAGAAAAATATAAATATTATTTCCGAGTTAAAAATAATATAATATAGTACTAAAACTCGTTATAATATAATTAGATATTCTATATTCTAATATAGGCTTATATAAATTTCCTGGACTATATCTATAAATAATATAGTTACTATTCGTACGAAATAATAATAGATATTATTCGTATAAAATAGTAGTAGCCCGAAATAAAAAAAGATATTAAATATTATATTAAATACAATTTTAAATATTAATTTACTACTATCTTTTATAATATTAAATAGGATATAATATATTTTTCTAGTACCTAGAAAAATAAATTAAATTCTTTTAAACGCTAGAAATTCGATTTTATTAATCCTTTACTAGAAACTAACTAGAGTAATAAATAGATTATAACTACGATTAGATATACTATTAGATAGTCTATAGTTTAATCGCTTCTAAATATAATAGTAAAATACTAGCCGAATTTATTATTTATCGAATCTACTATAATTATAGCTTTCCGAAAGAAATTATTACTAATCGAAATATAAACCTTTAGATTCTAACTATAGACAAGGTATACCGCCTGCTAGGAATTAAATATCGAGATACGACGTTTTATTATCTATAAATAAATAATACTATCGAAAGATTTAATAGAGTTTTCGGAAAAATATTTACTAAATATTATATCGGACAGCCGAAAAAAACTTAGAATCTTTATTTAAACTGAATTCTATTTACTATACGTATTCGTATATATATAACTACTAGATTTTTCTCCTTTTTTTATTTTATAATATTAATCTAATATTACTAATTAATACTTCTAGCTCTTTTCCGGAAAAATATAATAAAAAAATCGATTATATACCGTTTCTTTCGCGCGATTAAATTAAAGTATTTAAAGATATAATAGTATAAATAAAAACTAATAGAATGATATAGAATTTAAAAATAAAAAATAATACTTTTATTAAAAGAAATATAGTTTTAATTAGAATTAAATATATTTAAAAATTCGAGGTTAACTAGTATAATCTATATAAGATTATTTAAACGGAGATTTTAAATATCTATATTTTTAAACCTTCTATTAAATTAGCTAATAAATACGTAATTAGTAGAAATCGTATAAAGAAGTATTTTATAAAAGAAAAGATTACTATTAGATAGAGAATATTTTTTAGATATAAAAGACTAAAAAAAGTTACTATAAAGTAGTTTCCGCTAGGCGGAAAATATAAACGAAGAAGACTTTATAAATTAAAGCTAGTAGAAAATCCAGATAATAATTATTTACCTAAATTTAAATCTATATCTAAAAATAATATCCGCGAAAAAAGTAATAATAAAATATAAACTTTAAAAAAAAAAAGAAATTAATTAGATTTTTAGTTTTATTTATTATTTTATATATATATATATAGTAAAATATACTCTAATTTTAAATTAGATATTATATTTTTACTTTTTATTTATTTTAAAAAAAAGTTATTCTCGTTAATTTCCTATAGAATAAAGAGTAAATAAAGATATAAATAATTCTAAAATAATATTAAAGCGGAGATTTTTACTAATTTATAAAATTATATTTAATAAAGATTTAATAATAACTTTAGATACGGTTTTTTATTCTAGGATATATACGATATATATTCTTTAATTAAAAAAATTTAAATCGAAAATTCGATAAATTAAATCCTTTTTATATTCTAATATAAAGCGAAAATATAATAGAATCGGCTTTTATAATATAATTATTATATTTTAATTATAGCTACGCCGAAGTCTAAATAACTATTTACTATTTCTTAGTTTTAGTATATCTATCGTCTTTAACGAGGCTAAAGTTCCTATTAAAAATTAGAACGATTTTCATTAATAAAATTAAAGTCTATATATTTATATTTCCTTTTATTTTAGAATCGATCTATTTAATATTAAACTATTATATATTATATTTTAAAGATATATATATAACAGGCCTTATAGTAAACCGTACGGGCGTTAGTAAAAATAGCCGGTAAAAATAATATATTTTCTAGACCCGAAGGCGCTAAAAAGAAAAAAAATAATCTTTAAAAAAATATAGGACCGAGCTGAAAATCTAATTATATATAATTAATCTCCGATAAAAATATATAGTTAAATAAATTCGTGGCCTTTAATATATATAATAGAAATTAAACTAATAGATAACTACTAGCTCTTTTTCTTTTAACTATATTTACTAATAAAGTTTCGGTTTAGATTATAGAAAATTTATCCTCGTATCTAGATTTATTAGAATTATTAATAATAGGCCAGGAAAGTAAATTTAGAAGACTAAAATCTCTATTATTTTATAGAAAATCGAGCGGAAAAATATTATAGTCTATAATTCGCTTTAACGACAATTAATATAATTATAGTAGAATAGGAAAAAGCGGTATAGAATTATTATTTATATAGCTTCTAGCTTTCGTATCCGCTCGTTTTTTAGAAGATTACGGAATTTATATCTATAATAGAAATTCTATACTAACTATAGATTACGATCTATATAAAAATAAATACGGATATTTATTTTAGTAATATTTCTATAAATAATTACTATATATACTTCCGAATTTCTATCGTATATTTATATAGTATACGAAAAGACGGGTAATATCGCTAAAATAAAAGCTATAAAATTTACTCGCTAAAATTTTATATAGCTAGAATAAAATTAGTCGTTTAAAAGGAAATAGATTATATATATCTCAAAAACGATATAATTATTTAAAAATAGTATTAAGCTTTTATAGATATATAATCTAGATAAATCGGCTAAGTTTACTAAAATATTCTATACGAATTTTAATATTTTAACGCCGGAAATTATTAGAAAAGATAACGCTTCCCGAAATAAATTAACGGAACTATTAATATAAACGATACCTCTATTAAATAGCTTAATTTATAAAATCTATTACTATATAAAGATAGTAATTACTTCTATAAATAATAATTATTACTTTATTAACTCGCTATCTATTATTCTATTAGAATTTTATAATAATTTTAATTGCCGCCGAGTTAGATACAATATATTATAATAGTTATTTCTACTATTATTAGAATAGATAATCGATAATATTATTAAAAGGAAAAGTTCCGAAAGTCAAAAAGTTCGAGGTTATAGTAGTCGATAGCGAGCTCCTATTAATACACTTATTTACTTCTATGTAAATCGTACGAAGGAAGAGAAAAGTATAGTGATCAAAATTCTAAACCATACGAACGGTTTAAAAGATTATAAAATATATATTAGAATTATATAGTTATATACGAATTCGGATACTAATTAATCCGGTCGCTAATTATAAAAGCGGGTATAGAAACAAATATAAATCTAGCGTGGAAATACTTGTATATATAAATGCTTTACTTTTTTATAGTTATAGGAAATCAGTTTGAAATTTTATATATTTTAAATTTATATTAACCGAAGAGTTTAGACTATCGTATTTATTTTCTATTAAATTATTTTATTATTATAAAGTATAAAAGGTTTTTATAATTTATAAAAATTAATAATTTTAGTAATTTTCTAACGTATATTTTCTATTATTTTAGTATAACTACTATAGCTAATAGTTTTTTATTATAGATATCGTAGTTTAATTTTACTAGCGATAATTTTATCGATATATATACTACTAGATACTATTTACTACTATACTATTATAGAAAATATATATCTATAACTAGATCTAATAAATCTATTTCTATTTATAATAGTTTTTTTAAATCGAATATTTTAAATACTAGGTCTTTTATATATTTTCTTTTAAAATCTTTAAATATTTATTATTTTCTATCTTTCTAATACTATATAATAATATCTTTTATTAAAGTTATAAAAGTAAAAGTTTTTTAAAATAGTTTTTTATAAACTTCCGATTATAGTTTATAAATCCGAAAAAATTTTATATTTTTTTAATATTCGTTAGTATTTTCTATTTTATAAGAGCTTTTAATTTACTAGAATCGATATATAATCTATTATATCTAATAGTAAACTCTAGAAAATTAATTTTTTTTTTATAGAATTTCTATTTTTTTAATTTAAAATATAAATTTTTTCCTTTTAGATATTTAAAAATTCTACTAACGTATTATTTATATTCTTTAATTATTTTAAAAAAAACTAGAATATTATTAAAATAGATAATAATAAATATATCTAGATTTTTTCTAAACGCGTTATTGATTATATTCTAATAGATTACCGAAATATTTATAAATTTAAATAATATAACTATATATTTATAATAACCGTACTATATTCGAAAAGCTATTTTCTATTCTTTTCCGACCTTTATTTATATAAGATTATATATCTTTTAAAGGTCGAATTTCGTAAAATATTATATTCTAGAAAATCTATTCTAAAGCTTGTTAATATTTGGTAATAGATATTAGTTTTAAATTATAATATTATTAAACTTCTAGTAATTAATATATAAATATAATATTCCGTCTTTTTTAAATATAAAAAGGATCGGATATTCTACTAGTAATTAAAATTTTCTAATAAATTTTTTTTTTATATTTTTATTTAGGTATTTATAAAATATTTCTAGTTCCGTCGCAGGTAATAGATAGATAGATTTAAACGTAGGTTATTTATTTAGTTTAAATCTGATTTTATAATTTTATAGTTATTATTTAGATAGTATTTTTATAGTTACTTTTTTTTAAAATAAATTTATCTAATTTTTATATTTACCTAGAATTTTTTCTAATAGATTTTCTATTAACTTTTTATTAAATAATATAAAGTTTTCGAAAAGTTTATAATTTTTTTTTTCTATCTCTATTTTATTAATCTAGCTAACCTCTACTGGTATCTAATAAATCGGATCTAAATAAATTTTAATTATTTTTCTTCGAAGTTATAAATTCGCGTTTTATATTCTATTTTTTATCTATCTAAAATTTCTACTTCGGTATAAACTAGATATTTTCTATATAAAAGTATTATTTAAAATTAAATATACTTTTTTTCTAATCTATTACTAGATTATAATTTTTTAACTAAAAAATTCTAAATACGATTTTATAGCTAGCTATTTTAATAATATCGAACTAGAATTCCTTTTAATACTAGTTAATTATTATTTCGAATAATATTATCTTTTCTATAATCTTTCTATTTCTATTCGGTATTTTATTTCTATTAATAACTATTAAATTATATAGATCTTTTTTTTTAGTCCGAAAAAACTTTTTTTTTTTTAGCTAAATTCTCTAATATAAAATTTCCGATTATATTTAAATTAATAGATACTTTAATTTTCTATAATTTATTATTAGTTTCGATAATTATTTTAATCTCGAGTATATATATATAGCTAGCGAAATTTAGTTACTTTTTTCGAACTAAAAAATTATACGTTTATAGTATATTTATTATTATAAAATTTTAACTTTTTTCGAAATATCTTTTATATTTTTATATTTTTTACTTTTATAATTTATTTACGAAATATATTTATAGAATTTCTAATTAAAGATTTTATTTTTTTTCTATTATTTTTTCTAGTATTCGTATCTGCTATATATAATATATCCGAAATAGTTATAAATATTATAACTTCCGATTTAAATAAATATTATAGAAACGCGTTAGTATAGCTTTAATAGATACTATCCGGTTTTTTCTTTTTCTAATTTATAGATTCTATAATTATTATTATAGGAGGCGATCCAGTTAAATAGCACGTACTAATTTTCTATTATTATATTCTTTTATTATAATATCGATTTAGAAATAACTTTATTTTTAGAAATATTACTTTCGAGTTTCCTTTCTAATATATCGATAATATTATTTACTTTTTAATTCTACTAATTATTATATAGATATTCGTTATTAATATATATTTTATAAACTTTTTTTATACCTTTTATAGATTACTATAAATCTTTCTTTTACTAATTTTTTATTATAAAAGGTTTAAAGGTATATTAGTTTAACGTTTTCTATTATTATAATTTCCTATCTAAAAACGGCTTTCTTTCTAGTAGATTCTATTAATATTTATAACGAAGCGTTATTTATTATAGTTTTTTATAATATTTTATCGTTTTTTATAAACGTAAATTTTTTATTTAAACTAGTTTTCTAGGGTTTAAAACTACTATTATTATTTTTTACTAGTTTTTAGATTTTTTTAATATAGTATTAAACTATCGTCGTTATATTTTATTTAACCGATATTTTTTCGCGAAGTAATCTAGTTTACTATAATTATAGTACGTTTTAGAATTTTTATTTCCTTTATTATTTCTAGAATTCTTTCCTTTATATCGCTATTATATAGAGTCTAGTTCTATTAATATTAGTCCGAAGTAACTTTCTTCGGATTATTATTTATTTAAATACTATCTTCTATAGAGCTATTTCGAATAACGTCTCGTATTATTTTATAGTCTATTATTATAGCGTTTCTTTATATCTCGTTTATATAGTTTATTATTAAAGTCGATAGATATTTTATCTAGATTATCTAGTATATTATATACTCGACTATCGTATATAAATTTATTTTTTACTCGCTTTTTAAATCCTCGTCTAAATATTATATATAGGGCGTTATTATTTTACTCCGTTAGTAGTACCTATTTTTTAAATCGTACGACGTAGTTAGATACTACGTTCTTCCACTAAAGATATTAAATAAAATATTTAGTAATTTAAATTTCGTTAGAAATTTTAAATATTTTATAAATAGGTTTTTTAAACTTTATAAACTATATAAAGATATATCTATTATCTTCGTCGTCGTCTATATATTATCGAAGAATAGATTTTTTCTAGTATTAGATTCGTTTTCGAAAATAGAATATAGTAAAAAGCGTTTTCTTTTTTTCGGATATAAAATAAAATACGAAATATATATTTAATTATACGTACTAGTCTTTTAATTTATTATAATCTCTATAATATTTATTAGATTTATTAATTTTAATACTATAAAAGCGTTAATTAAAAGAAGGAATACTTTTATTTTTACTATTATCTTTTATCTAGATTTTCTTTTTTTTAAATTCGGACTATTTAATTATATTATTAGAATTACTCAGAGTAAAAATCTTATATTAACCTGCGACAGATATTTTAAAGGTATTTAAAATATTATAAAACTATCTAGAGGTCCGATATCTCTAAAAGATAATTAGATTTATTAGTATATCTATAAACGAAAATATAACGGACAATTATTTAAATTTAATTAAAGATAAATTAATTAATTACTAGAGTAATATATAGCGATAACTAATAAATTAAATATAAATTATAAAGGTATCGAATTCGAAATCTATATAGATAAATAAAATCATTTACTATTTAGATTATTTATAGGCTAAAATAACTAAAATAGCTTTATTTTATAGTATTTACTTACTAAAACTACTAAAATTAAAATATTTATAATATTTATTTACTAAATTTACTAAAATATTCTTTAGTACTAATATTTTGCTATTTTATATATCTCTGTCTATCGAAACGTAATAGAAAGTCTAGCGTTATACTAAATACTACCGCGTTTTTTAAAACACGCCGCTTGTATTTATAATATATTTCTATTTATTTTTTATTATAAAAATTCTATTCTGCCGGTAGTATTTAGACCTTTATTTTTTAAAATATATATTACTAGTATTTCGGCGGCGGTATAGACGTCTATTATAATATTCTATTTTACTATTATATTATATTTATCTTTCGGTCTAAAATTTTTAGATATAATTCGATAATTTTCTATACGAGATAGTTAATCGCTAATATATTACTATAGAATCGAATAATATTCTACGAATTATAATATTTCCTATTATAAAAAGATACGAATTCTATTTATTTCTAATTAATATTACTTATTAGATTTCGGACGATAGATTAAATAGACCTGTTCTAATATATATATCGATCTTAAAATATCTAATATCGATAATCGAGTAATCTATATTTATTATCGAGATTTCTTTATATAAATCGATATTTTTTTTTTATTTTTCTAGTTATTTCCGAAACTAATATAATTTTCTAGTAGATCGTTTCGTATATTTAATAATTATAATAATAAAAAGCTATATCGAAATACTTTTCTATATACTATTAAATAAAAAAAAAAGTATATATTTATTTCCGATAGTTCTATTATAATTTCTACTAATTCTTTCGCCTATTATTTTATTATAGTTTCTATTGTTTTTTTAGTATATAATATTAAAGGCGTCGGAAATATCCGAACTTTAATTTCTAGAAATTAGAATTACTAGTACCCCGGCCCTTTAGATAGTTTTTTTACTAAATAATCTAATATCTTTTAATATCTTCGATTCTATCTATAAATTTCTGTAAACTTTCTTTTTAGTAGTACTAAAATAGATTATTTCTCTGGTACTATTTTTTTCGTTTATTATAAAATAAAAAAACAGTTTAGATAGAAATATATGGTAAAACTAGATCAGTTATATAAATGTAAGTATCTAAAAACTAGAATATATAATTTATATTATAATAAATAAAATCTCTAGTATTATAGATTCTATAAAATAATTTAAAAAAAAATTATTAATTATAAATCTATTTCCAGATATATATATTATACGTATAATCTTTAAACGTTTAACGTCTATAATTATAGTTTATTTCTATTAAATTCTATTTTTTTTACGTTTTTTTATTAGAGGATTATTTTAATTATATACTTCGATAAGCTTTTAAATATTTTTAAAGTTTTTTTATAGCTATTAGGAATTATATTTTTTTAATTAACTAGTTTATTTAATTTGATATTTAGCTTTTAATTCTTTATTTTTTTTAGATTTTATAAATTTTTTATCTAAAATAGCTTCTATTTTCTATTTTTTTTTATTATTAATAAGATTCGATAATAGATATTCTAGTAGTTTACGATTCTAGCGGCGATAGAATTTTTCTAATAAAGATATATATAAGATATTATAAATTTTTAATTTAATTAAAAGAACTAACTAGTAAATTTAAAAGTTTATATATTTTAAAATCCGATATAGTTCTATAAATTTAGAAGTAATTTTTTTCGATTATTTAAATTTTAAATTTTTTAAAGATAATAGTATTAAATTATTAACTTTATATTTTATCGGTTAATATTTCTTATTATAGTATTTAGTTTAGTTTTTTTAAATTTTATTTTAATTCGTATATATCGATTTATATATCTTTTATAAATTTACGACTTTTTTTTTTACTATTAGTATTTTTATATTTACTATTTCTCTTTTTATAACGTAATTTTTAATATTTTCGAATATTATATCTAGATTATAGTCTATAAACGCTTCGAAAAAAAATATTTTTATAATATTATATTCGCTATTATTATAGACGAATTTAGTAAAAAATAGAAATTTAATTTAGTTTTTCTATTTTTTTAATAAATATATACTTTTAAATAATATTTTAATAACTTATTCTATTATATAGTCTATCCGTTTATTTAAAGATAGAATATAGTATTTAACCGACGTTTAATTTTTAAATAATAGTAAATTTCCGACTAGAATTCGTTTATAAATGGCGAATCTCTATCGCTAATAATTCTATTAGAAATAAATCTTTTATATTAAAGTTTATTAATAATAAATTCTTTAAAATCCTTTATATTAACTATTTTATGATAAGAGATATATCTTACTATTTTAGTAAATCGATCGACGGCTATAAATATTAAATCTACTACGTTTCGAAAGTATTAAATAGATAGTAATCTAGTAATAAAATCTATTACTATTTTCTTCTATAGTTATATAAAATATCGAAGATTTTAAAGCTTTCTATATAGTTTATATCTATAGATTTTAATTTATTAATAGATATTATATATTTCTATATCCTTTTTAATATATTTAAATAGTTTCGGCTAGCTATAGCTGCGTCGAATAAACAATAATATTTACTAGTATCTAAAATATCTAGCTATAAAATCGTTATAGTATTTTATTAGGAATTTTATATATAGTATTTTATCTTCGAATATATATAAAGATTTTTTATAAAAAAGAAAATCAGTTTCTATTTCTATATTTTATAGCTCGGCTTTTTTTTCGATTTATATTAAATAGTCTATAAACGTTTTTAAATATCGGCGTTCCGATTTTAAAATTAGATAAATTTATTACGTATACTAGAAATTACTTTATTATAAACCGATTTATTAATAGTAATCTTCTACGCTGTTTAATATAAAATATATAGGCTATAGTATATATTTCTAACGATAGAATTTATTCCGTTATTATATTTTTTATTAGAAATAGTTATCGCTAATCTATCGCTACCTCGTCGACGGCCTATTATACCCGAAAGTATTTTTAATATACGAAATATATCGTATTATTTATTTAGTAATAAAAGATTAATTCTATTATCTTTAGAGTTTTTAGATTTTATAGAAAGTTTTTTAAATCCTCTAGTTATACGCCTACGTAAAACGTAATTAATTCGAATCTTTTATATAGTAAACGGTTTACTACTAGATTTATAGCTACTAAAGTTTAGTTTCTATTAAAATATAGCTAAAATTATTTAGATTTAAAAATTAATATTTTTTCAATCCGTTCTTTTAGAAGGCGGATTAGCTAGATTAGTTTTTTTTAAATAATAAAAGATATTAAAATCTATAGCAGCTAATTTTAATAACCTAGTAATATTATTAAATTTTAAACTTTTTAACTTTTATAAAATTCTAAAGGTTATTATAATCTATCTAGACCTTTACTATATATTTTATATCTTTAAAATAATATTTCTATTATTCGAAAACTTTAATAATAGTAAAAAGTTCGCTATTATATATTTTATAATTGTATTTAATAGAAACTATCTTCTTTAATTAGAATATAACTAGATACTAGCGACTATTTATATTAGATTAAAATATAATTCTAGTTAATCCGATTTTAGAAATATTAGTTTTAATATAGATTTCTTTTTTTTAATTAAAATACTATAATATTCCGGTAGTATCGAAAATATATTTTAGTTTTTTAAAAGTCTTTTAGATTTTAATAGTCTAGTAAAGCGGTTCCGATTTCTTTTCGGCTATATTCTCTATAAATAAATTCGTTAGAAACGTTATAATCCGAGAATACTAGTAAATAAAACGCCGATAGAAGTTAATAAATTCTAAAAAGATCTAAACTTTCTAGTAAATCTTTAAAACTAGCTATTTTTAAATAGTTTTTACTCGTTTTAAATCTATCGATATATCTTCCGTAGATATAATAAAGCCTAAAAACTCTATATATTTAATATTAAAAATATACTTTTTAAAGTTAAAATATAGCTATTAATTATAAAGTTTTTAAATAATCTATTTAATATATTTCTAATAATAATTTTCCGAATTAGAAAAGATTAGAATATTATCTAGATAGACTCTATAATAAATATTAACTAATTTTTTTAAAGCCCGATTAATATAGGTTTAGAAAGTTATAAATATATTAATAAAACCGAAAAGTATTATAAAATATTCGAAATATTTATATTTTATATAAAATACAGTCTTCTATTTATTACTTTTTTTAATTTTAATTCGATAATAGAAATCTTTAATATTATATTTAAAAAAGTATTTTATTTTAGATAATCGATCTAAAATCTTAGAAATAAAAAGTAAAGAATAATAGTTTTTAATTATTACTTTATTAAAGCCTTTATAGTCGACGTATATACGAAAACTATTATCTTTTTTTAATATAAAAAAAATTAAAACTTTTATAGAAAATATTAAATAATAGATTCAGTTTTCTTTTAAAATACTATTTAGATAATTCTATAGTTTATCGAACTCGCGTTTAAATAAACTATATATTAGACTATATAGTAGATTTTTTCTATCTAATTTAATTATATAATCGGTATTTTTAAACAGCGATAAAAATCTACTAGATATATATTATAAACTTCGATTATTTTATATATAGGTTTCGGAATCGATAGTTTAGACTATTATATATTCTCGTCGTCTTTATTTTTATTAGCGCCGTTAGCTTTCGTCTATATAGCGGTATCGTTATTAGATTTCGTATATACGGCGATATCGATATTAAATTTTATATATACGGCGGTAATCGATATTATATATATTAGTATATATTTTTCGGCCTATAATATATAAATAAAAACTACCGGTAAATTAATATTAAAACGAGTTAACTATTTTATTTCTATCTAATTATTTTATATTATTTTATTATAGATAGAAAATCGCTATTATTTTAATAATAGATCTATAACTATATATATTTTAAAAAAGCTAATATATTTAAAAAAATACTATATTTATTAGTTATATCTAAAATATAAAATCGCGATATATATATTTCCCGAAGGCTTTAACTATCTATTATTATCTAGTTTAAATTATATATTCTATAATAGGCAGCGCGCTAATTTCTAATCTATTAAAAATTAAATTTTTTAGTTTTTTAAATAGATTCTAGATCGTATTAAATAATAAAAGATTAAGAAACGATATTAATCTAAAAGTTTAAATCTAAAATTACTTTAATTCTATTATATCCTTTTACTAGTAACTCGATAAATACTTTTATTAAAAGACCGTTTCTTATTTTAATTTATTTATTTTAGATTATTATTAAAGCTATAACTGGTTCTTTTAATTTTTTAACTAGTTAGTATTACTAGAATTGTTTTTCGTTATATTAATAATAGATTTTTTAAACGATCGGTTACTATTATTATAAAAGTTATTAGATTTCTAATTACTTTAATTTTAGTTTTAGTTTTTAGAATAACTTTTAAACCAATAATCTATATTACTATAAATAAAGTAACTACTAGATTTATTATTTTATTTACGTTTTATAAAATTATTATTATTAGTATTAAAAATATCTCTTCTACTAATATTATTTCGACTATTTTATAATCGGCTTTTTCGGTTCCGATTTTTAAATTTTCGAGAATTTTCTTTACTATATAAAAGTAGATAAAGTCTATTAATAGAAAAGTTCTATTATTAACTCGATATCGTTTTATTTATATTTTTCTATCGGATAGTTTAAACTATCTATTTATTATAGCCGAAATCTTTTAACTTCGCGTTTTAAACGCGTATAGTACGCTATAATTCCGGACGAATTTTAAAAAAAAAAGATCGAATACTATTTTTCCGATAAAAGAAATAGCTAGATTTCTAATAATATAAAGAAATTATATAATTCTAGAATATTTTAGTTTTTATTCTAGATTATATAAAGATACTTCGTCGCGGTATCTAACGAAGGAAAATTTAGAATTAATAGTAAAATTTAAAAAAAAGTCTATAAATTCATCCTATAATATATTATTAAAGGTATTTTTATTAATAAAAAATTCTTTTTTTTCGAACTAACGGTTTAGTTTTTTTAATTTTTAATAAAATTCTAGGTCTATTAAATTTAATTCGTATAAATAGATAAAATATTAGATTTAAAGAATTAATATTTATAGAATTCGATCTATTTATAGTATTTTTTAAAGATTATTTTATCGCCGTACTTTTTAGACTTTTTAATTTTTAATTTTAACGAAATTTATAGCGCTCGCGAAAGTCTAATAGCTAGTTTAAAAAAAAATTTATTATTATCTAAAATATAGTTCGGATCTATTATATAAAAAGCTTCTATTTTATAATATATTTTTAAAAAGATCTTTTTTTTTTACTATTATTTAAACTTTTAAAATTTAAAACTTTTTATTATTATCGAAATCGTCGTTATTATTTCTATTATTATTCGGATTATTACTACTATTAGACAGCTAACCGAAATTAAACCTTCTAAAAATAAAAATTTCTAAAAAAGTATTTCTATTAAATTATAACTAACTATTAGACGGCTGCTACTAATAGATTTAACTATCGGAAATAATATAGTTTCCCGACGCGCTAATAATAAAATTACTATAAAATTTTGATTAGATTTTCTAGATAATAGAAAATAATCTAGAGTTTTTTTCGTCGGACGTTTTTAATATAGACGGATTATATTTATTAGGTTAATTTATAATATTTATTATCCGCGATTTAATAATTTTAACGCTATTTTAAAATAATTTTACCTAAAATACTTTACTACGATTATAACTACTATAAATACTACGTATCGATATCGATATAATTATATTATAAATAATATATATCGAATAAAACTATTTAAATTAATAAATTAAAATTATAAAATAGATATATTTCTAGAATAGTATATAATTATAGATTAAATAAAAGGTATATTATAAAACTAATTTATATTTTAGAAAAACAAGAATATAATCTAGTAATAAAAGAAAAGAAAAAAATAGAAAAAAATCGAAATTCGACGCGCTAGCGACGTTTTAGCGACTAGACGACAAGCTTCGTCTCTAAACGTTTTAATCATATTTTCAAGATCTATATAACGCGTTTAACGTTTTATAATAATAGTTTCCGATTCTAGTAAACGAGAAAGTTATTTTATCGAAATATTTCTTTATATAGTAATTAAAGCTATCGATATATAAATCGCTTTTATCTTTTAAAACGCTAGCGGAAACCAAATTAATAATATAATTTAAAATATATATAACGTTCGTAATTATAATAAATTTTTTTCTAATTATAAAATAACGATAATTTTGACGCGGCTATATATAACGATTTATTTTTATTAGATTTTTATAAAAAAAATAGAGCCGTCGATATAATTTTTCTTTTTAATAAATCTATATTTGATTATATTATTATAGATATTAATCTTTGATCTATTATCGAAAATATATAATAAACGAAACACGTAATCGACGGCGAATATTTTAGAAAAAAGAATAAAAATACTATAATTCTATATATAAAAAGAAAAAAGATTAAAAATTTTAAAAAAAAAAATTTCTTTATTTTATTTTTTATTTTCTATTTTTTTATTTTTTTTAGAATTCGTTTTATATTTATTTTCGTTTATAGATTTTTTATCGCCTTTTCTATCTTTTTTTAAATAATTAAATTAGATTTTAATTTTTATTTAATTTTTTAAATCGATTAAAATAGAAATAATCGTAGTTATTATACTATTTTTATTTACTATTTATTTACTATAAATTTATTAATAGATTATTAGATTTATTTTAAAACGAAAAGTTATATAATAGTTTATCGTTAATTTATTTAAATATATTTGTAGAAAATACTATATAAATAGCTATTATATAAAATTTTTTAATATTATAAAAACGAATATATTAGCGAAATATTTCTATTAAATTTTAAAAAAAATTTTATAATCAATATTTATTTCGATTATATATTTATATATCTAAACAAGTTCTAAAACGTATTTATCGATTATTATAATAAAATTATAAAAATATTTTCGTATATTTACTACTTTTACTATTTTTTACTTTTTTATTTGAATATATATTTATATCTATTGATTAATCTATACTTTAATCTATTATTTTAAAATTAGTTCTATTTTAATTTCGCGTATTAATATTCGAATTTAAAAATTCTAGCTATATTTAATAGAACGAGTTTACTTTTAAAAGTATATAGAAAATTCTATAAATAGATTTTCGTTTTTTAAATAAAGACGTAGTTTAATATAGTAATTATATTTTAAATAAATTTGATAATTTTATTAAATATATCGTATTTTTTTTTCTATTTAGCTATTTTTAATTTATATTATTTTATACGAGCGTTATAAACGGATACGGCGTTTATTATAATAATTATATCCGCGTTTTTTTTTTAATATTTAGTTTAGATTCTATTAGTTTAGCTATATATGAAAATCTAATTAATTATAATAGATTAATAAAGTTCTAGATTAAAAAGTAAACGGCTTTATTTCTAACCGTAGAAATCTAGATATTTTAATTTTTAATTTTATCGAATTTTAGCTCGCGTTTATTTATTTTAAAGTTTTAAATAAATATATTAAAAAAAAATCTTTCGATAAAATATAAATTTTTTTCTAGTAGATTTAATTAATTATATAATTTTAAATAAATAGTAAATAATTTATTAAAAAGTCTGCGATAAAGTTTTCTACGGTTTTATTATACTATAAATAATTATTTAAATAAAGTTTAAATAATTATAAATATAGAGATATATACTGCCGAGCTTATAACTATTAGCCGGTAGAAAGAAATTATAAAATAATTAATTAATAATAAAGTAAAAATCTATAGAAAACTAGTTTATATAAAAAGTGGTTAATACTAAAGAGACGCTAAGCCTATTTAGGACCACGCTAAACCTTATAGGGCAGGTACACGTGACCTCAGCGAGTTTCAGCGAGAAATGCCAACTGGCTTCTCCATGAACACCTCATAATCGCTCCTACATGCTGACAGGTTAGTGGTGATCCAACATCTTGGGCATTGTTTTCAGCTTTCATTCCGTCTCTTGTTACGTCTACTACTCTTTTGTATAATCGTTACAACGATATCCTACATCGAGGTATCGCTTGTTGATCATGTGGAATTGTTTTGCCAAGATTCAAGTGTTTTTGGCACCGGCTAGTACGCACGGACCAAGCCAGCCAGCTCCCACGAACCACCGTCACAAGAAATAATTCTCTGGCACTCTAAGGTACTTGTTATTACACTCATTTGATTCAACCTACTGACCAGTCCTGTGCCAGTGTGTGGACCTGTCGTTGCTACACAATGGTATGTCAATACTTGCCGACAATGACCGCTTTCATTGTGGCTAATCCTCCTCTCATTCAGCCAAACGCACCTCGTAGGATGATAGTCAAAAGCTCTGAAGAGTGAGTGAACATCAAGAACCCCAGCCCCGCTCCATACTCCTCGCTCAAACATGATGTACTCAAAATATCAAGTTGGGAATCTCTCTGAACTACCTTGTGGAGACCTTCAATGACTTGTCCATCTGATTTACTATTGTCATTCTCCCACAAGCCGTCGAGAGCTCGATTGCCTGGCACTCGCTAACATATGGTACAGTGATCTCAAGAACCTTGTAATGGACTACCTGATTCGCGAAGGATACCCGAACACCGCCCTGAAATTGGCCTCCGAAGCCAGCATCCAGCCCCCATCAGCCGCCGACTCAATACATGAGAGGGTCGCAATCCGCGAAGCTATCTATCGAGGTGACATCCAAAGCGCCATTCAGATGATCAACGATTTGGAACCCATGGCACGTCATTCCGATTACCTCCAGATCTTCCTGTCTTTGCAATGATTAGTTCTTGTTCATGCACCACTCATACGCCTTCTGGGGTATTGATGATAAACAAACTCCAACTACTTCAGTCTTCAGTCTGAGCAACATACCTATCTGTAATTTCAATTTCATCTACATCGTTATAACGAACTGCAACCTAGCTAACTCAAGATGCAAGCTCCTCGAGAAGGATGAAACGCTCCACTTCGCGCTGCTGCGTTTGCAACTCGTTGAGCTTATCCGTTCATGCGGTACCACATCAACGGACGACCCTACACCTGCAATCAACTTCGCTACCACGGAGTTAGCGCCACGCGCCGCGACCAACCCTCAGTTCCTCGAAGACCTGGAGCGCACCATGACCCTTCTGATGTTCGAGCACAAGGACCTGCCACCGCAGTACACTACGCTCCTGGATCGCAAGCTTCGCGTGGACGTCGCACTACGGGTCAATGAAGCCTTGTTCACGGAACAGGGTGAGAGGACTAAAACCAAGCTGTCCACTCTTATCCATCTGCGTGCATGGGTTGAGCAGAAGGCCCTCGAAGTGAATAAGGAGTTGCCGGCATACCTGAAATTTAGGTATGTGTTTGATTTTGATGGCCGGGGCAAAGATCATGACGGCATGCAGTCCAGCGGTGAAGCAGTGACCATGGATTCCGAGCCCGCTGCTCGCATTGAAGAGGTGTAATTCAGCAAGGTGTTTGGGAGTTCCCCTGTGGATGGTGGTCATTAATGTCCCACACGGTACAGGCAGGGTAGCCGTATAAAAGGGGCTGGCTGGGTTGTACGGTATGGCATGCATTGTGCACCGGCGTAACAAAGAGGGGATGGCGTCCAGAATTATACCTTAGAGAAGTCTACTACGGTGATTTAAATGGACATGCTCCTGCTTGCGGCCTCTTTTTGCCTTGCCTTCCAATTGCAGCACTGGCTCACAGCAGAATCTCGTTAAAAGCTCATCGAAACAGATCAGCTGAACATACGCTTCGATCCGACTTGGCAGCTGTACGGTAACACCTGAGCAATCTATAGAACGACATCCGCTCTCGAGGTATCGGTTGCTGTACGCCCCTCATTGCAATTGATTTTTGACATGATGAGCACAGCAAGAACTGCCTCTAGTAGAAGCTGACCAGGTATCAATGCTCTGTCATTCGATCCCTCTTCATCATTTCGTAGGTATCTTCTTCAGCTTCTTAGGACTATGCAGAAAATTGTTGGCGTACGCCTTGGGGATGACCCTCCTCTCATTCGGCTCCTGCACGAAATACTCGTAACCCTGCTTCTGTGCAAACTGAATGGCGTCCTCTTTGGACTTGAAATTGAGATGTGTGCCTTGGAGGTAATCCGCCGACGATTGCCAGCCCATGAGCGGGTTCTCCCACCGGTGGCCCTTTTGCAGTATATCCCAGTCCATGCGCCATTGGTGCCCGTGCCAGTCGCCGGATTGTGTGGCTGTCTTTGCTGGTCGGTAGATCCTATTATTGCCACGTGCGTCAGCTGGTGTGGTGTGATGAGGGTTTTGTTCCCCTGTGTGAGCTTTAATCCGTACCGTGCTGTTCGCGCTTGGAGGTCCACGGGAGCGCCGGAGAGGACGGCGGCGGCGGCGAGTTCGCCTGGTTCACTACCGTCCATGACACGTCTTGGGATTGGAGAGAATGCTCTGAATAGCTGCTCAGCTTGAATACCGTCATAGTTTTAAGCGATAGAGCTCACGAGGTGCCATGATCTACCGGCGCATGGAAATCGGGTTGGTGGGAGATCAGCGCGCCCTCTGATCCCTCTTGTCTGATCATCGACGAATCGCCGGATCTCGGAGCAGGGGAAGATGAGGGATCGGTTGCGCGTTCTCCTTCGTGCGAGATATCTGGTGGAGGTTGATCACGGCGTGATCCGTCGTTCGAAGAATAACTTTGCCATCTTGCTTTTTGGCGAGGTCGGAGTGCTGCCAGGTTTGCAGAGCAGCGGACGAGCCGGTTCAAAGGGACTGGACGTGCAAAAGCCATAGCGGCAAAGCTCTGAGATCCTCGTAAGCGATTGAAGGTATTTTGATATCCTCAATGAGACAGTAATGTGAAACTCTTGGCAGAGCAAGACGACTGCCCCTCGCTCACTCAAAGCTCGCCTGGGGCCTGGGTGAGCAGGGGTAATGTGTCACCCAGACGGGATGCTATATCTCCTATGCTCACCCTAACATTCACCTTATATCCCTATACCGGATGTAGGTAGCCTTCGGTTACAGAGTAGTAAAGTCGCATCGTGTCTCTCCTGTCTCTTATTCCATAGAAATAAAAAAAGAAAAAGAAAAAAATGAACGTGCACGGGATCGAACCGTGAATCTCTTGATTCGTACTGTGAAGTATATCAGTATCATTTATCATTTCTAATAAGAGGTGACGAACGTCAAGCGCCTTGCCATTGGGCCACACGTCCCCCGATAATATTGACGAAATAGAACAGTGACTATATATAGAGATAAAAAGTCCAAGAAAGGACTTTACGTTCTCAAGCAGAACTCTAAATCCATTGGATACTACTATTCATATCATATAGAGATAACGCACTTCCCCACCACCTTTCTTTTGTGATATACTACGGGCCGCTTGAAATATATCTACTTTTTAAAGGGCAGAAATACAGTCGCATTCAAAATTCTAAAATTAAACTGGTTACTTCGAATCGAACCCGGGTCGAATCCGGGTATTTATTAAATTTTTTAATTAAATTATATAATGATATAATATATGAAATAATTTATTAATTAATTATATATAAAAGTAATATAGAATTCCAAATTGATTTTCTATAATTATAGAAAAGTAAAATATTTATATATATAAATATTTCCACGCTAGATCTATATCCGTTTCTATATCCGTTTTTGCGATTAACGATCGGATTAGTTAATATCCGAATTCGTATATAATTATATAATCCAGATATATATTCTATAATCTTTTAAATCGTTTATATAATTTAGAATTTTAACTATTATATTTTTCTCTTTTTAAATAAAATATAAAAGGAAGTAAATATTTTCTAAAACTAAATAGTAATAACGAATAAAGTAAAATAAAAAATAAAAATTTATTTTTATATAATTTATATAAAAGTAAATAAATCTATTAATAGAAATTCGCTATCGATTACTATAATCTCGAACTTTTTAATTTTCGGAACTTTTCCTTTTAATAATATTATCGATTATTTACTTTTTAATAGTAATATTAACTATTATAGTATATTATATCTAATCCGGCAACGGTTAAAATTATTATAAAATCTCTATAAAATAATAGATAACAAGTTAATAAAATAGTAATTATTATTTATAGAAGTAATTACTATCTTTATATAAAAATAAATATTATAAATTAGATTATTCGAGAGGAATATCGTTTATATTAATAGTTTTATTAATTTATTTCGGGAAACGTTATCTTTTCTAATAATTTCCGGCGTTAAAATATCGAAATTCGTATAAAATACTTCGGTAAATTTAACCGATTTATCTAAATTATATATCTATAAAAATTTAATATTATTTTTATATAAATAAATCGTTTTTTAGATATATATAACCTATTTTTTTTTAAACGACTAATTTTATTCCAGCTATATAAAATTTAAACGAATAAATTTTATAGTTTTTATACTAGTAATATTATCCGTCCTTTCGTATACTATATAAATATATAATAAAAATTCGAAAGTATATATAGTAACTATTTATAGAAGTACTATTAAAGTAAATATCCGTATTTATTTTTATATAGATTATAATCTATAATCGATATAGAATTTCCGTTATAGATATAAATTCTATAATTTTTTAGAAAATAAACGGATATAAAAGCTAGAAGTCGTATAGACGATAATTTTATACCGCTTCCTCCTATTCCGCTATAGCTACGTTAATCGTTATTAAAATAAATTATAGACCGTAACGTTTTTCCGCCTGATTTCCTATAAAGTAATAGAGGCTTTAATTTTTTAGTTTTATCTTTATCTTTCTAGTTTACTATTAATAACTTTAATAGATCTAGATACGAAGATAAACTTTCTATAATCTAAACCGAGACCTCGTTAGTAAATATAGTTAAAAAAGAAAAGGCTAGTAGTCGTTTATTAATTAAATTTCTATTATATATATTGAAGGTTATAAATTCGTTTAACTATATACTTTTATTAAATACTGATTATATATAATTAGATTTTTAGCTCGATTCCGTATTTTTTTAGAGATTATTTCTTTTCTTTTTAGTATTTTCGGGCCTAGAAAATATACTATCTTTACTAGCTGCTTCTACTAACGCTCGTACGGTTTACTATAAAGCCCGCTATATATATATCTTTAAGATATAGTATATAGTAGTTTAATATTAATTAGACCGATTCTAGAATAAAAAGGAACGCGAACGTATAAACTTCGATTTTATTAATAAAAATCGTTCTAGTTTTTAACGGAAGCTTCGGCCCCGTCGAAAGTAATAGATATACTAAAACTAAAAAATAGTAGATAGTTATTTAGACTTCGACGTAGCAATATTTAAAATATAATAATTATATTATAAAGGGCGGTTCTATTATATTTCCGCTTTATATTAGAATATAAAAAAATTTAATTCGCCGAATTTTCGATTTAAATTTTTCTAATTAAAAAATATATATCGTATATATTCTAGAAGAAAAAACCGTATTAAAAGTAATTATTAAATCTTTATTAAATATAATTTTATAAATTAGTAAAAAGCTCCGCTTTAATATTATTTTAGGATTATTTATATCTTTATTTACTTTTTACTTTATAGAAAATTAACGAAAATAACTTTATTTTAAAATAAATAAAAAATAAAAATATTATATTTAATTTAAAATTAAAATATATTTTAATATATACGAATATATAAAATAATAAATAAAACTAAAAATCTAATTAATTTTTCCTTTTTCTAGAAATTTATATTTTATTATTATCTTTTTTACGGAGATTATTTTTAGATATAGATCTAAATTTAGGTAAATAATTATTATCTAGATTCTCTGCTAGCTTTAGTTTATAAAGTCTTTTTCGTTTATATTTTCCGTCTAGCAGAAGTTATTTTATAGTAACTTTCTTTAATCTTCTATATCTATAAAGTATTTTCTATCTAATAGTAATATTTCTTTTTATAAAATATTTTTTTATATAATTTCTACTAATTAGATATTTATTAACTAATTTACTAAAAGATTTTAAAATATATATATTTAAAATCTCCGTTTAAATAACCTTATATAGATTATACTAGTTAACTTCGAATTTTTAAAATTATTTAGTTTTAATTAAAACTATATTTCCTTTAATAAAAATATTACTTTTTACTTTTAAATTCTATATCTTTTTATTAGTTTTTTCTCGTACTATTATATCTCTAAATATTTTAATTCGATCGTATAAAAAAACGATATAGAATTAATTCTTTTATTATATCTTTCCGAAAAAGGGCTAGAAATATTAGTTAGTAGTATCGGGTTAACGCTATAAAGTAAATAGAAAGATAAAAACCTAATAGTCGTATATATATAAATACGCGAACCTAATCTAAATAAAAATTCTACGTTTTTTTCGGCTATTCGATATAATATTTAGTAATTATTTTCCTAAAAATTCTATTAAATCTTTTAACCGTACTATTCGTTTATAGATAATAAAATATTATATCTCGATATTTAACTTCTAGTAGACGGTATATTTTATCTATAGCTAGAATCTAAAGGTTTATATTTCTATTAGTAATAATTTTTTTCGGAAAATTATAATTACGGTAAATCCGAAAGATAATAAATTTGACTAGTATTTTTACTATTATATTTAGAAGCGACTAAACTATAGACTATTTAATAGCGTAGTTAATTATAGTTATAATCTATTTATTATTCCAGTTAGTTTCTAGTAAAGGACCGATAAAATCGAATCTCTAGCGTTAAAAAAGATTTAATCTATTTTTCTAGATACTAGAAAAATATATTATATTCTATTTAATATTACGAAAAATAGTAGTAAATCAATATTCGGGATAGTATTTAATATAATATTTAATATCTTTTTTTATTTCGGGTTACTACTATTTTATATAAATAATATCTATTATTATTTTATATAAATAGTTACTATATTTTTTTTAGATATAGTCTAAAAAATTCGTACAAGCCTATACTAAAATATAGAGTATCTAACTATTTTATAGTAAGTCCCGGTACTATACCGTATTATCTTTAACTCGGAAATAGTATTTATATTTCTTTAAAATAGTTTTTATTTTCGAATTATTAGATAGGATTCTAGATTCTATATAGATTCTAATAGTATCGTTAAATAAAATCGTATAATTATCGATTTTACCGATAAATAACTAGAAGTTTCCTTTTTAATTTAAAATATCTACTACTATTATTTTACTATCTAGTTTATATTTAATATCGAGTTTATATTTTCCGAATTCTACGAGCTAGTAAACGAATTTTCTAAAAGATTTAATAGTAGTTTTAAAATATTATAAATCTATATAATCCGTTCTAATAGTTATAGTTATTCCGTTTTTAATATAGCAGCGTTATCGCTGTAGAAATTCCTTAATAGTAGAAAGTCCTCGTTTATAGATAGCGTAATTACGTTCTATAGATATAAATATCTTATTTTCGAAATAATAGACTATTTAAAACTATTAGTATAAATTTAATAGAAAACGGCGTTCTATTTAAAATTAGAAATATTTATTTTAATAGTAAAAGATAGAATTATATCGGGCTAAATAAATATTTTATCGTTTATTATAATATTTTTAATTAGTTTATATATATTTCGAACTCAAAAATTTATTCGAATTAGTTTATATTTTTTACTTTCTAAATTCTAGATTAATTTATAGAAAGGTCCGTATATTAGCGCGAAATTTTCTATAAATTTCCGGTAATAGATATATAATTCTAAAAAAGATTATATATCGTATAATATTTATAGTAATAGCCAGTCTCTTATAGTTTTTACCTTTACTATATTTATACGGATTTTTCCGTTATTAATAATATATCTATAGAATTTAATATACTTTTAAAAAAATAGATATTTTGAAAATTTTATAAATAGTTAATTTTTTTTTAATATTTCTATAATAGCTTTAATATATTATATATATTCCTTCTTTTTTTTTAAATAGATTAAAATATTATCGAAGTAAATAACTATAAAATTATCGAGAAACGATTTAAATATATTATTTATTATAGTTTAGAACGTTATAGATATATTTATTAATCTAAATAATATAACTAGAAATTTATATTTATTAGCTTTAGTATTAAAAGCCGTTTTTATATAATCTTTATCGATAATATTAATCTACTAGTAACCGTTTATTAAATTAATTTTATTAAAATACTTCGCTATCCCGATAATATCTAGATAATCTTAAATTTTAGGTAATAGATACCTATTTTTTATAGTTATACTATTAAAGCTTTAGTAGTCGATATATATACGCTAGCTACTGTCTTTTTTTTTAGTAAAAAAAACGGGCGCGCCTTAAAAAAATTAATTTAGTCGAATTAATTTTTATTCGGTAAAATATTTAATTTAATATTTCTATTTTTCGTTTTATTTAGAAAATAAACTATAATAAACTCGGTTAATAAGCCGAGCCTCGCCGATTTTAATAATATAATCTAATAGCCTTTTCGGTAGTAGTTTTATTAGAAAATTATTTTAGAAATAATCTAAAAATTTTAGACTAAAAATTCTATTTAGTTCTATATAGCCTATTATTTTTTAGACCGGGTTAAATTATTTCGGAAAATCGAGTTCGTTTCGTATAATATATAGACAGGCCTATACGCTTTTTCTAATAAATTATTTAAATCTTCTAAAATTAATTTCGGAAAATTCGGTCGGGGTATTTTTAAAAAATTATAAACGATAGATATTCGAAACGCTATATAATTAATATATAATTCTATTTTTTTAAATTTATATTTTTAAAATATTATAGTTAGATATTAAATTATATTACTTCTAAAAATCTTTTCCGAAAATTAGATTATAATTTATATCTAATACTATATAAAAAGTAATAGTAGAAAAAGTTTTATAAAACTATAAAAGTTCTATTATTTCTAAAATATCTATAGTTTTACCGCCTTCGAGCCGTACTCTTTTTATTAACTATTAAAGTTTATATTCTAGTAGGTTAATAATACGGCTAGTAATAAAATAATTAGTAGTATTTAAATTAGTAAAGATTTCGAAATAATTTCTACTAATTTCTAGATCGAACCGTATCTATCTATTAAATTCCGGTATTCGATCTATATATAAAAGTCGTTTACTATTTTATATATCTTTAAATAACGGTATTATATTATAGAAAATAGTTAAAATTTCTTCCGGTATTCTTTTAAAAATTATTTCTAACTTTTTAATCTATATTTTAACTAAACTAAACTATTTTTCTACTATTAAAAGCTTTATATCGGCGCTATATATATACCCGGATATATATAATACTAGATATTTCCCGATAATCTATTATTAATAGTCGCCGATAGACTTTTTTTTTTAGAAAAGGTTTAATTTTTAAGAATATATTCTAGAATATAAATATTCCGATAATCTTTTTTATAATAATTAGATATTCTATAATTATAATATTTATTAGTACTATTAGATTCCTTTTATCTATTTCTTTTTCTTTAACCGCCTCGGCCTCGACCGCGGCTATCTCGACTACTTCGACTAATATCTATAGAATTGATCTCGGCGGTACTAGATTATTTAACTATCGAGAAAGCTATAATACCCCGGTTACTATAATATTTAGTAGTAACCTTTTCGAATATTATTACTATATTTATAATATTTATAAAATTTACTAGTTATTTATTTTATTATTATAAAACGAAATATCTTTTAGTAGCTATCTAGGTATTAGATTTTGGATAATCGATAAAATACGTTAAAGTAGTAAATTTGCTAATTTTATTTTTAATATTATTTAATTTTTTTATTTTAAACTAATCTATATTAAATAGCTAAAGCGTTTTCTATAAAATTCGATTTATTCTATTATTTTAGGAAGGCCTTTTTAAAATATTTCTAGAAGTTTTTATCTAAATTAAAAATCTATTTAATATACTACGGTTTAGTATTATTAATAAAATATTAACTACTATAGAAAACGAAATCCGCGATAGTTATATTATAAAATGAATAATAGTATTTATAGTAGTAGAACTAGGTATAGGCGATATAGTAGTTATATTTATAATTTTTAAAATCAAAAAGCTTTTTATTATAGATATTCTATATTACGTAGATTATAGAAATATTAGAAATATTAAAAGAAATAGATCTACGTAACGGCGGATTAGATTTTCTATTAAAAGATTCTAGTAGTTCTAGATTAAAGCTACTACGACGGGAACGATAATAATCGGAACCGTTATAATTACTTCTACGATTTATATAAAGACGATTAAAGAATCGGTTATATCTACTATTAGATTTACTTTTATTATTACCGTCGTAAAAATCGTTATTTCTAGGAATATCTAGAATACCCTGGAAATTAACGCTTTTTCTAGAAAGGTCGTTTTCTATAATAGATACGGTCTCGAATTAGATTATAAATAAATTATTTAAAGAGATTTTATAGCGGAATTTCTAATTTATATATATTTTAAAAAAGGTTATATTTTTATTATATACCGCTATTCGTTCTATATTAGTACCGAGTTAAAAGTAAAAAAAATATTTTAGTTAGAAATTTATATTCGAGTTTAGAAAATCTCGTTTATAAAAATAGGTAAAACCGGTTTAAAAAAACTTTAATAATAGAATAAAAATGGATTATTTATAGTTTTAAAAAATTATTACGACTAATATAAAATTCCAAGTTAATTTCCTATAATTATAGAAAAATAAAATATTTATATATATAAATATTTCCACGCTAGATCTATATCTATTTCTATATCTATTTTTATAATTAACGACCGAATTAGTTAATATCCGAATTCGTATATAATTATATAATCGAAATATATATTCTATTATTTTTTAAACCGTTCGTATAATTTAAAATATTGATTATTATAGTAATACAATTAGATAATATAATTCATCTAACTAGGACCTTTCTAATTAATATAGTTAATTAATTAAAATTTTTTTAAATTATTCGTATAATTTTTATACTAGAATTATATTTTTATACTTGAACTTGGCGCTAAAATCTAGGTTTTGGCGGATCGGATCGAATTAGTTAATCCGAATTCGAAATCCGGTCGGATCGAATTATATTTTAATTTAATCCGATTCGGATCGGGTCGAATTAGCCAATTCGGATTCGAAATCCGATCCGACGGCCAGTTTATCTGAAATTCCAAGCGAGATCGGGCTGGACAATATATATCAAATTTTACTACGAACGAAAATTAAATAGATTTATATTATAGCTTCTAATAGTTTTATAAAACTTTTAAAAAATATAAATTTAAAAGTTTTATCTATCCGTAAAGTTTATCTATTTAGATTTTCTAATCTGTATCGTTTAAACTTTTGATTAAAAGCTAATAGGACTCTGTACCTGTCGTGGTTTTTAGAATTTTTTCGAAGCCCGGCGGCCCGGTATACTATTAGACGAAACGACAAGAAAAATATTTTCTTTTAAAAATTAGAACCTAATACTAATATATTAAAGACTTCAGTTAGAGCGGATTTAAATCTTTATACTTAAATCTATAAAATAGCTTCTTCAGAATAGTAAAATACGTAATAATTTCAGAATTAAATTTTTGGTTCATGGTAGGATTTGATGTGTATAGCCCAGCCCGACCCCGCCTGGAACTTCAGGGTTTTGAATGCGACTGTAAGCCTCAATGAGCTAGTGGCCATCCCAGCCATCATATCAGTCCTGAGCAAGGTATGTTCTACGAAGAGCTATGACTATTGCGCATAGGTAGTCACATATTGGTGTCACGATTTTGAAGGACACGTGCGTGAAGCCCTGAAGATAGAAGCCTTGTTTCGATTTCTTAGCGTCTCTCACTGTATCTAGTCCATCTTCCCCTTCCCAGAACAGAGGGCAATCAATTTGACAATCCATCCTTTCGATTGAATTGATGCCTTATACTTCAAGTCCTTAACTCGACTTGACGATGCCTTGAAGCTTTGTCTTTGCTGATCCTGGGCATCCATGATACCTGCCTGCTATGCTTAATATATACCAAATTCCACCTCCACGACAGATTTCAAACGCCGTATCCTCCAACCCTATTACTGATTCCGAGTCCGGCCTGAGCAGCCGAAGATCTTTATATTGCTAGAGGAGTCCTACGAGGAGGCACATGTGTAGATCTGTCAAGTCTAAACGGCGTATGCATCACCACATTTCACCCCAACCACCACACACCTGTTCGTAATGCCTCGTCTAGAATCGTTTACCATAGTATATAGTCACCACGGGAATTTATCTCTGCTACTCAGCGACCTCCCTCACAATCGCTCCTCGAGGCTTGACAAGACCAACGGCTGCCTGGTATCGTGGAAGTAATAGTCCTCAGAGGAGAGGATTCAGGGCCTTACCTTTAGCTCCGGTTCGTAGAGCTTAACTTGTGTATGATGTCTTGAACCTCTTGCGGCTGTAATCTCTATCAAGAAATCGTCGTGGTTGCGTAGCTATCCAATCTCCACCCTTATCCTCTAAAAAGTCAACTAAGGAGTTGAGTTTCTTAATGTTGCCTTGCGCTGAAGTTCTGTACCAGAATTTCTCCTGTGCATTTTCATGCACGGTTCTGTATCTGATTTGGATGCTAAGACGATGTGCTGGATCGCCTGCCTCGCCACCATTGATACATTCATGCGGATGGACTGTCCCCTCTGGAACAAGGTCGACCTGAACACAGACTGTTGGAGTATTCGCTTCCAAGGGGACCGTCAATTGCACGCCCCGAAAGGACACCCTGTTTTCAGTATGATCTCCCCAACTTTTCAACTGAGCGCAGTGGAAATTAGCACCCTGCAGAAGCTTCCTCTTCAGCTCTCCGTTTTTATAAGTGCCACCATGGCGCTCATGAGATATGAGATCTAGGCCGCTATGAGGTTCTGCTTCCGCATGTTCATCTTCGTGCGGTGTTCCCCTGAACGCCTGTTTTTCAAAAATCAACTGAGACAGCCACTGAGCTCCTTCAAGAGACCCCAGAAGACGTTCAATTGACTTTGTATAGACGACCTCCTTGTTAATCCGAATTTCGATATCTGTAGGCGAGGAATAAATTCTCGGCGTGCTCCCAAAGCTGCAGATCTTCTGAGCTTGTGTTTTGCTAGTACGGAATTCTAAAGGAAACTCCGCACTAGGAATGATGATCCTTCCATTCTTATATAGTTTGACAGCAGTTCCGTGAAAAGTCGTTGGCTTATCAGCTTCGTCGGAACCAGCCTCGCTTTCTATTGGAAGACCTTGGTCTTCATCGTTATCCTCATACGCATCGTCGAGTGGCGTAGGGATGTCTATTTCGTCCACCAGTGGACGATGGAGAATGGAGGGCGATCTAGGGACGTGAAGAAGGGCTGCAGAGGCTTCTCTTGTGCTGTTGGTTTCCTGATCTTGCTGGGTATGCTTTTGGCATTCCGGATTGTCTGAGCCGGTCGGCTCAGCGACTTGAAATGGTGTGGAGGACGGAGTCGTGGTGGAGCGTTTGTGTATCCTTGAAACGATCTTCTTTGCTGCCGTCCCAGCAAGGCTGGCTCCAGTCTCCGAGCCGTAACTTTTTTCCTTCTACAGCCTCTTTTCGAACATAGCCCACATCTCTGGAAGAGGCGGCTCCAATCGACAGTTTCACAGTCTGTGTTACCTCGGGCTCTGATTCGCGGCCGATATTAAAGTCCTGATGCTCTCACAATTCTCCATATCGCTTGTTCGTGTTTGGCGCGCCGGTTTTGACATTTGGGGAGACTCATGCGTATCTGGTGCGCAAAATAGGTTCTAGCTAGGGTTCAAGCCATCGGTATGCAGTGAACAGAGGAAGAAAAGTAGCGGAGAAGTGCAGGGACGTTTTTGTTATCAACCCTGTTGAATCAGCAATGTGTTGTAGGTGTTAGGTGCACTACAGCTGATTCCGAAAGGTGTTGCGAGTGGGGAGAGCGCTGTTACAACACTTTCTTGAATGTCGTAACCGTCTGATGCCCTTTGGTCGAAACGCAGAGACAGAACTCGGTCTTCACGGCGCCGGTTTGAGCTTTGCTAGTATCATCGGGCCGAGCCGTTGCAGGTAACGAAGCCGTGCTGGAACGAAGAGCTGTAAATTGACAGATCCCTTTTCTACCAACGATGCGGCTGGGCTCCCTGAATACGGGAAGATCGAATACCTCGCGTTTGATCTTCAACTGTAGCGAATTCTTCCGAGGCGGTACGATCGTGCCGAAGATATTGTCGACGGTCCGTAGCTTTGGCGAGACGAGAACATCATCGTAAACGGGCAGGTAGAGGAGATGGTCGAGTAGACAAATGAGAGGGTACTCTTCGCGCTCGACAATGAAGGTTTTCCTATCGAGAGCAATAAGCGTCAAACCCGGGCAGATTGTTGTCTTCTTGGCATTATAAGTCTTGGCGATTCCCAACTTTCGATCACCAACCGCTATCGTATGTATGTAAAAGGACCGTCGCTTCCTCGTACCTTCGCTGTTCAGACGACCGACCTCACATCTCACAACCACCAGTGAGACAGTTTGTCGAGCATACTGTCTAATTGATCTCTCGCGCACACGATGAGTTTCATCGCTCGTCGAGGTCTTTCGACCCTGATCCCCCCCAAGGTACGTTGGCATCAATCCTCAGCCAGCCAATGTCAACTGATCACTGTCTGCAGATTGCTTCTCCATCTGTAAGTACTGCAGGTTCTCCCACCCTACGTCAGCTATACCCCCAGCGCCGGCGCGCCCACGCTCCGACGATTTTCGGCACTACCCAGGATCATCCGAGACGATCAACCGGCTTTCTCCTCCCTGTATCTATCATGCTGAATTTTGGATCTGCAGGGCATTGGTGCTGCACAAGATGCGGCTCGAATGGAACGAGTAGTTAGCTTCTACGAGAAGTTGCCTCGAGGGCGAAGGCCAGACGAACAACCGAAGGGACTCTTTGAGAGATACCAGGCCCGCTACTTTGGGAAGAACCCATCTGCTGCACGTAAGAAGACCCATTCAGCAAGCTCTTATAATTCGATTCTGTGATAAGAGGCTAATCAGTATGCTCTTTAGCTCTTGCTCATCTCATCGGAGGCCTGATGGTTATTGGCTACGCACAACACTACTATTTCCACTTCAGTCAGTTTCGCCTTTAAGTTTTCGTGGAATTGACGTTGACAGTTCATAGGACATCACAAGAACAACGCTCACTAAAGGACCACGAGACAGAGGTTGATCCCCAAGCAATGATGTACATAAGCTAGGAATTACAATTGTTCGAAGCCAACAAGCAATGTCTCCGTCTACGTTCGGATTTTTGCGAGCAAGAGCTCGATGAACCGTCCCTTCCACTATGCTGTGTTCTTGATGCCCTGTGCCATTCCACTTTGCTATGTTCTCGATGCTTCTAGACTCGTACGCTCGGAGCCCGTCGTATTCTGAGTTTTTCAATTGCAAAGCAACAGACATTAATATAGGACATTGTAGACCTACATTCCCTTCTCTGAACCCTGAATTTGTGACCGTTCCAATGAAGGGCCGTGGCATCGAAGTGTCTATATCACGCATCCAAGTCGTTTGTTCAATCAGACTAATAACGGGATTATTCCATCTCACTGTATTCAATCGGAGATTTTTGCGGGGGTCACAACATAATCTGCAAACAAGTGCCAACGATGACATTTCAAAACCCAGACATACCACGAAATGGAACTGAAAGACCTCTCGAGTAATTGGAAGAAGCTGCAAGCTACTTTGGAAAATGAAAAGCCTCGGTCCTTGAAGCGCAAGGCAAGCGAAGACGTCCTCCAGTCGCAGAAGAACGGTGTCAAAAGAATTAAAGCTCCAGTAAGGTCGTCGACCAAAGGACCTCGGAAGCTCGACAATGCCCAGGACAAGAGCATGGGAGTTGTCGCATCTTACCTCAAGCCAGCGGCTCCATCTGCATCGTTAGCTTTGTGGGCAGAAGACAACGACATACCGGCGAAAGACCTTGCGGCTGCTTATCGCACATCGTCCAGCAACTCATCGCTGCAGATATTCAAGCACGATGACAAAATCAATGAGGGGCTCTCAGCTGTGGCTGACGCTGGAAAATACATTTCCATTGATTGCGAAATGGTCGGTGTGGGTCCCATGCCAGACAACGAATCCGCACTCGCTCGCGTTTCAATCGTGAATTACCATGGAGAACAGATCTATGATTCTTTCGTCCAGCCGAAGGAGGCTATCACAGATTACAGGACCTTCGTATCCGGCATCACGCCGAAACTGTTGCAGGAAGCTAGGACTTTCGAGACTGTGCAAGCAGATGTCGCCGTATTGCTTCAAGGCAAAATACTGATTGGTCATTCCGTCAAGAATGACCTGGAAGCTCTACTACTGGGACACCCTAAAAGAGATATCAGGGACACGAGCAGACATCCCGCGTATCGACAGGTGGCGGGTGGGAAGACGCCAGGTCTGAAAAGGCTCGCAAAGCAGATTCTCGAAGTTGATATTCAGGGTGGGGAACATTCAAGCATTGAGGATGCGAGAGCTACCATGCTGCTCTTTCGCAGAGATAAGGTTGGATTTGAACGGGAACACCAGAAGAGATGGGGAGCCCCGAGAAACTCCGAGACCAACGGCGCCGAGAAAGGGCACGCGAAAGGAAAGAAGAAGAAGAAGAAGTGAGGACACGAAAGCTTATGTAAGAGTTTCGTTAGGATCATTGGTGTTTCGTCGGCCGATTATTCTAGGATACGTCCCACCATCTGTCACAGGCCTTGTGCAAACAGAGCGGCAAAAGGCTATAAGACACGCTGCATTCGCTCAAACTCCTTGTCGCTATGCAGCGCTTGAGAAAGGATATCCCACACGGCCATACGAATCATCATAAGGGAATATCTTCTATCATCTCCACTGCCCCTTCTCGGCCCACCGTCAAAATGACATCGCCCAAGGTCTTGGTATTGAACCCTGCCTCGCAATACGTGAAATAATACTGACACGCGGATCAGCTTTGCAGCTTCCCAAACGGGAACACCCTTGTACTCACCTGCCACTTCCGTCTAAACAGTTCTACATCGCGCTTGGCCATGTTCTTGTGCTCTCTCAACAGCGCGGGCCGAATTTTGGTTTCGAAATTTCTTTCAAAGCTTTCTCTCCATAACCTGAGTGTCTTTGCATAATGTCCTCCAATATTGAGCATCGAATCGACGACCAGCGTTCCTTTCGACCCTCGATCGATGCTGGCTACCAGCTGGCTAACAGTGGGTAGATGCCCGCCTGGGAAAATGTACTTCCGAATAAAATCTTCGCTTTTGGCGTATGCTTCATATCTTGTCTCTGGTATGGTGATGCACTGGAAGACTGCAATTCCTCCATCGGATTTCAGCAATTTGTGGACACATTCGAAGTATGTGTCGAGGTACTCCTTCCCTACAGCCTCCAACATCTCGATGCTCACGACTTTGTCGTAAAGTCCTTCATCTGGTGTCGGCAACGCTCGGTAATCGCACAGCAATACCTCGATATGATCTTGGAATCCTGCAGCTGCTATCCTTTGTTCCGCTAGCTCTTTTTGTTCACGACTGAGAGTCAAACTCGTGACCTGGCAACCTGTTGACCGCACGGCCGCAATCGCAAAACTCCCCCAGCCTGTGCCTATCTCAAGTACGTGATCCGACGACTTTATCTTGGCTGCGTTGATGAAATAGTGGAGCTTGAGAAGCTGGGCATCCTCCAGAGTTTGGAACACTGACTTAGGGTCGGTGATTGGCAACCAGATGGGGCATGAGTATGTCATATCCTCCGAGAGAAAAGCAGCGAACATCTCATTGCTAATGTCGTAATGAGCAGAGACATTCAATTGCGAATTCGCCAGAGTATTGGTGCTGCGAGCGAGGCTGGTAATGTTGGAGGCGAGCGAAGAAGTTAGGGTGGTACCATTGGCCAGATATGCGCGGTTGAGGATGAATATCTGGGGTGTCAGCACCTAACGCCCTGAGTCCGGATCCGCTACTGGGGCATACTTTGAAGAAGTCGACAAGATCCGAACACTCGACTTCGCCTAGCATGAAGCTTTCGGCCAAACCCTAGAGCAACAGCGGTCACCTCTCGCACTCGACGTCTGATCCAGTCAGACGGGCCTCTCTCTTACCATGTCCGCAAACAGCAACAAGCGTACCCAAAAGGCACCTCTCAGCACCTTCAACTCAGTTTTCGGCACCCCAACCTTCGGCCATCTTTCACCACAGACAATCTCAGAGCCGTCAGTATCGATGATGAGAATATGACCTGTTTCCACACGTCCAAGCAGATTCAGAACAGCCGCGCGTGATAATCGAACGAAAGGATCCCAGGCGAAAGAGCCCAGGTAGCTTCGAGCGGCATCGAAGGCGCGAGTGAAGATGGCCATCAAGACGGACAAGTGAAGAATGTACTTCAACTGCGACAACAACACGGTCAACGAAGGTGGTGAAGCACACAGTCAGACATGATTGAGAAGGGCGAAAATCACGTTGTGCATATCAATTGAATTTCGGGTGTCTGCATATACATTAACTGCTGTCGCAGCTTGTTGTTCCGCCCCGAACAAAAAATTGTCACCGCTCGCTCAGGTACCACAAAATGAAGTCACCATTCCTCCACTATCACCCGCATGAAAATGCACCAACCGTTACCCGCATAAGTGGGGCGCGGGCTGATCTTTGTTGGGACCGATAGTCCGATAACCGAGCGGGAAGCATCCTTACGATTTCGTATCCCCCACGTATTCGTAGCAAGATGTATCAAAGTACGTTCTTTCATACTTAGCTTACCTCACCTCGGAGTACCTTAGGCCAACTTGCCGCTACCTTATCACAAGTCACACACAAGGGGGAGACTGACTGAAGTGACCGGACGAACGTATGGCGAATATATCTCTGATAGGGCTATAGCCCTACTGCGATATCGGGAGACGGAGGTATTACGGAGCTTGAGCATGAGGAAATGAAGATGCGAGCTGAATGACACCTTGGCAGAAGACCAATTGATATTTGAACTTGAGGTGAAAGCTAGCTGGTTATGATCTCAGAGGCTCAATGTACCAACGACAACAATGCCAAGCCCGTCATTTTCTCATGAACATGATATACTCCTCTTCGACTGCCTTATCGCTTCAACTGGTGGGCTGGGCATTCGATCCGTCAACCGCCAGCCAAATCGGAGACCGCACCGGAGTGTACGAAAGCAAGTTATCGTTACTGCAGATTGACCTTGGTACCATTTCCAGGACACTTTGCCCGAAACAGCACGTACGGCTTGACGCGCCTATCGGTACCAGGATAGTACGCCTTTGTCCTCCAGAGCTGGTTCTCAGTGAAGTAGACGTATCCGTCGGTGGCAACAGCAAAAGAATCCGTCCAGGCAAGCCTGGGGTCTCTCGCAAAGACCTGCACCGTACCGTTGGCAGGATTGAATACGTTGATCGCGTTATCCTCGAAATTGCCCGGGTAGATCAAGCCATTGCTGTCCGTGTCCAGGCCATCCGAGATGCCCTTTTCACCTCTGGAGACCACGCTCGCCTCGGCCTGGATCTCGCTTGTAGGGCTCCTATCGCGCAGTCGCTCGGTTGGGATCGAGTAGAGCGTCCGTGACCCCACGGCTGCCCAGAACAGGGTCTCGCCGTCGGCGCTCAGAGCAATGCCGTCGGCCCCGACATTCCCGGCAAAGGTGATGGGTTGACCTGGCCCGGGCGGCAGACTGTACACTACCTCACCCCAGATAAAGGGGACGAAGCCGCGCGTGGCTCGCACTTCTGGTGTGTTGTCCAAATGTCGCCAGCTCTCGCCCGTCCCCAGGTCAACCATGACGATGCCGTTGCGTCCTTCCTGGCTGGAATCGGTGATATATGCTATCCCCTTTCCAGACGCTGTCACTGAGGGCCGAAGATCGAAACGGATGTCGTTGAGGTAGCTATCGCTGTAGGCAATGGTTGGCGGGAAAAGGATCGTCTGGAATATCGTGTCATTCGTTAGGTCGACTCCGATGAGCTTGGGTCCGCCAGGTGTGGAGGGGACGTTGATTCCTTCGGGCGTTGCGGCACGCCCGGTATCGAGGATCCATAGACGGTCTTTGGAGTCGACTACCACACTCTGTATACCAATGAAGTAATTGGGGTAATTGGCACCCGTTGCAGGGGTTGTGGTATGATTGATTGCGCCGCCAGGAGGGGAGTTGATTTCTGCAGATGGATAGGCTCGCTCGGTGGTGTTTGAGACAAGCTTGGTAACCGTGTAGGCGATATTGTTCGGGTCGAGAGAACGTGCGTAGTTGGAGAATTTGCGGCCGGTCGAGGAGACGGCAATGCCTTGGGGGAAAAGGTCATTGTAGAGATGGATGACCTCGAGTGAGGCACCACCGCGGCCTGGATCTGAGGCGATCTGTTGGGAGGTGGTGAAAGAGACTAAGGTCAGGCATACGAGGTTTTGTACCACATCGAGGCGCATTCTGGCGGCTTGTGATATGGTGTGAGCAGTTGAAGAGTGAATTGGATCGAATGAATCGGATGGACCTCCATGGCATCGATGGCTTTATCAATCTCTTCTAAAAAGCTCCTTCCAAACATGCTGCCCAAAAACGTCATGACCGAGTGACTGGATGGATTGCCGGGTTCCTGCTGCTTGTTAAAGAGGGGTTGCGACTCCGATCTGCCGGGGGGACGCACCTTTCCTCGGTAGAAGTCAATATTGACATAATATCATAGTGCGTTTATGAACGGGAGCGGCTAGCGGATTTCCCCCCGCCAATCAAACGTTTGGTTCCGATCTTAGACACCGCGCTAATAAAAAACACGTCTACCAAGTGCCAACCATCCCACGCGCTCAAAGTAACCTGGATATCTCTGTTGGCGAACGATGCTATCAATCCAACGGCGAAACGCCAAGGAAGCTCCTCAAGAATGTACACCAAATCTTTTGCCCTGCCGCATCAACCATGACGGACCAGTGAACGCATCACGCAGATACTGGGCTCCCGAACACGACAAAGATGGTTATTTGGAAGCCTACTTTCGGGGGCGAAAACTGAAGGGACGAGAAGTGATATTGCCGAAGGGCTACAAGGGAATCGTTGTCAAAAAAGCAGCCAACGAGGATGAAACACATAAAAGGAGCACCGAGCATTTGAGAAGGAGGCAGTTGGAGGAGGAAGATGTGGGTGAAGATGACGAAGAAGAGGTCAAGATGCTAGAGGAGGTAGCCAACTTCAAGGACTTCATCGTCTGGGGACATGAAGCTGTTGCCGACGGGGACGATACCTTTGTTAAGGGCGTCGAAGAGTGGATCGGGTTTGCTGCAGCGGTTGGTGCACATTGACGATTCTGACGACGAAATGCTGATAGCGAGTAGATGCATGCTCCGGGTATAGATGTTCAGAAGGAGCAGAAAGCCGGGACGTGATGCACGAAGCATCAGCATATGATCAGGAATTCATGAACGGTTCAAATCAAATGAGCACTTATTCAACCTCGGCGGACCTCATGCCCTGGACTTCTTCGCCTTGTCCCAAGCCTTCTGCTCCGCCAAAAAGGCCTCTTTCCTCAGCAGATAGCCCTCGTGCTTCTTGCATCTCTCCCAGACTTGCCTAAATACTTGGCTCGCCTCTTCCTTCTCCTTCATATCCTTGTGGCCGGTACTCTTCTCGAGCTCCTTACCGTTTGCATCATACTTCCGCCCTCCCTTGTGGTTCGCATACCGTTTGGCTCGGGTCATGCCCATCTGGATGAACTTGCGAGCCATGTCCATGCCGACGAAGTCGTCTTCCGTTTCGTACCGCAGAAACATCTCCCACAGAGACTGGGAGGACGCCTTAGCAATCGGGACAGTTCGGAACTTCCAATGGGGCAATAACGTGGATTTGTAGGGTTCGAATGTCAGCACGCCTTGCTCCCCTCGGCCAATGCGGTAGGACAGGCGTAATGTCTTGTCAGATGCTGCCGACAAGCCAAGTCCAAGACCTTCCGGATGACTCTGTGTCATGGAAGACTGGTGCTCTTGAGAAGCATCAGACTGCTGAGGAAGCGTTGCTGGATCTGAGGTCATCGTGTTGGTTGAGGGTGAAGGGGGTAGATAGATTCGCCCAATGCCAATATACGAAAACATGCAAGTGGCCGTCTATGCCAGGCAGATCACGTAGTCATACAACAAAGTGGTATCGACTACATGGTCGACGGGTTATCCCTTCCGCTGCTCGGGTGGCCGTCTCAGGGCTCTCGGTAAGCAGAACAATCCGGACACTAAGCCTATAGTCTTATAGATAGGCAGGGTATCCCATCTAGCTAGCAGTCGAGGTATTGAGTGCCTAATCCGCTAAGTCGAAGTGTCGGAACAATTCTGCCCACCGGCGAGCAGGGGTGATAGAGCGGAATGTAACTCCACGGCAACCGGAAGGAATCAAATTGTTGCAAATGTGTGTATTGAAACTAGTACCGATTACCGTTGAGAAAATGGTGATATAATTATGGACAGTCGTCATCGTCACTGTACGGAAATGGAGCAACAAAGCGGCTGCCTTCAGCCCTACAGATTTCCATCAGTTTAGCAACTTCGCTCTCTGAAGCCCAGCAGTCAAAGTACCCTTTTCATCAATCAGAAGCCAACCAGGAGCTGTTCCATCTTCCAACCTTATCGTACGATAGAATAGCCTTATGCGATCACCATGGCACCAAGAGATGCTTCGGTCGACCACACCGGCACCCCTGAACCAGTCGAGAAGAGCATCGCGACCATCGGAACCTTGAGGTAAGCGCCTGGAATCACTGGTTTCGCTGTCGCAACCGAGTAAGAGATCGATCAAGTCGCTCATTTAATTTGCAGGATCGGTGTGAAGGCTTTCGTTGAAAAGGTGGGTTTTTGGCTTCTCTCGCCCCTACTGCCTGCTTGCAGCCCTAGGGTTTTCCCCCTGAGAAACTTTTGGCATCTCCTACATATCCATGTCCCTCGTTGGAACTGATCGGTGCTGTCCTTGTACTTTGCTCTTCTTACTTATGGGCTTGATCATCTCTTTGTGCTTTTATGCTTTTCGAATCTCCATCTGAATTTCAGACATCGCACACCAATCTTTCTACGATAGCCGACGCTCATAAAGATGTAGGATGGCGAGAAACGCAAAGCGGAAATCCTATCAATCCAGAGCAGAAAGGGACAACCAAGTTATTAGTATGCACCATCACACCAGTCTTCCTTGCATTTACTGACGGGCTATAGCGTGCATTATGAGGAGTTCAACAAACGTTTGGATGGTTAGCTGCTCCTTCGCATCCTTCTCATATCAACCCTAATCGCAGATTAGAATGGGTATCCGCCTCTCGTCTCGACCTTTCGCAAGAAGTCGAGTGGCCTCAGCCAGAAGCACCCTCCAAGAAATCTCAAAAACAAACCGCCCCTCCCAAATCTGCAACCCTTCCCAAGTCATCCGTCGGCCAGAAACGTCCACGGACATCCACGATATCACGTCGAGATTCTGAAACGCCAGAGTTATCATCCACCACCGGCAATGCCCAACCCAAGCTAACCCGCCCCTCACTTGTCGGCGGTAAGGAGAACAATCGTCCAGGTAGCGACCAATCCATCTCTGTGATTGCCCCCGAGATCACAACCGGTACCCCCAAGCCGGAAGATAGTGACCTCGATATTGCCGACCTCCAAGATGCCGCCGCCGCCGCCAAAGCTGCCGGACCGACCGCAAAACAAGGTCCCTACTCGCGTGAGGAAGAGATCGAAAAGCTCCGTACTGGCGGGAGCATGACACAGAACCAGACAGAAATCTCCCGCGTCCGCAACCTCCAACGAATCCAAATGGGCAAACACGAAATGGAACCCTGGTATTTCAGCCCCTATCCGCAAACCTTCACCGAAGCAGACATGGTCTACATCTGCGAATTCTGCCTCTCCTACTACGACAGCCTCAAACAATTCCAACGCCACCGTGCCAAATGCACGCTCCTGCATCCGCCCGGCAACGAAATCTACCGCGACAACTACGTCTCCTTCTTCGAAATCGACGGCCGTCGACAACGAAGATGGTGCCGCAATCTCTGCCTTCTCTCGAAACTCTTCCTCGATCACAAAACGCTCTATTACGACGTCGACCCTTTCCTCTTCTACTGCATGACCACCCGCGACGAACACGGCTGTCACCTTGTCGGCTATTTCAGCAAGGAAAAAGAATCCGCCGAGGGCTATAATGTGGCTTGTATCTTGACGCTCCCTCAGTACCAGCGCATGGGTTTCGGGAAATTACTCATCGCTTTCAGCTACGAGCTCAGTAAACGGGAAGGCAAACTCGGCAGTCCCGAAAAACCGCTCAGTGACTTGGGACTACTGGGTTACAGAGCGTACTGGGCGGAAACGGTGGTGGATCTATTAACAGAAGAGGGAAGAGGAGGCGAGGTGAGCGTAGAGGAGATAGGAGCATCAAGTGCAATGACGACGGGAGACGTGTTGCATACGTTACAAAATCTCAATATGTTAAGATTTTCGGTATGTCCCTTCCTTTCCTCCCTCCTCTCACGCAATACCATATATTCCCTTCTCCGTCAACCCATCCCCTTCTCTCCCGCTCTCGGTCCCAAAGAGAAAAGCAATAAATAACAGATGGCTGATATGCAAATCTCGTGAAAACAGAAAGGCAACCACGTAATCGTCCTCACAGACGCTGTCCTCCAACAGCAGAACAAGCAGAGGGAGAAGGAGAAGATCAAGGGCAAGCGCAGGATCGATCCCGAAAGGCTCATTTGGAAACCGCCCGTCTTTTCAGCGGGGTCCAGGACTTGGAATTGGTGAGGTCGTTGAGACTGTTTGTTCGGTGGCTGGATTATCATGCAAGTTTGTATTGTTCTTTTTTTTGGGGGGGGGGGGGGGGGGGGGGGGGGGGGG